>JAUJEM010000458.1:0-49129 GCA_030448935.1 Citrus cavaleriei
GCCCAAAACTAACCGCCCGAAGGCCGGGGCGCCGGTCTCGTCCAGCGAAAAAGGCCACAAAAACGGGTGGGCTATAGCCTTGGGGTGGGCTGGCGACTGGGTCCGCCTCGGACTCGGAATGGCGCGAGACTTTGCGAGGGGCCTCCGTGGTGCAAAATAGGTCGGGCACAGCCGCGCCAAAACAACTGCTCGAAGGCCGGGCGCCAAGTTCGGTCCAGCGGAAAAAAGGCCACAAAACGTGGTGGGCTATAGCCTGGGGTGGGGCTGGCCGACTTCGTCCGCCCGGACTGGGAATGGCGCGAGACTTTGCGAGGGGCCTCCGTGTGCAAAAATAGGCCGGGCACAGCCGCGCCACAAAATAACCGCCCAAGGCCTGGGCGCCAAGTTCGGTCCAGCGGAAAAAGGCCACAAAACGGGTGGGCTATAGCCTTGGGGGTGGGGCTGGCCAACTGGGGGTGGGTCTACAACTGACTCGGAATGGCGTGAGACTTTGCGAGGGCCCCGTGGTGCCAAAAAATAGGCCGCGGGCACAGCCGCGCCAAAAATAACCGCCTGAAGGCCGGGCGCCAAGTTCGGCCCAGTGGAAAAGGCCACAAAAACGGGTGGGCTATATCCTTGGGGGTTGGGCTGGACAACTTCGTCCTCGGACTCGGAATGGCGCGAGACTTTGCAAGGGGCCTCCGGTGCCAAAAATAGACCGCCTGGCACAGCCGCGCCCAAAAATATCCGCCCGAAGGCCGGGGCGCCAAGTTCGTCCAGCGGAAAGGCCACAAAACGGGTGGGCTATAGCCTTGGGGGTGGGCTGGCCAACTTCGTCCGCCGGACTCGGAATGGCGCGAGGCTTTGCGAGGGGCCTCCGTGGTGTTAAAATAGGCCATGGGCACAGCCGCCCAAAAATAACCGCCCAAGGCCGGGCGCCACGTTCATCCCAGCGGTAAAAGGCCACAAAACCGGGTGGGCTAGAGCCTTGGGGGTTGGGGCTGGCCATCTTCGTCCGCCGGACCTCGGAATGGCGCGAGACTTTGCGAGGGGCCCGTGGTGCCAAAATAGGTCATGGGCACAGCCGCGCCAAAATTAACCGCCCAAGGCCGGGGGCGCCAAGTTCGTCCAGCGGAAAAAGGCCACAAAAACGGGTGGGCTATAGCCTTGGGGTGGGGCTGGCCAACCGTCCGCCGGACTCGGAATGGCGCGAGACTTTGCGCAGGGGCCTCCGTGGTGCCAAAAATAGGCTGCGGGCACAGCCGCGCCAAAAATAACCGCCCGAAGGCCGGGGCGCCAAGTTCGGCCCAGCGGAAAAAGGCCACAAAAACGGGTGGGCTATAGCCTTGGGGTGGGGCTGGCCAACTCGGTCCGCCGGACTCGGAATGGCGAGACTTTGCGAGGGGCCTCCGTGTGTAAAAAATAGGCGCGGCACAGCCGCGCCCAAAAATAACCGCCCCAAGGCCGGGCGCCAAGTCTGGCCCAGCGGAAAAAGGCCACAAAACGGGTGTGCTATAGCCTTGGGGGTGGGGCTGGCCAACTCTGTCCGCCGGACTCGGAATGGCGCGAGACTTTGCCAGGGGCCTCCGTGCGCCAAAAATAGGTCATCGGGCACAGCTGCGCCCAAAAATAACCGCCCAAGGCCGAGGCGCCAAGTTGGCCCAGCGGAAAAAGGCCACAAAAACGGGTGGGCTATAGCCTTGGGGGATGGGCTGGCCAACTTCATCCGCCGGACTCGGACTGGCGCGAGACTTTGCGAGGGGCCTCAGTGTACCAAAAAATAGGTCATGGCACAGCGCGCTCGAAATTAACCGCCCAAGGCCGTGCGCCAAGTCTGGTCCAGCGGAAAAGGCCACAAAAACGGGTGGGCTATAGCCTTGGGGGTGGGGCTGGCCAACTCCGACCGCCTGACTCGGAATGGCGCGAGACTTTGCGAGGGGCCTCCGTGTGCAAAAATAGGCTGCGGGCACAGCCGCGCCCAAAATAACCGCCCAAGGCCGGGCGCCAAGTTCGTCCAGCGGAAAAAGGCCACAAAAACGGGTGGGCTATAGCCTTGGGGGTGGGGCTGGCCAACTTCGTCCGCTCGGACTCGGAATGGCGCGAGACTTTGCAAGGGGCTCGTGCAGCAAAAATAGACCCGCGGGCACAGCCGCGCCTAAAAATATCCGCCCGAAGGCCGGGCGCCAAGTTCTGGCCCAGCGGAAAAGGCCACAAAAACGGGTGGGCTATAGCCTTGGGGGTGGGGCTGGCCAACTCTGTCCGCCGGACTCGGAATGGCGAGACTTTGCGAGGGGCCTGTGCTGTGCAAAAATAGGCCGCGGGCACAGCCGCGCCCAAAATAACCGCCCGAAGGCCGGGCGCCACGTCGGCCCAGCGGGAAAAGGCCACAAAACGGGTGGGCTATAGCCTTGGGGGATGGGGCTGGCCAACTTCGTCCGCCGGACTCGGAATGGCGCGAGACTTTGCGCAGGGGCCTCCGTGTGCCAAAATAGGTCAAGGGCACAGCCGCGCCAAATTAACCGCCCAAGGCCGGTGCGCCAAGTCTGGCTCCAGCGGAAAAAGGCCACAAAAACGGGTGGGCTATAGCCTTGGGGGTGGGGCTGGCCAACTGTCCGCAGGACTCGGAATGGCGCGAGACTTTGCGAGGGGCCTCCGTGGTGCCAAAAATAGGCTGCGGGCACAGCCGCGCCCAAAATAACCGCCCGAAGGCCGGGCGCCAAGTTCGTCCAGCGGAAAAAGGCCACAAAACGGGTGGGCTATAGCCTTGGGGGTGGGGCTGGCCAACTCGTCCGCCGGACTCGGAATGGCGCGACACTATGCGAGGAGCCTCCGTGTGTTAGGGCCAGGCGCGGCACAGCCGCGCCAAAAATAACCGCCCAAGGCCGGGCGCCAAGTTCGCCCAGCGGAAAAAGGCCACAAAAACGGGTGTGCTATAGCCTTGGGGGTGGGGCTGGCCAACCGTCCGCTGGACTCGGAATGGCGCGAGACTTTGCCAGGGGCCTCCGTGCGCCAAAAATAGGCCTGGGCACAGCTGCGCCTAAAAATAACCGCCCGAAGGCCGAGGCGCCAAGTTCTGGCCCAGCGAAAAAGGCCACAAAAACGGGTGGGCTATAGCCTTGGGGATGGGGCTGGCCAACTCGTCCGCCGGCCTCGGACTGGCGCGAGACTTTGCGAGGGGACTCGGTGTGCAAAACATTGCCCTCGGGCACAGCAGCGCCCAAATTTTACCTCCCGAAGGCCGGTGCGCCAAGTTCGTCCAGCGGAAAAAGGCCACAAAAACGGGTGGGCTATAGCCTGGGGGGGGGGGGGGGGCCACCTACGACCGCCCGGACTCGGAATGGCGCGAGACTTTGCGAGGGGCCTCCGTGGTGCCAAAATAGGCTGCGGGCACAGCCGCGCCCAAAAATAACCGCCCAAGGCCGGGCGCCAAGTTCGTCCAGCGGAAAAAGGCCACAAAACGGGTGGGCTATAGCCTTGGGGGTGGGGCTGGCCAACTTGGTCCGCCGGACTCGGGAATGGCGCGAGACTTTGTGAGGGGCCTCCGTGTGCCAAGAAAGGGCGCGGGCATAGCCGCGCCCTAAAAATAACCGCCCGAAGGCCGGGCGCCAAGTTCGTCCCAGCGGAAAAGGCCACAAAACGGGTGTGCTATAGCCTTGTGGGGTGGGGCTGGCCAACTTCGTCCGCTGGACTCGGAATGGCGCGAGACTTTGCCAGGGGCCTCCGTGCGCCAAAAAATAGTCATGGGGCACAGCTGCGCCCAAAAATAACCGCCCAAGGCCGAGGCGCCAAGTTGGGCCCAGCGGAAAAAGGCCACAAAACGGGGCTATAGCCTTGGGGGTGGGGCTGGCCAACCGTCCGCTGACTCGGAATGGCGCGAGACTTTGCGAGGGGCCTCCGGTGTAAAAATAGGCCGCGGGCACAGCCACGCCCAAAAATAACAACCCGAAGGCCGGGCGCCAAGTTCGCCCAGCGGAAAAAGGCCACAAAAACGGGTGGGCTATAGCCTTGGGGGTGGGGCTGGCCAACTTCGTCCCGCCGGACTCGGAATGGGCGAGACTTAGCGAGGGGCCTCCGTGTGCCAAAAAAATAGGCTGCGGGCACAGCCGCGCCCAAAATAACCGCCCGAAGGCCGGGGCGCCATGTTCGTCCAGCGGAAAAAGGCCACAAAACCGGGTGGGCTATAGCCTAGGGTGGGTGGGCAGGCCCACTTCTTCCGCCGCACTCGCAATGGCGATAGACTTTGCGAGGGGCCTCCGTGTGCCAAAAATAGGTCGGGCGGGCACAACCGCGGCAAAAATAACCGCCCGAAGGCCGGGCGCCAAGTTCGTCCAGCGGAAAAGGCCACAAAAACGGGTGGGCTATAGCCTTGGGGGTGGGCCTGGCCAACTTAGTCCGCCGGACTCGGAATGGTGCGAGACTTTGCGAGGGGCCTCCGTGGTGCCAAAAATAGATCATGGGCACAGCCGCGCCAAAAATATCCGCCCGAAGGCCGGTGCGCCATGTTCGTCCAGCGGAAAAAGGCCACAAAACCGGGTGGGCTATAGCCTTGGGGGTGGGGCTGGCCAACTCGTCCGCCCGGACTCGGAATGGCGCGAGACTTTGCGAGGGGCCTCCGTGTAGCTGTGGCCAGGCTGCGGGCACAGCCGCGCCCGAAAATAACCGCCCGAAGGCCGGGCGCCACGTTCATCCAGCGGAAAAGGCCACAAAAACGGTGGGCTATAGCCTTGGGGGATGGGGCTGGCCAACTTCGTCCTCGGACTCGGAATGGCGCGAGACTTTGTGAGGGGCCTCCGTGCTGCAAAAATAGGCCGCGGGCACAGCCGCGCCAAATTAACCGCCCACGGCCGGGGCGCCAAGTTCGTCCAGCGGAAAAAGGCCACAAAAACGGGTGGGCTATAGCCTTGGGGGGTGGGGCTGGCCAACTTCGTCCGCCGGACTCGGAATGGCGCGAGACTTTGCGAGGGGCCTCCGTGTGCCAAAAATAGGCTGCGGGCACAGCCGCGCCAAAAAATAACCGCCCGAAGGCCGGGGCGCCAAGTTCGTCCAGCGGAAAAAGGCCACAAAAACGGGTGGGCTATAGCCTTGGGGGTGGGGCTGGCCAACTTCGTCCGCCGGACGCGGGGGGGCGCGGGACGTTGCGAGGGGCGTCCGTGCCAAAAATAGGCAGGGCGGGCACAGCCGCGCCCAAAATAACCGCCCGAAGGCCGGGCGCCAAGTTCGCCCAGCGGAAAAAGGCCACAAAAACGGGTGGGCTATAGCCTTTGGGGGTGGGGCTGGCCAACTGTCCGCCGGACTCGGAATGGCGCGAGACTTTGCGTGGGGCCTCCGTGTGCCAAAATTTTGGCGCGGGGACAGCCGCGCCCAAAAATAACCGCCCGAAGGCCGGGCGCCAAGTTGGTCCAGCGGAAAAGGCCACAAAAACGGGTGGGCTATAGCCTTGGGGTGGGGCTGGCCAACTTCGTCCGCCGGACTCGGAATGGCGCGAGACTTTGCGAGGGGCCTCCGTGTGCCAAAAATAGGCCGCGGGCACAGCCGCGCCTAAAAATAACCGCCCCAAGGCCGGGTGCCACGTCTGGTCCAGCGGAAAAGGCCACAAAAACGGGTGGGCTATAGCCTTGGGGATGGGGCTGGCCAACTTCGTCCGCTCGGACTCGGAATGGCGCGAGACTTTGCGAGGGGCCTCCGTGTGCCAAAAATAGGCAGCGGGCACAGCCGCCCCAAATTAACCGCCCAAGGCCGGTGCGCCAAGTTCGTCCAGCGGAAAAAGGCCACAAAAACGGGTGGGCTATAGCCTTGGGGGTGGGGCTGGCCAACTTCGTCCGCTCGGACTCGGAATGGCGCGAGACTTTGCGAGGGGCCTCCGTGTGCCAAAAATAGGTGCGGGCACAGCCGCGCCAAAAATAATAGCCCAAGGCCGGGCGCCAAGTTCGCCCAGCGGAAAAAGGCCACAAAAACGGGGGCTATAGCCTTGGGGGGTGGGGCTGGCCAACTTCGTCCGCCGGACTCGGAATGGCGCGAGACTTTGCGAGGGGACTCCGTGTGACAAAAATAGGCCGCGGCACAGCCACGTCCAAAAATAACAGCCCGAAGGCCGGGCGCCAAGTCTGGCCCAGCGGAAAAAGGCCACAAAACGGGTGGGCTATAGCCTTGGGGGGTGGGGCTGGCCAACATCGTCCACCGCACACGTAATGCCGCGAGACTTAGCGAGGGGCCTCCGTGTGCCAAAAAAATAGGCTGCGGGCACAGCCGCGCCCAAAATAACCGCCCGAAGGTCGGGCGCCAAGTCTGGCCCAGCGGAAAAAGGCCACAAAAACGGGTGGGCTATAGCCTTGGGGGGTGGGGCAGGCCCACTTCGTCCGCCGGACTCGGAATGGCGCGAGACTTTGCGAGCGGCCTCCGTGTGTGCCAAAAATAGGTCGCTGGGCACAACCGCGGCAAAAATAACCGCCCGAAGGCCGGGGCGCCATGTTTGCCCCGCGGAAAAAGGCCACAAAAACGGGGGGGCTATAGCCTTGGGGGGTGGGCCTGGCCAACTTAGTCCGCCGGACTCGGAATGGTGCGAGACTTTGCGAGGGGCCTCCGTGTGCCAAAAATAGACCGCATGGGCACAGCCGCGCCAAAAATATCCGCCCGAAGGCCGGGCGCCAAGTTCTGGCCCAGCGGAAAAAGGCCACAAAAACGGGTGGGCTATAGCCTTGGGGTGGGGCTGGCCAACTCGTCCGCCCGGACTCGGAATGGCGCGAGACTTTGCGAGGGGCCTCCGTGTGCTAAAAAATAGGCTGCGGGCACAGCCGCGCCTGAAAATAACCGCCCGAAGGCCGGGCGCCACGCTTGTCCAGCGGGAAAAGGCCACAAAAAACGGTGGGCTATAGCCTTGGGGATGGGCTGGCCAACTCGTCCGCCGGACTCGGAATGGCGCGAGACTTTGTGAGGGGCCTCCGTGTGCCAAAAATAGGCCGCGGGCACAGCCGCGCCCGAAATTAACCGCCCGAAGGCCGGTGCGCCAAGTTCGTCCAGCGGAAAAAGGCCACAAAAACGGGTGGGCTATAGCCTTGGGGGGTGGGGCTGGCCAACTTCGTCCGCCGGACTCGGAATGGCGCGAGACTTTGCGAGGGGCCTCCGTGTGCCAAAAATAGGCTGCGGGCACAGCTGCGCCCAAAAATAACCGCCCGAAGGCCGAGGCGCCAAGTTCGTCCAGCGGAAAAAGGCCACAAAAACGGGTGGGCTATAGCCTTGGGGGGTGGGGCTGGCCAACTTCGTCCGCCGGACTCGGAATGGCGCGAGACTTTGCGAGGGGCCTCCGTGTGCCAAAAATAGGCTGCGGGCACAGCCGCGCCCCAAAATAACCGCCCGAAGGCCGGGGCGCCAAGTTCGTCCAGCGGAAAAAGGCCACAAAAACGGGTGGGCTATAGCCTTGGGGGGTGGGGCTGGCCAACTTCGTCCGCCGGACTCGGAATGGCGCGAGACTTTACGAGGGGCCTCCGTGTGCCAAAATAGGGCGCGGGCACAGCCGCGCCCAAAAATAACCGCCCGAAGGCCGGGGCGCCAAGTTCGTCCAGCGGAAAAAGGCCACAAAAACGGGTGGGCTATAGCCTTGGGGGGTGGGGCTGGCCAACTTCGTCCGCCGGACTCGGAATGGCGCGAGACTTTGCGAGGGGCCTCCGTGTGCCAAAAATTGGCCGCGGGCACAGCCGCGCCCAAAAATAACCGCCCGAAGGCCGGGGCGCCAAGTTCGTCCAGCGGGAAAAGGCCACAAAAACGGGTGGGCTATAGCCTTGGGGGATGGGGCTGGCCAACTTCGTCCGCCGGACTCGGAATGGCGCGAGACTTTGCGAGGGGCCTCCGTGTGCCAAAAATAGGCCGCGGGCACAGCCGCGCCCGAAATTAACCGCCCGAAGGCCGGTGCGCCAAGTTCGTCCAGCGGAAAAAGGCCACAAAAACGGGTGGGCTATAGCCTTGGGGGGTGGGGCTGGCCAACTTCGTCCGCCGGACTCGGAATGGCGCGAGACTTTGCGAGGGGCCTCCGTGTGCCAAAAATAGGGTGCGGGCACAGCCGCGCCCAAAAATAATAGCCCGAAGGCCGGGGCGCCAAGTTCGTCCAGCGGAAAAAGGCCACAAAAATGGGTGGGCTATAGCCTTGGGGGGTGGGGCTGGCCAACTTCGTCCGCCGGACTCGGAATGGCGTGAGCCTTTGCGAGGGGCCTCCGTGTGCCAAAAATAGGTTACGGGAACAGCCGCGCCCAAAAATAACCGCCCGAAGGCCGGGGCGCCAAGTTCGTCCAGCGGAAAAAGGCCACAAAAACGGGTGGGCTATAGCCTTGGGGGGTGGAGCTGGCCAACTTCGTCCGCCGGACTCGGAATGGCGCGAGATTTTGCGAGGGGCCTCCGTGTGCCAAAAATAGGCCGCGGGAACAGCCGCGCCCAAAAATAACCGCCCGAAGGCCGGGGCGCCAAGTTCGTCCAGCGGAAAAAGGCTACAAAAACGGGTGGGCTGTAGCCTTGGGGGGTGGGGCTGGCCAACTTCGTCCGCCGGACTCGGAATGGTTCGAGACTTTTCGAGGGGCCTCCGTGTGCGAAAAATAGCCCGCGGGCAAAGCCGCGCCCAAAAATATCCGCCCGAAGGCCGTGACGCCAAGTTCGTCCAGCGGAAAAAGGCCACAAAAACGGGTGGGCTATAGCCTTGGGGGGTGGGGCTGGCCAACTTCGTCCGCCGGACTCGGAATGGCGCGAGACTTTGCGAGGGGCCTCCGTGTGCCAAAAATTGGCCGCGGGCACAGCCGCGCCCAAAAAAAACCGCCCGAAGGCCGGGGCGCCAAGTTCATCCAGCGGAAAAAGGCCACAAAAATGGGTGGGCTATAGCCTTGGGGGGTGGGGATGGCCCACTTCGTCCGCCGGACTCGGAATGGCGTGAGACTTTGCGAGGGGCCTCCGTGTGCCAAAAATAGGCCGTGGGCACAGCCGCGCCCAAAAATAACAGCCCGAAGGCCGGGGCGCCAAGTTCGTCCAGCGGAAAAAGGCCACAAAAACGGGTGGGCTATAGCCTTGGGGGGTGGGGCTGGCCAACTTCGTCCGCCGGACTCGGAATAGCGCGAGACTTTGCAAGGCGCCTCCGTGTGCCAAAAATAGGCCGCGGGCACAGCCGTACCCAAAAATAACCGCCCGAAGGCCGGGGCGCCAAGTTCGTCCAGCGGAAAAAGGCCACAAAAACGGTGGGGTTATAGCCGTGGGGGGTGGGGGAGGGCAACTTAGTACGCCGGACTCGGAATGGCGCGAGACTTTGAGAGGCTCATGTGCTAAAAATAGGCCGCGGGCACAGCCGCGCCCAAAAATAACCACCCGAAGGCCGGGCGCCAAGTTCGCCCAGCGGAAAAGGCCACAAAAACGGGTGGGCTATAGCCTTGGGGGTGGGGCTGGCCAACTCGTCCGCCTCGGACTCGGAATGGCGCGAGACTTTGCGAGGGGCCTCCGTGTGCAAAATAGGCCGCGGGCACAGCCGCGCCCAAAAATAACCGCCCAAGGCCGGGCGCCAAGTTCGGCCCAGCGAAAAAGGCCACAAAAACGGGTGGGCTATAGCCTTGGGGGTGGGGCTGGCCGACTTCGTCCGCCGGACTCGGAATGGCGCGAGACTTTGAGAGGGGCTTCAGTGTGTCAAAAATAGGTCATGGAACAGCCGCGCCCAAAAATAACCGCCCGAAGGCCGGGGCGCCAAGTTCGTCCAGCGGAAAAAGGCCACAAAAACGGGTGGGCTATAGCCTTGGGGGGTGGGGCTGCCCAACTTCGTCCGCCGGACTCGGAATGGCGCGAGACTTTTCGAGGGGCCTCCGTGTGCCAAAAATAGGCCGTGGGCAAAGCCGAGCCCACAAATATCCGCCCGAAGGCCGGGGCGCCAAGTTCGTCCAGCGGAAAAAGGCCACAAAAACGGGTGGGCTATAGCCTTGGGGGGTGGGGCTGGCCAACTTCGTCCGCCGGACTCGGAATGGCGCGAGACTTTGCGAGGGGACTCCGTGTCGCCGAGATCGGCCGCGGGAACAGCCGCGCCCAAAAATAACCGCCCGAAGGCCGGGGCGCCAAGTTCATCCGGCGGAAAAAGGCCACAAAAATGGGTGGGCTATAGCCTTGTGGGGTGGGGCTGGCCCACTTCGTCCGCCGGCCTCGGAATGGCGTGAGACTTTGCAAGGGGCCTCCGTGTGCCAAAAATAGGTCAGGGCACAGCCAGCGCTAAAAATAACCCCCGAAGGCCGGGCGCCAAGTTCGCCCCGCGTAAAACGGCCACAAAAACGGGTGGGCTATAGCCTTGGGGGGTGGGGCTGGCCCACTTCGTCCGCCGGACTCGGAATGGCGCGAGACTTTGCGAGGGGCCTCCGTGTGAAAAAAATAGGCCGCGGGCACAGCCGCGCCCAAAAATAACCGCCCGAAGGCCGGGGAGCCAAGTTCGTCCAGCGGAAAAAGGCCACAAAAACGGGTGGGCTATAGCCTTGGGTGGTGGGGCTGGCCAACTTCGTCCGCCGGACTCGGAATGGCGCGAGACTTTGCGAGGGGCCTCCGTGTGCCAAAAATAGCACGAGGGCTCAGCCGCGGCCAAAAATAACCGGCCGATGGCCGGGCGCCAAGTTCGTCCAGCGGAAAAAGGCCACAAAAACGGGTGGGCTATAGCCTTGGGGGGTGGGGCTGGCCAACTTCGTCCGCCGGACTCGGAATGGCGCGAGACTTTGCGAGGGGCCTCCGTGTGCCAAAAATAGGCTGCAGGAACAGCCGCGCCCAAAAATAACCGCCCGAAGGCCGGGGCGCCAAGTTCGTCCAGCGGAAAAAGGCCACAAAAACGGGTGGGCTATAGCCTTGGGGGGTGGGGCTGGCCAACTTCGTCCGCCGGACTCGGAATGGCGCGAGACTTTTCGAGGGGCCTCCGTGTGCCAAAAATAGGCCGCGGGCAAAGCCGCGCCCAAAAATATCCGCCCGAAGGCCGGGGCGCCAAGTTCGTCCAGCGGAAAAAGGCCACAAAAACGGGTGGGCTAAAGCCTTGGGGGTTGGGCTGGCCAATTTCGTCCGCCGGACTCGGAATGGCGCGAGACTTTGCGAGGGGCCTCCGTGTGCCAAAAATCGGCCGCGGGCACAGCCGCGCCCAAAAATAACCGCCCGAAGGCCGGGGCGACAAGTACGTCCAGCGGAAAAAGGCCACAAAAACGGGTGGGCTATAGCCTTGGTGGGTGGGGCTGGCCAACTTCGTCCGCCGGACTCGGAATGGCGCGAGACTTTGCGAGGGGCCTCCGTGTGGCAAAACTATGCCGCGGGCACAGCCGCGCCCAAAAATAACCGCCCGAAGGCCGGGGCGCCAAGTTCGTCCTGCGGAAAAAGGCCACAAAAAAGGGCGGGCTATAGCCTTGGGCGGTGGGGCTGGCCAACTTCGTTCGCCGGACTCGGAATGGCGCGAGACTTTGTGAGGAGCCTCCGTGTGCAAAAAATAGGCCGCGGGCACAGCCGCGCCAAAAAATAACCGCCCGAAGGCCGGGGCGCCAAATTCGTCCAGCGGAAAAAGGCCACAAAAACGGGTTGGCTATAACCTTGGGAGGTGGGGCTGGCCAACTTCGTCCGCCGGACTCGGAATGGCGCGAGACTTTGCGAGGGGCCTCCGTGTGCCAAAAATAGGCCGCGGGAACAGGCGCACCCAAAAATAACCGCCCGAATGCCGGGGCGCCAAGTTCGTCCAGCGGAAAAAGGCTACAAAAACGGGTGGGCTATAGCCTTGGGGGGTGGGGCTGGCCAACTTCGTCCGCCGGACTCGGAATGGTGCGAGACTTTTCGAGGGGCCTCCGTGTGCGAAAAATAGCCCGCGGGAAAAGCCGCGCCCAAAAATATCCACCCGAAGGCCGGGGCGCCAAGTTCGTCCAGCGGAAAAAGGCCACAAAAACGGGTGGGCTATAGCCTTGGGGGGTGGGGCTGGCCAACTTCGTCCGCCGGACTCGGAATGGCGCGAGACTTTGCGAGGGTCCTCCGTGTGCCAAAATCGGCCTTGGGCACAGCCGCGCCCAAAAATAACCGCCCCGAAGGCCGGGCGCCATGTTCGTCCAGCGGAAAAAGGCCACAAAAACGGGTGGGCTATAGCCTTGGGGGTGGGGCTGGCCAACTTCGTCCGCCGGACTCGGAATGGCGCGAGACTTTGCGAGGGTCCTCCGTGTGCCAAAAATCGGTCATGGGCACAGCCGCGCCTAAAAATAACCGCCCGAAGGCCGGGCGCCAAGTTCATCCAGCGGAAAAAGGCCACAAAAATGGGTGGGCTATAGCCTTGGGGGTGGGGCTGGCCCACTGGTCCGCCTCGGACTCAGAATGGCGTGAAACTTTGCAAGGGGCCTCCGTTTGCCAAAAATAGGCCATGGGCACAGCCGCGCCTAAAAATAACCGCCCGAAGGCCGGGCGCCACCTACGTCCCGCGGAAAAGGCCACGAAAACGGGCGGGCTATAGCCTAGGGGGGTGGGTCTGGCCAACTTCGTCCGCCGGACTCGGAATGGCGCGAGACTTTGCGAGGGGCCTCCGTGTGCCAAAAATCGGCCATGGGCACAGCCGCGCCTAAAAATAACCGCCCAAGGCCGGGCGCCAAGTTCGTCCAGCGGAAAAAGGCCACAAAACGGGTGGGCTATAGCCTTGGGGGTGGGGCTGGCCAACTCGGTCCGCCGGACTCGGAATGGCGCGAGACTTTGCGAGGGTCCTCCGTGTGCCAAAATCGGCCGTGGGCACAGCCGCGCCTAAAAATAACCGCCCGAAGGCCGGGCGCCAAGTTCATCCAGCGGAAAAAGGCCACAAAAATGGGTGGGCTATAGCCTTGGGGGTGGGGCTGGCCCACCGTCCGCCGGACTCAGAATGGCGCGAAACTTTGCAAGGGGCCTCCGTTTGCCAAAAATAGGTCAGCAGGGCACAGCCGCGCCAAAAATAACCGCCCGAAGGCCGGGCGCCAAGTTCGTCCAGCGGAAAAAGGCCAAAAAAACGGGTGGGCTATAGCCTTGGGGGTGGGGCTGGCCAACTGGTCCGCCGGACTCGGAATGGCGCGAGACTTTGCGAGGGGCCTCCGTGTGCCAAAATCGTCGCGGGGCGCAGCCGCGCCTAAAAATAACCGCCCGAAGGCCGGGCGCCAAGTTCATCCAGCGGAAAAAGGCCACAAAATGGGTGGGCTATAGCCTTGGGGGTGGGGCTGGCCCACTTCGTCCGCCGGACTCGGAATGGCGCGAGACTTTGCGAGGGGCCTCCGTGTGCCAAAATAGGCCGCAGGCACAGCCGCGCCCAAAAAATTAACCGCCCAAGGCCGGGCGCCAAGTTCGTCCAGTGGAAAAAGGCCACAAATACGGGTGGGCTATAGCCTTGGGGGTGGGGCTGGCCAACCGTCCGCCGGACTCGGAATGGCGCGCGACTGTGCGAGGGGCCTCCGTGGTGCCAAAAATAGGCCGCGGGCACAGCCGCGCCCAAAATAACCGCCCGAAGGCCGGGCGCCAAGTTCGTCCAGCGGAAAAAGGCCACAAAAACGGGTGGGCTATAGCCTTGGGGGTGGGGCTGGCCAACTCGTCCGCCGGACTCGAACGGCGCGAGACTTTGCGAGGGGCCTCCGTGTGCCAAAAATAGGTCATGGGCACAGTTGCGCCCAAAAATAACCACCCCAAGGCCGGGGCGCCAAGTTCTGGCCCAGTGGAAAAAGGCCACAAAAATGGGTGTGCTATAGCCTAGTGGGGTGGGGCTGGCCAACTTTATTCGCCGGACTCGGAATGGGCGAGACTTTGCGAGGGCCCTCCGTGTGCCAAAAATATAGGCGGGCACAGCTGCGCCAAATTAACCGCCCAAGGCCGGGCGCCAAGTTCGTCCAGCGGAAAAGGCCACAAAAACGGGTGGGCTATAGCCTTGGGGGTGGGGCTGGCCAACTCGTCCGCCGGACTCGGAACGGCGCGAGACTCCGCGAGGGCCCCCCGTGTGCCAAAAATAGGCCGCGGCCACAGGGACGCCCTAAATCCACCACCCGATGGCGGGGGCGCCATGTGCGTCCAGTGGAAAAAGGCCACAAAAATGGGTGTGCTATAGCCTGGGGGGGTGGGGCTGGCCAACTTTATTCGCCGGACTCGGAATGGCGCGAGACTTTGCGCGGGGCCTCCGGGTGCCAAAAATAGGTCGGGGACACAGCGCGCCCAAAATTAACCGCCCAAGGCCGGGCGCCAAGTTCGTCCAGCGGAAAAAGACCACAAAACGGGTGGGCTATAGCCTTGGGGGTGGGGCTGGCCAACTTCGTCCCGCTGGACTCGGAATGGCGTGAGACTGTGCGAGGGGCCTCCGTGTGCCAAAAATAGGTCGCGGTGGCACAGCGCGCCCTAAAAATAACCACCCAAGGCCGGGGCGCCAAGTTCGTCCAGCGGAAAAAGGCCACAAAAACGGGTGGGCTATAGCCTTGGGGGGTGGGGCTGGCCCACTCCGTCCGCCGGACTCGGAATGGCGCGAGACTGTGCGAGGGGCCTCCGTGTGCCAAAAATAGGCCGCGGGCACAGCCGCGCCCAAAAATAACCGCCCGAAGGCCGGGGCGCCAAGTTCGGCCCAGCGGAAAAGGCCACAAAAACGGGTGGGCTATAGCCTTGGGGGTGGGGCTGGCCAACTCGTCCGCCGGACTCGGAATGGCGCGAGACTTTGCGAGGGGCCTCCGTGTTCCAAAAATAGGTCGCGGACACAGTTGCGCCTAAAAATAACCACCCAAAGGCCGGGGCGCCAAGTTCGTCCAGCGGAAAAAGGCCACAAAAATGGGTGTGCTAAAGCCGGGTGGGGTGGTGCTGGCAAACAATATTCTCAGGACTCGGAATGGCGCGAGACTTTGCGAGGGGCCTCCGTGTGGCAAAGTTAGGCCGGGCACAGCCGCGGCCAAAATTAACAGCCCGAATTCCGGGGCGCCACGTTCGCCCAGCGGAAAACGGCCACAAAAACGGGTGGGCTATAGCCTGGGGGGGTGGGGCTGGCCAACTTCGTCCGCCGGACTCGGAATGGCGCGAGACTTTGCGAGGGGCCTCCGTGTGCCAAAAATAGGCCGCGGGCACAGCCGCACCCCAAAATAACCGCCCGAAGGCCGGGGCGCCAAGTTCGTCCAGCGGAAAAAGGCCACAAAAACGGGTGGGCTATAGCCTTGGGGGGTGGGGCTGGCCAACTTCGTCCGCCGGACTCGGAATGGCGCGAGACTTTGCGAGGGGCCTCCGTGTGCCACGGGCACAGCCGCGTCCAAAAATAACCGCCCGAAGGCCGGGGCGCCAAGTTCGTCCAGCGGAAAAAGGCCACAAAAACGGGTGGGCTATAGCCTTGGGGGGTGGGGCTGGCCAACTTCGTCCGCCGGACTCGGAATGGCGCGAGACTTTGCGAGGGTCCTCCGTGTGCCAAAAATCGGCCGCGGGCACAGCCGCGCCCAAAAATAACCGCCCGAAGGCCGGGGCGCCAAGTTCATCCAGCGGAAAAAGGCCACAAAAATGGGTGGGCTATAGCCTTGGGGGGTGGGGCTGGCCCACTTCGTCCGCCGGACTCAGAATGGCGCGAAACTTTGCAAGGGGCCTCCGTTTGCCAAAAATAGGCCGCGGGCACAGCCGCGCCCAAAAATAACCGCCCGAAGGCCGGGGCGCCAAGTTCGTCCAGCGGAAAAAGGCCACAAAAACGGGTGGGCTATAGCCTTGGGGGGTGGGGCTGGCCAACTTCGTCCGCCGGACTCGGAATGGCGCGAGACTTTGCGAGGGGCCTCCGTGTGCCAAAAATAGGCCGCGGGCACAGCCGCGCCCAAAAATAACCGCCCGAAGGCCGGGGCGCCAAGTTCATCCAGCGGAAAAAGGCCACAAAAATGGGTGGGCTATAGCCTTGGGGGGTGGGGCTGGCCCACTTCGTCCGCCGGACTCGGAATGGCGTGAGACTTTGCGAGGGGCCTCCGTGTGCCAAAAATAGGCCGCGGGCACAGCCGCGCTAAAATTAACCGCCCGAAGGCCGGGCGCCAAGTTCGTCCAGTGGAAAAAGGCCACAAAACGGGTGGGCTATAGCCTTGGGGTGGGGCTGGCCAACTCGTCCGCCGGACTCGGCATGCCGCGAGACTGTGCGAGGGGCCCCCGTGTGCCAAAATAGGTCGCGGGCACAGCCGCGCCCAAAATAACCGCCCGAAGGCCGGGCGCCAAGTTCGGTCCAGCGGAAAAAGGCCACAAATACGGGTGGGCTATAGCCTTGGGCGGTGGGGCTGGCCAACTTCGTCCGCCGGACTCGGAATGGCGCGAGAGTTTGCGAGGGGCCTCAGTGTACCAAAAATAGGCCATGGAAACAGCTGCGCCCAAAAATAACCACCCGAAGGCCGGGGCGCCAAGTTCGTCCAGCGGAAAAAGGCCACAAAAATGGGTGTGCTATAGCCTGGGGGGGTGGGGCTGGCCAACTTTATTCGCCGGACTCGGAATGGCGCGAGACTTTGCGAGGGGCCTCCGTGTGCCAAAAATAGGCCGCGGGCACAGCCGCGCCCAAAATTAACAGCCCGAAGGCCGGGGCGCCAAGTTCGTCCAGCGGAAAAAGGCCACAAAAACGGGTGGGCTATAGCCTTGGGGGGTGGGGCTGGCCAACTTCGTCCGCCGGACTCGGAATGGCGCGAGACTTTGCGAGGGGCCTCCGTGTGCCAAAAATAGGCCGCGGACACAGTTGCGCCCAAAAATAACCACCCAAAGGCCGGGGCGCCAAGTTCGTCCAGCGGAAAAAGGCCACAAAAATGGGTGTGCTATAGCCTGGGGGGGTGGGGCTGGCCAACTTTATTCGCCGGACTCGGAATGGCGCGAGACTTTGCGAGGGGCCTCCGTGTGCCAAAAATAGGCCGCGGGCACAGCCGCGCCCGAAATTAACAGCCCGAAGGCCGGGGCGCCAAGTTCGTCCAGCGGAAAAAGGCCACAAAAACGGGTGGGCTATAGCCTTGGGGGGTGGGGCTGGCCAACTTCGTCCGCCGGACTCGGAACGGCGCGAGACTTTGCGAGGGGCCTCCGTGTGCCAAAAATAGGCCGCGGGCACAGTTGCGCCCAAAAATAACCACCCGAAGGCCGGGGCGCCAAGTTCGTCCAGTGGAAAAAGGCCACAAAAATGGGTGTGCTATAGCCTAGTGGGGTGGGGCTGGCCAACTTTATTCGCCGGACTCGGAATGGCGCGAGACTTTGCGAGGGCCCTCCGTGTGCCAAAAATAGGCCGCGGGCACAGCTGCGCCCGAAATTAACCGCCCGAAGGCCGGGGCGCCAAGTTCGTCCAGCGGAAAAAGGCCACAAAAACGGGTGGGCTATAGCCTTGGGGGGTGGGGCTGGCCAACTTCGTCCGCCGGACTCGGAACGGCGCGAGACTTTGCGAGGGGCCTCCGTGTGCCAAAAATAGGCCGCGGCCACAGTTACGCCCAAAAATAACCACCCGAAGGCCGGGGCGCCAAGTTCGTCCAGTGGAAAAAGGCCACAAAAATGGGTGTGCTATAGCCTGGGGGGGTGGGGCTGGCCAACTTTATTCGCCGGACTCGGAATGGCGCGAGACTTTGCGAGGGGCCTCCGTGTGCCAAAAATAGGCCGCGGGGACAGCCGCGCCCAAAATTAACCGCCCGAAGGCCGGGGCGCCAAGTTCGTCCAGCGGAAAAAGACCACAAATACGGGTGGGCTATAGCCTTGGGGGGTGGGGCTGGCCAACTTCGTCCGCCGGACTCGGAATGGCGTGAGACTGTGCGAGGGGCCTCCGTGTGCCAAAAATAGGCCGCGGGCACAGCCGCGCCCAAAAATAACCACCCGAAGGCCGGGGCGCCAAGTTCGTCCAGCGGAAAAAGGCCACAAAAACGGGTGGGCTATAGCCTTGGGGGGTGGGGCTGGCCCACTTCGTCCGCCGGACTCGGAATGGCGCGAGACTGTGCGAGGGGCCTCCGTGTGCCAAAAATAGGCTGCGGGCACAGCCGCGCCCCAAAATAACCGCCCGAAGGCCGGGGCGCCAAGTTCGTCCAGCGGAAAAAGGCCACAAAAACGGGTGGGCTATAGCCTTGGGGGGTGGGGCTGGCCAACTTCGTCCGCCGGACTCGGAATGGCGCGAGACTTTGCGAGGGGCCTCCGTGTGCCAAAAATAGGCCGCGGACACAGTTGCGCCCAAAAATAACCACCCAAAGGCCGGGGCGCCAAGTTCGTCCAGCGGAAAAAGGCCACAAAAATGGGTGTGCTATAGCCTGGGGGGGTGGGGCTGGCCAACTTTATTCGCCGGACTCGGAATGGCGCGAGACTTTGCGAGGGGCCTCCGTGTGCCAAAAATAGGCCGCGGGCACAGCCGCGCCCGAAATTAACAGCCCGAAGGCCGGGGCGCCAAGTTCGTCCAGCGGAAAAAGGCCACAAATACGGGTGGGCTATAGCCTGGGGGGGTGGGGCTGGCCAACTTCGTCCGCCGGACTCGGAATGGCGCGAGACTTTGCGAGGGGCCTCCGTGTGCCAAAAGTAGGCCGCGGGCACAGCCGCACCCCAAAATAACCGCCCGAAGGCCGGGGCGCCAAGTTCGTCCAGCGGAAAAAGGCCACAAAAAAGGGGGGCGTATGGGCTTGGGGGAGGGGCATGGGCAACGTCGTCCGCCGGACTCGGAATGGCGCGAGACTTTGCGAGGGGCCTCCGTGTGCCAAAAATAGGCCGCGGGCACATCCGCGCCCAAAAATAACCACCCGAAGGCCGGGGCGCCAAGTTCGTCCAGCGGAAAAAGGCCACAAAAACGGGTGGGCTATAGCCTTGGGGGGTGGGGCTGGCCAACTTCGTCCGCCGGACTCGGAATGGCGCGAGACTTTGCGAGGGTCCTCCATGTTCCAAAAATAGGCCGCGGGCACAGCCGCGCCCAAATATAACCACCCGAAGGCCGGGGCGCCAAGTTCGTCCAGCGGAAAAAGGCCACAAAAACGGGTGGGCTATAGCCTTGGGGGGTGGGGCTGGCCAACTTCGTCCGCCGGACTCGGAATGGCGCGAGACATTGCGAGGGGCCTCCGTGAGCCAAAACTAGGTCTGGGCACAGCCGCGCCTAAAAATACCCGCCCGAAGGCCGGGGCGCCAAGTTCGTCCAGCGGAAAAAGGCCACAAAAACGGGTGGGCTATAGCCTTGGGGGGTGGGCCTGGCCAACTTAGTCCGCCGGACTCGGAATGGCGCGAGACTTTGCGAGGGGCCTCCGTGTGCCAAAAATAGACTGCGGGCACAGCTGCGCCCGAAATTAACCGCCCGAAGGCCGGGGCGCCAAGTTCGTCCAGCGGAAAAAGGCCACAAAAACGGGTGGGCTATAGCCTTGGGGGGTGGGGCTGGCCCACTTCGTCCGCCGGACTCGGAATGGTGCGAGACTGTGCGAGGGGCCTCCGTGTGCCAAAAATAGGCCGCGGGCACAGCCGCGCCCCAAAATACCCGCCCGAAGGCCGGGGCGCCAAGTTCGTCCAGCGGAAAAAGGCCACAAAAACGGGTGGGCTATAGCCTTGGGGGTGGGGCTGGCCAACTTCGTCCGCCGGACTCGGAATGGCGCGAGACTTTGCGAGGGGCCTCCGTGTGCCAAAAATAGGCCACGGACACAGTTGCGCCCAAAAATAACCACCCAAAGGCCGGGGCGCCAAGTTCGTCCAGCGGAAAAAGGCCACAAAAATGGGTGTGCTATAGCCTGGGGGGGTGGGGCTGGCCAACTTTATTCGCCGGACTCGGAATGGCGCGAGACTTTGCGAGGGGCCTCCGTGTGCCAAAAATAGGCCGTGGGCACTGCCGCGCCCGAAATTAACAGCCCGAAGGCCGGGGCGCCAAGTTCGTCCAGCGGAAAAAGGCCACAAATACGGGTGGGCTATAGCCTTGGGGGGTGGGGCTGGCCAACTTCGTCCGCCGGACTCGGAATGGCGCGAGACTTTGCGAGGGGCCTCCATGTGCCAAAAGTAGGCCGCGGGCACAGCCGCACCCCAAAATAACCGCCCGAAGGCCGGGGCGCCAAGTTCGTCCAGCGGAAAAAGGCCACAAAAACGGGTGGGCTATAGCCTTGGGGGGTGGGGCTGGCCAACTTCGTCCGCCGGACTCGGAATGGCGCGAGACTTTGCGAGGGGCCTCCGTGTGCCAAAAATAGGCCGCGGGCACATCCGCGCCCAAAAATAACCACCCGAAGGCCGGGGCGCCAAGTTCGTCCAGCGGAAAAAGGCCACAAAAATGGGTGTGCTATAGCCTTGGGGGGTGGGGCTGGCCAACTTCGTCCGCCGGACTCGGAATGGCGCGAGACTTTGCGAGGGGCCTCCGTGTGCCAAAAATAGGCCGCGGGCACATCCGCGCCCAAATATAACCACCCGAAGGCCGGGGCGCCAAGTTCGTCCAGCGGAAAAAGGCCACAAAAATGGGTGTGCTATAGCCTTGGGGGGTGGGGCTGGCCAACTTCGTTCGCCGGACTCGGAATGGCGCGATCCTTTGCGAGGGGCCTCCGTGCGCCAAAACTAGGCCGCGGGCACAGCCGCGCCCAAAAATAACCGCCCGAAGGCCGGGGCGCCAAGTTCGTCCAGCGGAAAAAGGCCACAAAAACGGGTGGGCTATAGCCTTGGGGGGTGGGCCTGGCCAACTTAGTCCGCCGGACTCGGAATGGCGCGAGACTTTGCGAGGGGCCTCCGTGTGCCAAAAATAGACTGCGGGCACAGCTGCGCCCGAAATTAACCGCCCGAATGCCGGGGCGCCAAGTTCGTCCAGCGGAAAAAGGCCACAAATACGGGTGGGCTATAGCCTTGGGGGTGGGGCTGGCCAACCGTCCCGCCGGACTCGGAATGGCGAGAGACTGTGCGAGGGGCCTCCGTGTGCCAAAAATAGGTCATGGGCACAGCCGCCCCAAAATAACCGCCCGACGGCCGGGGCGCCAAGTTCGTCCAGCGGAAAAAGGCCACAAAAACGGGTGGGCTATAGCCTTGGGGGGTGGGGCTGGCCAACTTCGTCCGCCGGACTCGGAACGGCGCGAGACTTTGCGAGGGGCCTCCGTGTGCCAAAAATAGGCCGCGGCCACAGTTGCGCCCAAAAATAACCACCCGAAGGCCGGGGCGCCAAGTTCGTCCAGTGGAAAAAGGCCACAAAAATGGGTGTGCTATAGCCTGGGGGGGTGGGGCTGGCCAACTTTATTCGCCGGACTCGGAATGGCGCGAGACTTTGCGAGGGGCCTCCGTGTGCCAAAAATAGGCCGCGGGCACATCCGCGCCCAAAAATAACCACCCGAAGGCCGGGGCGCCAAGTTCGTCCAGCGGAAAAAGGCCACAAAAATGGGTGTGCTATAGCCTTGGGGGGTGGGGCTGGCCAACTTCGTTCGCCGGACTCGGAATGGCGCGATCCTTTGCGAGGGGCCTCTGTGCGCCAAAACTAGGCCGCGGGCACAGCCGCGCCCAAAAATAACCGCCCGAAGGCCGGGGCGCCAAGTTCGTCCAGCGGAAAAAGGCCACAAAAACGGGTGGGCTATAGCCTTGGGGGGTGGGGCTGGCCAACTTCGTCCGCCGGACTCGGAATGGCGCGAGACTGTGCGAGGGGCCTCCGTGTGGCAAAAATAGGCCACGGGCACAGCCGCGCCCGAAATTAACAGCCCGAAGGCCGGGGCGCCAAGTTCGTCCAGCGGAAAAAGGCCACAAACACGGGTGGGCTATAGCCTTGGGGGGTGGGGCTGGCCAACTTCATCCGCCGGACTCGGAATGGCGCGAGACTTTGCGAGGGGCCTCCGTGTGCCAAAAATAAGCCGCGGGCACAGCCGCGCCCCAAAATAACCGCCCGAAGGCCGGGGCGCCAAGTTCGTCCAGCGGAAAAAGGCCACAAAAACGGGTGGGCTATAGCCTTGGGGGGTAGGGCTGGCCAACTTCGTCCGCGGACTCGGAATGGCGTGAGACTTTGCGAGGGGCCTCCGTGTGCCAAAATAGGCCATGGACACAGTTGCGCCCAAAATAACCACCCAAAGGCCGGGCGCCAAGTTCGCCCAGCGGAAAAAGGCCACAAAAATGGGTGTGCTATAGCCTGGGGGTGGGGCTGGCCAACTTTATTCGCGGACTCGGAATGGCGCGAGACTTTGCGAGGGGCCTCCGTGTGCCAAAAATAGGTCATGGGCACAGCCGCGCCCAAATTAACAGCCCGAAGGCCGGGGCGCCAAGTTCGTCCAGCGGAAAAAGGCCACAAATACGGGTGGGCTATAGCCTTGGGGGGTGGGGCTGGCCAACTTCGTCCGCCGGACTCGGAATGGCGCGAGACTTTCCGAGGGGCCTCCGTGTGCCAAAAATAGGACGCGGGCAGAGCCGCGCCCCAAAATAACCGCCCGAAGGCCGGGGCGCCAAGTTCGTCCAGCGGAAAAAGGCCACAAAAACGGGTGGGCTATAGCCTTGGGGGGTGGGGCAGGCCAACTTCGTCCGCCGGACTCGGAATGGCGCGAGACTTTGCGAGGGGCCTCCGTGTGCCAAAAATAGGCCGCGGGCACATCCGCGCCCAAAAATAACCCCCCGAAGGCCGGGGCGCCAAGTTCGTCCAGCGGAAAAAGGCCACAAAAATGGGTGTGCTATAGCCTTGGGGGGTGGGGCTGGCCAACTTCGTCCGCCGGACTCGGAATGGCGCGAGACTTTGCGAGGGGCCTCCGTGTGCCAAAAATAGGCCGCGGGCACAGCCGGGCCGAAAAATAACCACCCAAGGCCGGGCGCCAAGTTCGTCCAGCGGAAAAAGGCCACAAAAATGGGTGTGCTATAGCCTTGGGGGTGGGGCTGGCCAACTTCGTTCGCGGACTCGGAATGGCGCGATCTTACGAGGGGTGTCCGTGCGCCAAAACTAGGCCGCGGGCGCAGCAGCGCCCAAAAATAACCGCCTGAAGGCCGGGGCGCCAAGTTCGTCCAGCGGAAAAAGGCCACAAAAACGGGTGGGCTATAGCCTTGGGGGGTGGGCCTGGCCAACTTAGTCCGCCGGACTCGGAATGGCGAGAGACTTTGCGAGGGGCCTCCGTGTGCCAAAAATAGACAGCGGGCACAGCAGCGCCCGAAATTAACCGCCCGAATGCCGGGGCGCCAAGTTCGTCCAGAGGCAAAAGGCCACAAATACGGGTGGGCTATAGCCTTGGGGGGTGGGGCTGGCCAACTTCGTCCGCCGGACTCGGAATGGCGTGAGACTGTGCGAGGGGCCTCCGTGTGCCAAAAATAGGCCGCGGGCACAGCCGCGCCCCAAAATAACCGCCCGAAGGCCGGGGCGCCAAGTTCGTCCAGCGGAAAAAGGCCACAAAAACGGGTGGGCTATAGCCTTGGGGGGTGGGGCTGGCCAACTTCGTCCGCCGGACTCGGAACGGCGCGAGACTTTGCGAGGGGCCTCCGTGTGCCAAAAATAGGCCGCGGCCACAGTTGCGCCCAAAAATAACCACCCGAAGGCCGGGGCGCCAAGTTCGTCCAGTGGAAAAAGGCCACAAAAATGGGTGTGCTATAGCCTGGGGGGGTGGGGCTGGCCAACTTTATTCGCCGGACTCGGAATGGCGCGAGACTTTGCGAGGGGCCTCCGTGTGCCAAAAATAGGCCGCGGGCACATCCGCGCCCAAAAATAACCACCCGAAGGCCGGGGCGCCAAGTTCGTCCAGCGGAAAAAGGCCACAAAAATGGGTGTGCTATAGCCTTGGGGGGTGGGGCTGGCCAACTTCGTTCGCCGGACTCGGAATGGCGCGATCCTTTGCGAGGGGCCTCCGTGCGCCAAAACTAGGCCGCGGGCACAGCCGCGCCCAAAAATAACCGCCCGAAGGCCGGGGCGCCAAGTTCGTCCAACGGAAAAAGGCCACAAAAACGGGTTGGCTATAGCCTTGGGGGGTGGGCCTGGCCAACTTAGTCCGCCGGACTCGGAATGGCGCGAGACTTTGCGAGGGGCCTCCGTGTGCCAAAAATAGACTGCGGGCACAGCTGCGCCCGAAATTAACCGCCCGAAGGCCGGGGCGCCAAGTTCGTCCAGCGGAAAAAGGCCACAAATACGGGTGGGCTATAGCCTTGGGGGGTGGGGCTGGCCAACTTCGTCCGCCGGACTCGGAATGGCGTGAGACTGTGCGAGGGGCCTCCGTGTGCCAAAAACAGGCCGCGGGCACAGCCGCGCCCAAAATAACCGCCCGAAGGCCGGGGCGCCAAGTTCGTCCAGCGGAAAAAGGCCACAAAAACGGGTGGGCTATAGCCTTGGGGGGTGGGGCTGGCCAACTTCGTCCGCCGGACTCGGAACGGCGCGAGACTTTGCGAGGGGTCTCCGTGTACCAAAAATAGGCCGCGGCCACAGTTGCGCCCAAAAATAACCACCCGAAGGCCGGGGCGCCAAGTTCGTCCAGTGGAAAAAGGCCACAAAAATGGGTGTGCTATAGCCTGGGGGGGTGGGGCTGGCCAACTTTATTCGCCGGACTCGGAATGGCGCGAGACTTACCGAGGGGCCTCCGTGTGCCAAAAATAGGCCGCGGGCACATCCGCGCCCAAAAATAACCACCCGAAGGCCGGGGCGCCAAGTTCGTCCAGCGGAAAAAGGCCACAAAAATGGGTGTGCTATAGCCTTGGGGGGTGGGGCTGGCCAACTTCGTTCGCCGGACTCGGAATGGCGCGATCCTTTGCGAGGGGCCTCCGTGCGCCAAAACTAGGCCGCGGGCACAGCCGCGCCCAAAAATAACCGCCCGAAGGCCGGGGCGCCAAGTTCGTCCAGCGGAAAAAGGCCACAAAAACGGGTGGGCTATAGCCTTGGGGGGTGGGGCTGGCCAACTTCGTCCGCCGGACTCGGAACGGCGCGAGACTTTGCGAGGGGCCTCCGTGTGCCAAAAATAGGCCGCGGGCACAGTTGCGCCCAAAAATAACCACCCGAAGGCCGGGGCGCCAAGTTCGTCCAGTGGAAAAAGGCCACAAAAATGGGTGTGCTATAGCCTGGGGGGGTGGGGCTGGCCAACTTTATTCGCCGGACTCGGAATGGCGCGAGACTTTGCGAGGGGCCTCCGTGTGCCAAAAATAGGCCGCGGGCACAGCCGCGCCCAAAATTAACCGCCCGAAGGCCGGGGCGCCAAGTTCGTCCAGCGGAAAAAGGCCACAAAAACGGGTGGGCTATAGCCTTGGGGGGTGGGGCTGGCCAACTTCGTCCGCCGGACTCGGAACGGCGCGAGACTTTGCGAGGGGCCTCCGTGTGCCAAAAATAGGCCTTGGGCACAGTTGCGCCTAAAAATAACCACCCAAGGCCGGGCGCCAAGTTCGTCCACCGGAAAAAGGCCACAAAAACGGGTGGGCTATAGCCTTGGGGGTGGGGCTGGCCAACTTCGTCCGCCGGACTCGGAATGGTGCGAGACTTTGCGAGGCGCCTCCGTGTGCCTCAAATAGGCCATGGGCACAGCCGCGCCCAAAATAACCGCCCGAAGGCCGGGCGCCAAGTTCGTCCAGCGGAAAAGGCCACAAAAACGGGTGGGCTATAGCCTTGGGGGTGGGGCTGGCCAACTCGTCCGCCGGACTCGGAATGGCGCGAGACTTTGCGAGGGGCCTCCGTGTGCAAAAATAGGGCCGCGGGCACATCCGCGCCCAAAAATAACCACCCGAAGGCCGGGGCGCCAAGTTCGTCCAGCGGAAAAAGGCCACAAAAATGGGTGTGCTATAGCCTTGGGGGGTGGGGCTGGCCAACTTCGTTCGCCGGACTCGGAATGGCGCGATCCTTTGCGAGGGGCCTCCGTGCGCCAAAACTAGGCCGCGGGCACAGCCGTGCCCAAAAATAACCGCCCGAAGGCCGGGGCGCCAAGTTCGTCCAGCGGAAAAAGGCCACAAAAACGGGTGGGCTATAGCCTTGGGGGGTGGGGCTGGCCAACTTCGTCCGCCGGGCTCGGAATGGTGCGGGACTTTGCGAGGGGCCTCCGTGTGCCAAAAATAGGCCGCGGGCACAACCACGCCCAAAAATAACCGCCTGAAGGCCGGGGCGCCAAGTTCGTCCAGCGGAAAAAGGCCACAAAAACGGGTGGGCTATAGCCTTGGGGGGTGGGCCTGGCCAACTTAGTCCGCCGGACTCGGAATGGCGTGAGACTTTGCGAGGGGCCTCCGTGTGCCAAAAATAGACTGCGGGCACAGGTGCGCCCGAAATTAACCGCCCGAAGGCCGGGGCGCCAAGTTCGTCCAGCGGAAAAAGGCCACAAATACGGGTGGGCTATAGCCTTGGGGGGTGGGGCTGGCCAACTTCGTCCGCCGGACTCGGAATGGCGTGAGACTGTGCGAGGGGCCTCCGTGTGCCAAAAATAGGCCTTGGGGCACAGCGCCCCAAAATAACCGCCCGAAGGCCGGGCGCCAAGTTCGTCCAGCGGAAAAAGGCCACAAAAACGGGTGGGCTATAGCCTTGGGGGTGGGGCTGGCCAACCGTCCGCTCGGACTCGGAATGGCGTGAGACTGTGCGAGGGGCCTCCGTGTGCCAAAAATAGGCCGCGGGCACAGTTGCGCCCAAAAATAACCACCCGAAGGCCGGGGCGGCAAGTTCGTCCAGTGGAAAAAGGCCACAAAAATGGGTGTGCTATAGCCTGGGGGGGTGGGGCTGGCCAACTTTATTCGCCGGACTCGGAATGGCGCGAGACTTTGCGAGGGGCCTCCGTGTGCCAAAAATAGGCCGCGGGCACAGCCGCGCCCAAAAATAACCGCCCGAAGGCCGGGGCGCCAAGTTCGTCCAGCGGAAAAAGGCCACAAATACGGGTGGGCTATAGCCTTGGGGGGTGGGGCTGGCCAACTTCGTCCGCCGGACTCGGAATGGCGTGAGACTGTGCGAGGGGCCTCCGTGTGCCAAAAATAGGCCGCGGGCACAGCCGCGCCCCAAAATAACCGCCCGAAGGCCGGGGCGCCAAGTTCGTCCAGCGGAAAAAGGCCACAAAAACGGGTGGGCTATAGCCTTGGGGGGTGGGGCTGGCCACCTGCGTCCGCCGGACTCGGAACGGCGCGAGACTTTGCGAGGGGCCTCCGTGTGCCAAAAATAGGCCGCGGGCACAGTTGCGCCCAAAAATAACCACCCGAAGGCCGGGGCGCCAAGTTCGTCCAGTGGAAAAAGGCCACAAAAATGGGTGTGCTATAGCCTGGGGGGGTGGGGCTGGCCAACTTTATTCGCCGGACTCGGAATGGCGCGAGACTTTGCGAGGGGCCTCCGTGTGCCAAAAATAGGCCACGGGCACAGCCGCGCCCGAAATTAACCGCCCGAAGGCCGGGGCGCCATGTTCGTCCAGCGGAAAAAGGCCACAAATTCGGGTGGGCTATAGCCTTGGGGGGTGGGGCTAGCCAACTTCGTCCGCCGGACTCGGAATGGCGTGAGACTGTGCGAGGGGCCTCCGTGTGCCAAAAATAGGCCGCGGGCACAGCCGCGCCCCAAAATAACAGCCCGAAGGCCGGGGCGCCAAGTTCGTCCAGCGGAAAAAGGCCACAAAAACGGGTGGGCTATAGCCTTGGGGGGTGGGGCTGGCCAACTTCGTCCGCCGGACTCGGAACGGCGCGAGACTTTGCGAGGGGCCTCCGTGTGCCAAAAATAGGCCGCGGGCACAGTTGCGCCCAAAAATAACCACCCGAAGGCCGGGGCGCCAAGTTCGTCCAGTGGAAAAAGGCCACAAAAATGGGTGTGCTATAGCCTGGGGGGGTGGGGCTGGCCAACTTTATTCGCCGGACTCGGAATGGCGCGAGACTTTGCGAGGGGCCTCTGTGTGCCAAAAATAGGCCGCGGGCACAGCCGCGCCCGAAATTAACCGCCCGAAGGCCGGGGCGCCAAGTTCGTCGAGCGGAAAAAGGCCACAAATACGGGTGGGCTATAGCCTTGGGGGGTGGGGCTGGCCAACTTCGTCCGCCGGACTCGGAATGGCGTGAGACTGTGCGAGGGGCCTCCGTGTGCCAAAAATATGCCGCGGGCACAGCCGCGCACCAAAATAACCGCCCGAAGGCCGGGGCGCCAAGTTCGTCCAGCGGAAAAAGGCCACAAAAACGGGTGGGCTATAGCCTTGGGGGGTGGGGCTGGCCAACTTCGTCCGCCGGACTCGGAACGGCGCGAGACTTGGCGAGGGGCCTCCGTGTGCCAAAAATAGGCCGCGGGCACAGTTGCGCCCAAAAATAACCACCCGAAGGCCGGGGCGCCAAGTTCGTCCAGTGGAAAAAGGCCACAAAAATGGGTGTGCTATAGCCTGGGGGGGTGGGGCTGGCCAACTTTATTCGCCGGACTCGGAATGCCGCGAGACTTTGCGAGGGGCCTCCGTGTGCCAAAAATAGGCCACGGGCACAGCCGCGCCCGAAATTAACCGCCCGAAGGCCGGGGCGCCAAGTTCGTCCAGCGGAAAAAGGCCACAAAAACGGGTGGGCTATAGCCTTGGGGGGTGGGGCTGGCCAACTTCGTCCGCCGGACTCGGAATGGCGCGAGACTTTGCGAGGGGCCTCCGTGTGCCAAAAATAGGCCGCGGGCAAATCCGCGCCCAAAAATAACCACCCGAAGGCCGGGGCGCCAAGTTCGTCCAGCGGAAAAAGGCCACAAAAACGGGTGGGCTATAGCCTTGGGGGGTGGGGCTGGCCCGCTTCGTCCGCCGGACTCGGAATGGCGCGAGACTGTGCGAGGGGCCTCCGTGTGCCAAAAATAGGTCGCGGGCACAGCCGCGCCCCAAAATAACCGCCCGAAGGCCGGGGCGCCAAGTTCGTCCAGCGGAAAAAGGCCACAAAAACGGGTGGGCTATAACCTTGGGGGGTGGGGCTGGCCAACTTCGTCCGCCGGACTCGGAATGGCGCGAGACTTTGCGAGGGGCCTCCGTGTGCCAAAAATATGCCGCGGACACAGTTACGCCCAAAAATAACCACCCAAAGGCCGGGGCGCCAAGTTCGTCCAGCGGAAAAAGGCCACAAAAATGGGTGTGCTATAGCCTGGGGGGGTGGGGCTGGCCAACTTTATTCGCCGGACTCGGAATGGCGCGAGACTTTGCGAGGGGCCTCCGTGTGCCAAAAATAGGCCGCGGGCACAGCCGCGCCCGAAATTAACAGCCCGAAGGCCGGGGCGCCAAGTTCGTCCAGCGGAAAAAGGCCACAAATACGGGTGGGCTATAGCCTTGGGGGGTGGGCCTGGCCAACTTAGTCCGCCGGACTCGGAATGCCGCGAGACTTTACGAGGGGCCTCCGTGTGCCAAAAATAGACCACGGGCACAGCCGCGCCCAAAAATATCCACCCGAAGGCGGGGGCGCCAAGTTCGTCCAGCGGAAAAAGGCCACAAAAACGGGTGGGCTATAGCCTTGGGGGATGGGGCTGGCCAACTTCGTCCGCCGGACTCGGAATGGCGCGAGAATTTGCGAGGGGCCTCCGTGTGCCAAAAATAAGCCGCGGGCATAGCCGCGCCCCAAAATAACCGCCTGAAGGCCGGGGCGCCAAGTTCGTCCAGCGGAAAAAGGCCACAAAAACGGGTGGGCTATAGCCTTGGGGGGTGGGGCTGGCCAACGTCGTCCGCCGGACTCGGAATGGCGCGAGACTTTGCGAGGGGCCTCCGTGTGCCAAAAATAGGCCGCGGGCACATCCGCGCCCAAAAATAACCACCCGAAGGCCGGGGCGCCAAGTTCGTCCAGCGGAAAAAGGCCACAAAAATGGGTGTGCTATAGCCTGGGGGGGTGGGGCTGGCCAACTTTATTCGCCGGACTCGGAATGGCGCGAGACTTTGCGAGGGGCCTCCGTGTGCCAAAAATAGGCCGCGGGCACAGCCGCGCCCGAAATTAACAGCCCGAAGGCCGGGGCGCCAAGTTCGTCCAGCGGAAAAAGGCCACAAAAACGGGTGGGCTATAGCCTTGGGGGGTGGGGCTGGCCAACTTCGTCCGCCGGACTGGGAATGGCGTGAGGCTTTACGAGGGGCCTCCATGTGCCAAAAATAGGCCGCGGGCACAGCCGCGTCCAAAAATAACCCCCCGAAGGCCGGGGCGCCAAGTTCGTCCAGCGGAAAAAGGCCACAAAAATGGGTGGTCTATAGCCTTGGGGGGTGGGGCTGGCCAACTTCGTCCACCGGACTCGGAATGGCGTGAGACTTTGCGAGGGGCCTCCGTGTGCCAAAAATAGGTCGCGGGCACAGCCGCGCCCAAAATAACTGCCCGAAGGCCGGGGCGCCAAGTTCGTCCAGCGGGAAAAGGCCACAAAAACGGGTGGGCTATAGCCTTGGAGGGTGGGGCTGGCCAACTTCGTACACCGGACTCGGAATGGCGCGAGACTTTGCGAGGGGCCTCCGTGTGCCAAAAATAGGCCGCGGGCACAGCCGCGCACAAAAATAACCGCCCGAAGGCCGGGGCGCCAAGTTCGTCCAGCGGAAAAAGGCCACAAAAATGGGTGTGCTATAGCCTGGGGGGGTGGGGCTGGCCAACTTTATTCGCCGGACTCGGAATGGCGCGAGACTTTGCGAGGGGCCTCCGTGTGCCAAAAAATAGGTCATGGGCACAGCCGCGCCCGAAATTAACAGCCCGAAGGCCGGTGCGCCAAGTTCGTCCAGCGGAAAAAGGCCACAAAAACGGGTGGGCTATAGCCTTGGGGGGTGGGCCTGGCCAACTTAGTCCGCCGGACTCGGAATGCCGCGAGACTTTACGAGGGGCCACCGTGTGCCAAAAATAGACCGCGGGCACAGCCGCGCCCAAAAATATCCACCCGAAGGCGGGGGCGCCAAGTTCGTCCAGCGGAAAAAGGCCACAAAAACGGGTGGGCTATAGCCTTGGGGGGTGGGGCTGGCCAACTTCGTCCGCCGGACTCGGAATGGCGCGAGAATTTGCGAGGGGCCTCCGTGTGCCAAAAATAAGCCGCGGGCATAGCCGCGCCCCAAAATAACCGCCTGAAGGCCGGGGCGCCAAGTTCGTCCAGCGGAAAAAGGCCACAAAAACGGGTGGGCTATAGCCTTGGGGGTGGGGCTGGCCAACCGTCCGCCGGACTCGGAATGGCGCGAGACTTTGCGAGGGGCCTCCGTGTGCCAAAAATAGGGCGGGCACATCCGCGCCCAAAAATAACCACCCAAAGGCCGGGCGCCAAGTTCGTCCAGCGGAAAAAGGCCACAAAAATGGGTGTGCTATAGCCTGGGGTGGGGCTGGCCAACTTTATTCGCGGACTCGGAATGGCGCGAGACTTTGCGAGGGGCCTCCGTGTGCAAAAAATAGGTCATGGGCACAGCCGCGCCCGAAATTAACAGCCCGAAGGCGGGGGCGCCATGTTCGTCCAGCGGAAAAATGCCACAAAAACGGGTGGGCTATAGCTTTGGGGGGTGGGGCTGGCCAACTTCGTCCGCCGGACTCGGAATGGCGCGAGACTTTGCGAGGGGCCTCCGTGTGCCAAAAATAGGCCGCGGGCACAGTTGCGCCCAAAAATAACCACCCGAAGGCCGGGGCGCCAAGTTCGTCCAGCGGAAAAAGGCCACAAAAACGGGTGGGCTATAGCCTTGGGGGGTGGGGCTGGCCAACTTCGTCCGCCGGACTCGGAATGGCGCGAGACTTTGCGAGGGGCCTCCGTGTGCCAAAAATAGGCCGCGGGCACATCCGCGCCCAAAAATAACCACCCAAAGGCCGGGGCGCCAAGTTCGTCCAGCGGAAAAAGGCCACAATGAAGGGTGTGCTCTAGCCGGGGTGGGGGGGGCTGGCCACCTTTATTCGCCGGACTCGGAATGGCGCGAGACTTTGCGAGGCTCCTCCGTGTGCCAAAAATAGGCTGTGCGCACAGTCGCGCCCAAAAAATAACAGCCCAAAGGCCGGGGCGCCAAGTTCATCCAGCGGAAAAAGGCCACAAAAACGGGTGGGCTATAGCCTTGGGGGGTGGGGCTGGCCAACTTCGTCCGCCGGACTCGGAATGGCGCGAGACTTTGCGAGGGGCCTCCGTGTGCCAAAAATAGTCATGGCACAGTTGCGCCCAAAAATAACCACCCGAAGGCCGGGGCGCCAAGTTCGTCCAGCGGAAAAAGGCCACAAAAACGGGTGGGCTATAGCCTTGGGGGGTGGGGCTGGCCAACTTCGTCCGCCGGACTCGGAATGGCGCGAGACTTTGCGAGGGGCCTCCGTGTGCCAAAAATAGGCCGCGGGCACAGCCGCGCCCCAAAATAACCGCCCGAAGGCCGGGGCGCCAAGTTCGTCCAGCGGAAAAAGGCCACAAAAACGGGTGGGCTATAGCCTTGGGGGGTGGGGCTGGCCAACTTCGTCCGCCGGACTCGGAATGGCGCGAGACTTTGCGAGGGGCCTCCGTGTGCCAAAAATAGGCCGCGGGCACATCCGCGCCCAAAAATAACCACCCGAAGGCCGGGGCGCCAAGTTCGTCCAGCGGAAAAAGGCCACAAAAATGGGTGTGCTATAGCCTGGGGGGGTGGGGCTGGCCAACTTTATTCGCCGGACTCGGAATGGCGCGAGACTTTGCGAGGGGCCTCCGTGTGCCAATAATAGGCCGCGGGCACAGCCGCGCCCGAAATTAACAGCCCGAAGGCCGGGGCGCCAAGTTCGTCCAGCGGAAAAAGGCCACAAATACGGGTGGGCTATAGCCTTGGGGGGTGGGCCTGGCCAACTTAGTCCGCCGGACTCGGAATGCCGCGAGACTTTACGAGGGGCCTCCGTGTGCCAAAAATAGACCACGGGCACAGCCGCGCCCAAAAATATCCACCCGAAGGCGGGGGCGCCAAGTTCGTCCAGCGGAAAAAGGCCACAAAAACGGGTGGGCTATAGCCTTGGGGGATGGGGCTGGCCAACTTCGTCCGCCGGACTCGGAATGGCGCGAGAATTTGCGAGGGGCCTCCGTGTGCCAAAAATAAGCCGCGGGCATAGCCGCGCCCCAAAATAACCGCCTGAAGGCCGGGGCGCCAAGTTCGTCCAGCGGAAAAAGGCCACAAAAACGGGTGGGCTATAGCCTTGGGGGGTGGGGCTGGCCAACTTCGTCCGTCGGACTCGGAATGGCGTGAGACTTTGCGAGGGGCCTCCGTGTGCCAAAAATAGGCCGCGGGCACAGCCGGGCCCCAAAATAACCGCCCGAAGGCCGGGGCGCCAAGTTCGTCCAGCGGAAAAAGGCCACAAAAATGGGTGTGCTATAGCCTTGGGGGGTGGGGCTGGCCAACTTCGTTCGCCGGACTCGGAATGCCGCGATCCTTTGCGAGGGGCCTCCGTGCGCCAAAACTAGGCCGCGGGCACAGCCGCGCCCAAAAATAACCGCCCGAAGGCCGGGGCGCCAAGTTCGTCCAGCGGAAAAAGGCCACAAAAACGGGTGGGCTATAGCCTTGGGGGGTGGGGCTGGCCAACTTCGTCCGCCGGGCTCGGAATGGTGCGGGACTTTGCGAGGGGCCTCCGTGTGCCAAAAATAGGCCGCGGGCACAACCTCGCCCAAAAATAACCGCCTGAAGGCCGGGGCGCCAAGTTCGTCCAGCGGAAAAAGGCCACAAAAACGGGTGGGCTATAGCCTTGGGGGGTGGGCCTGGCCAACTTAGTCCGCCGGACTCGGAATGGCGCGAGACTTTGCGAGGGGCCTCCGTGTGCCAAAAATAGACTGCGGGCACAGCCGCGCCCTAAAATATCCGCCCGAAGGCCGGGGCGCCAAGTTCGTCCAGCGGAAAAAGGCCACAAAAACGGGTGGGCTATAGCCTTGGGGGATGGGGCTGGCCAACTTCGTCCGCCGGGCTCGGAATGGCGCGAGACTTTACGACGGGCCTCCGTGTGCCAAAAATAGGCCGCAGACACAGCCGCGCCCGAAATTAACCGCCCGAAGGCCGGGGCGCCAAGTTCGTCCAGCGGAAAAAGGCCACAAATACGGGTGGGCTATAGCCTTGGGGGGTGGGGCTGGCCAACTTCGTCCGCCGGACTCGGAATGGCGCGAGACTGTGCGAGGGGCCTCCGTGTGCCAAAAATAGGCCGCGGGCACAGCCGCGCCCCAAAATAACCGCCCGAAGGCCGGGGTGCCAAGTTCGTCCAGCGGAAAAAGGCCACAAAAACGGGTGGGCTTGGGGGGTGGGGCTGGCCAACTTCGTCCGCCGGACTCGGAATGGCGTGAGACTTTGCGAGGGGCCTCCGTGTGCCAAAAATAGGCCGTGGGCACATCCGCGCCCAAAAATAACCACCCGAAGGCCGGGGCGCCAAGTTCGTCCAGCGGAAAAAGGCCACAAAAACGGGTGGGCTATAGCCTTGGGGGGTGGGGCTGGCCAACTTCGTCCGCCGGACTCGGAATGGCGCGAGACTGTGCGAGGGGCCTCCGTGTGCCAAAAATAGGCCGCGGCCACAGTTGCGCCCAAAAAAAACCACCCGAAGGCCGGGGCGCCAAGTTCGTCCACGGAAAAAGGCCACAAAAATGGGTGTGCTATAGCCTGGGGGGGTGGGGCTGGCCAACTTTATTCGCCGGACTCGGAATGGCGCGAGACTTTGCGAGGGGCCTCCGTGTGCCAAAAATAGGCCGCGGGCACAGCCGCGCCCGAAATTAACCGCCCGAAGGCCGGGGCGCCAAGTTCGTCCAGCGGAAAAAGGCCACAAATACGGGTGGTCTATTGCCTTGGGGGGTGGGGCTGGCCAACTTCGTCCGCCGGACTCGGAATGGCGCGAGACTTTGCGAGGGGCCTCCGTGTGCCAAAAATAGGCCGCGGGCACAGCCGCGCCCCAAAATAACCACCCGAAGGCCGGGGCGCCAAGTTCGTCCAGCGGAAAAAGGCCACAAAAACGGGTGGGCTATAGCCTTGGGGGGTGGGGCTGGCCAACTTCCTCCGCCGGACTCGTAATGGCGCGAGACTGTGGGAGGGGCCTCCGTGTGACAAAAATAGGCCGCGGGCACAGCCGCGCCCCAAAATAACCGCCCGAAGGCCGGGGCTCCAAGTTCGTCCAGCGGAAAAAGGCCACAAAAACGGGTGGGCTATAGCCTTGGGGGGTAGGGCTGGCCAACTTCGTCCGCCGGACTCGGAATGGCGCGAGACTTTGCGAGGGGCCTCCGTGTGCCAAAAATAAGCCGCGGGCACAGCCACGCCCCAAAATAACCACCCGAAGGCCGGGGCGCCAAGTTCGTACAGCGGAAAGAGGCCACAAAAACGGGTGGGCTATAGCCTTGGGCGGTGGGGCTGGCCAACTTCGTCCGCCGGACACGGAATGGCGCGAGACTTTGCGAGGGGCCTCCGTGTCCCAAAAATAGGCCGCGGGCACATCCGCGCCCAAAAATAACCACCCGAAGGCCGGGGCGCCAAGTTCGTCCAGCGGAAAAAGGACACAAAAATGGGTGTCCTATAGCCTTGGGGGGTGGGGCTGGCCAACTTCGTTCGCTGGACTCAGAATGGCGCGAGACTTTGCGAGGGGCCTCCGTGTGCCAAAAATAGGCCGCGGGCACAACCGCGCCCAAAAATAACCGCCTGAAGGCCGGGGCGCCAAGTTCGTCCAGCGGAAAAAGGCCACAAAAACGGGTGGGCTATAGCCTTGGGGGGTGGGCCTGGCCAACTTAGTCCGCCGGACTCGGAATGCCGCGAGACTTTGCGAGGGGCCTCCGTGTGCCAAAAATAGACCGCGGGCACAGCCGCGCCCAAAAATATCCACCCGAAGGCGGGGGCGCCAAGTTCGTCCAGCGGAAAAAGGCCACAAAAACGGGTGGGCTATAGCCTTGGGGGATGGGGCTGGCCAACTTCGTCCGCCGGACTCGGAATGGCGCGAGAATTTGCGAGGGGCCTCCGTGTGCCAAAAATAGGCTGCGGGCACAGCCGCGCCCGAAATTAACCGCCCGAAGGCCGGGGCGCCAAGTTCGTCCAGCGGAACAAATACGGGTGGGCTATAGCCTTGGGGGGTGGGGCTGGCCAACTTCGTCCGCCGGACTCGGAATGGCGCGAGACTGTGCGAGGGGCCTCCGTGTGCCAAAAATAGGCCGCGGGCACAGCCGCGCCCCAAAATAACCGCCTGAAGGCCGGGGCGCCAAGTTCGTCCAGCGGAAAAAGGCCACAAAAACGGGTGGGCTATAGCCTTGGGGGGTGGGGCTGGCCAACTTCGTCCGTCGGACTCGGAATGGCGTGAGACTTTGCGAGGGGCCTCCGTGTGCCAAAAATAGGCCGCGGGCACAGTTGCGCCCAAAAATAACCACCCGAAGGCCGGGGCGCCAAGTTCGTCCAGCGGAAAAAGGCCACAAAAATGGGTGTGCTATAGCCTTGGGGGGTGGGGCTGGCCAACTTTATTCGCCGGACTCGGAATGGCGCGAGACTTTGCGAGGGGCCTCCGTGTGCCAAAAATAGGCCGCGGGCACAGCCGCGCCCAAAAATAACCGCCCGAAGGACGGGGCGCCAAGTTCGTCCAGCGGAAAAAGGCCACAAAAACGGGTGGGCTATAGCGTTGGGGGGTGGGGCTGGCCAACTTCGTCCGCCGGACTCGGAATGGCGCGAGACTTTGCGAGGGCCTCTGTGTGCCAAAAATAGGCCACGGGCACATCCGCGCCCAAAATAACCACCCGAAGGCCGGGGCGCCAAGTTCGTCCAGCGGAAAAAGGCCACAAAAATGGGTGTGCTATAGCCTTGGGGGGTGGGGCTGGCCAACTTCGTTCGCCGGACTCGAAATGGCGCGAGCCTTTGCGCGGGGCCTCCGTGCCCCAAAAATAGGCCGCGGACACAGCAGCGCCCAAAAATAACCGCCCGAAGGCCGGGGCGCCAAGTTCGTCCAGCGGAAAAAGGCCACAAAAACGGGTGGGCTATAGCCTTGGGGGGTGGGGCTGGCCAACTTCGTCCGCCGGGCTCGGAATGGCGCGAGACTTTGCGAGGGGCCTCTGTGTGCCAAAAATAGGCCGCGGGCACAGCCGCGCCCAAAAATAACCGTCCGAAGGCCGGGGCGCCAAGTTCGTCCAGCGGAAAAAGGCCACAAAAACGGGTGGGCTATAGCCTTGGGGGGTGGGCCTGGCCAACTTAGTCCGCCGGACTCGGAATGGCGCGAGACTTTGCGAGGGGCCTCCGTGTGCCAAAAATAGACCGCGGGCACAGCCGCGCCCAAAAATATCCACCCGAAGGCCGGGGCGCCAAGTTCGTCCAGCGGAAAAAGGCCACAAAAACGGGTGGGCTATAGCCTTGGGGGATGGGGCTGGCCAACTTCGTCCGCCGGACTCGGAATGGCGCGAGACTTTGCGAGGGGCCTCCGTGTGCCAAAAATAGGCCGCGGGCACAGCCGCGCCCGAAATTAACCGCCCGAAGGCCGGGGCGCCAAGTTCGTCCAGCGGAAAAAGGCCACAAATACGGGTGGGCTATAGCCTTGGGGGGTGGGGCTGGCCAACTTCGTCCGCCGGACTCGGAATGGCGCGAGACTTTGCGAGGGGCCTCCGTGTGCCAAAAATAGGCCACGGGCACATCCGCGCCCAAAAATAACCACCCGAAGGCCGGGGCGCCAAGTTCGTCCAGCGGAAAAAGGCCACAAAAATGGGTGTGCTATAGCCTTGGGGGGTGGGGCTGGCCAACTTCGTTCGCCGGACTCGAAATGGCGCGAGCCTTTGCGAGGGGCCTCCGTGCCCCAAAAATAGGCCGCGGGCACAGCCGCGCCCAAAAATAACCGCCCGAAGGCCGGGGCGCCAAGTTCGTCCAGCGGAAAAAGGCCACAAAAACGGGTGGGCTATAGCCTTGGGCGGTGGGGCTGGCCAACTTCGTCCGCCGGACTCGAAATGGCGCGAGACTTTGCGAGGGGCCTCTATGTCCCAAAAATAGGCCGCGGGCACATCCGCGCCCAAAAATAACCACCCGAAGGCCGGGGCGCCAAGTTCGTCCAGCGGAAAAAGGACACAAAAATGGGTGTCCAATAGCCTTGGGGGGTGGAGCTGGCCAACTTCGTTCGCTGGACTCAGAATGGCGCGAGCTTTTGCGAGGCGCCTCCGTGTGCCAAAAATAGGCCGCGGGCACAGCCGCGCCCAAAAATAACCGCCCGAAGGCCGGGGCGCCAAGTTCGTCCAGCGGAAAAAGGCCACAAAAACGGGTGGGCTATAGCCTTGGGGGGTGGGGCTGGCCAACTTCCTCCGCCGGACTCGTAATGGCGCGAGACTGTGGGAGGGGCCTCCGTGTGACAAAAATAGGCCGCGGGCACAGCCGCGCCCCAAAATAACCGCCCGAAGGCCGGGGCTCCAAGTTCGTCCAGCGGAAAAAGGCCACAAAAACGGGTGGGCTATAGCCTTGGGGGGTAGGGCTGGCCAACTTCGTCCGCCGGACTCGGAATGGCGCGAGACTTTGCGAGGGGCCTCCGTGTGCCAAAAATAAGCCGCGGGCACAGCCACGCCCCAAAATAACCACCCGAAGGCCGGGGCGCCAAGTTCGTACAGCGGAAAGAGGCCACAAAAACGGGTGGGCTATAGCCTTGGGCGGTGGGGCTGGCCAACTTCGTCCGCCGGACACGGAATGGCACGAGACTTTGCGAGGGGCCTCCGTGTACCAAAAATAGGCCGCGGGCACAACCGCGCCCAAAAATAACCGCCTGAAGGCCGGGGCGCCAAGTTCGTCCAGCGGAAAAAGGCCACAAAAACGGGTGGGCTATAGCCTTGGGGGGTGGGCCTGGCCAACTTAGTCCGCCGGACTCGGAATGCCGCGAGACTTTACGAGGGGCCACCGTGTGCCAAAAATAGACCTTGGCACACAGCCGCCCAAAAATTACCCCCTGATGGCGGGGGCGCCAAGTTCGTCCAGCGGAAAAAGGCCACAAAAACGGGTGGGCTATAGCCTTGGGGGGTGGGGCTGGCCAACTTCGTCCGCCGGACTCGGAATGGCGCGAGAATTTGCGAGGGGCCTCCGTGTGCCAAAAATAGGCTGCGGGCACAGCCGCGCCCGAAATTAACCGCCCGAAGGCCGGGGCGCCAAGTTCGTCCAGCGGAAAAAGGCCACAAAAATGGGTGTGCTATAGCCTTGGGGGGTGGGGCTGGCCAACTTCGTTCGCCGGACTCGAAATGGCGCGAGCCTTTGCGAGGGGCCTCCGTGCCCCAAAAATAGGCCGCGGGCACAGCCGCGCCCAAAAATAACCGCCCGAAGGACGGGGCGCCAAGTTCGTCCAGCGGAAAAAGGCCACAAAAACGGGTGGGTTATAGCCTTGGGGGGTGGGGCTGGCCAACTTCGTCCGCCGGGCTCGGAATGGCGCGAGACTTTGCGAGGGGCCTCTGTGTGCCAAAAATAGGCCGCGGGCACAGCCCCGCCCAAAAATAACCGTCCGAAGGCCGGGGCGCCAAGTTCGTCCAGCGGAAAAAGGCCACAAAAACGGGTGGGCTATAGCCTTGGCGGGTGGGCCTGGCCAACTTAGTCCGCCGGACTCGGAATGGCGCGAGACTTTGCGAGGGGCCTCCGTGTGCCAAAAATAGACCGCGGGCACAGCCGCGCCCAAAAATATCCACCCGAAGGCCGGGGCGCCAAGTTCGTCCAGCGGAAAAAGGCCACAAAAACGGGTGGGCTGTAGCCTTGGGGGATGGGGCTGGCCAACTTCGTCCGCCGGACTCGGAATGGCGCGAGACTTTGCGAGGGGCCTCCGTGTGCCAAAAATAGGCCATGGGCACAGCCGCGCCAAATTAACAACCCCGAAGGCCGGGGCGCCAAGTTCGTCCAGCGGAAAAAGGCCACAAAAACGGGTGGGCTATAGCCTTGGGGGGTGGGGCTGGCCAACTTCGTCCGCCGGACTCGGAATGGCGCGAGACTTTGCGAGCGGCATCCGTGTGCCAAAAATAGGCCGCGGACACAGCCGCGCCCCCAAATAACCGCCCGAAGGCCGGGGCGCCAAGTTCGTCCAGCGGAAAAAGGCCACAAAAACGGGTGGGCTATAGCCTTGGGGGGTGGGGCTGGCCAACTTCGTCCGCCGGACTCGGAATGGCGCGAGACTTTGCGAGCGGCCTCCGTGTGCCAAAAATAGGCCGCGGGCACAGCCGCGCCCAAAAATAACCGCCCGAAGGCCGGGGCGCCAAGTTCGTCCAGCGGAAAAAGGCCACAAAAACGGGTGGGCTATAGCCTTGGGGGGTGGGGCTGGCCAACTTCATTCGCCGGACTCGGAATGGCGCGAGACTTTGCGAGGGGCCTCCGTGTGCCAAAAATAGGCCGCGGGCACAGCCCCGCCCAAAAATAACCGTCCGAAGGCCGGGGCGCCAAGTTCGTCCAGCGGAAAAAGGCCACAAAAACGGGTGGGCTATAGCCTTGGGCGGTGGGGCAGGCCAACTTCGTCCGCCGGACTCAGAATGGTGCGAGACTTTGCGAGGGGCCTCCGTGTGCCAAAAATAGGCCGCGGGCACAACCGCGCCCAAAAATAACCGCCTGAAGGCCGGGGCGCCAAGTTCGTCCAGCGGAAAAAGGCCACAAAAACGGGTGGGCTATAGCCTTGGGGGGTGGGCCTGGCCAACTTAGGCCGCCGGACTCGGAATGGCGCGAGACTTTGCGAGGGGCCTCCGTGTGCCAAAAATAGACCGCGGGCACAGCCGCGCCCAAAAATAACCGCCCGAAGGCCGGGGCGCCAAGTTCGTCCAGCGGAAAAAGGCCACAAAAACGGGTGGGCTATAGCCTTGGGGGGTGGGGCGGGCCAACTTCGTCCGCCGGACTCGGAATGGCGCGAGACTTTGCGAGGGGCCTCCGTGTGCGATAAATAGTCTGCGGGCAACGCCGCGCCCAAAAATAACCGCCCGAAGGCCGGGGCGCCAAGTTCGTCCAGCGGAAAAAGGCCACAAAAACGGGTGGGCTATAGCCTTGGGGGATGGGGCTGGCCAACTTCGTCCGCCGGACTCGGAATGGCGCGAGACTTTGCGAGGGGCCTCCGTGTGCCAAAAATAGGCCGCGGTCACAGCCGCGCCCGAAATTAACCGCCCGAAGGCCGGGGCGTCAAGTTCGTCCAGCGGAAAAAGGCCACAAATACGGGTGGGCTATAGCCTTGGGGGGTGGGGCTGGCCAACTTCGTCCGCCGGACTCCAAATGGCGCGAGACTTTGCGAGGGGCCTCCGTGTGCCAAAAATAGGCCGCGGGCACAGCCGCGCCCCAAAATAACAGCCCGAAGGCCGGGGCGCCAAGTTCGTCCAGCGGAAAAAGGCCACAAAAACGGGTGTGCTATAGCCTTGGGGGGTGGGGCTGGCCAACTTCGTTCGCCGGACTCGGAATGGCGCGAGACTTTGCGAGGGGCCTCCGTGTGCCAAAAATAGGCCGCGGGCACAGCCGCGCCCGAAATTAACAGCCCGAAGGCCGGGGCGCCAAGTTCGTCCAGCGGAAAAAGGCCACAAATACGGGTGGGCTATAGCCTTGGGGGGTGGGGCTGGCCAACTTCGTCCGCCGGACTCGGAATGGCGCGAGACTTTGCGAGGGGCCTCCGTGTGCCAAAAATAGGCCGCGGGCACAGCCGCACCCCAAAATAACCGCCCGAAGGCCGGGGCGCCAAGTTGGTCCAGTGGAAAAAGGCCACAAAAACGGGTGGGCTATAGCCTTGGGGGGTGGGCCTGGCCAACTTCGTTCGCCGGACTCGGAATGGCGCGAGCCTTTGCGAGGGGCCTCCGTGCGCCAAAAATAGGCCGCGGGCACAGCCGCGCCCAAAAATAACCGCCCGAAGGCCGGGGCGCCAAGTTCGTCCAGCGGAAAAAGGCCACAAAAACGGGTGGGCTATAGCCTTGGGGGGTGGGCCTGGCCAACTTCGTTCGCCGGACTCGGAATGGCGCGAGCCTTTGCGAGGGGCCTCCGTGCGCCAAACATAGGCCGCGGTCACAGCCGCGCCCAAAAATAACTGCCCGAAGGCCGGGGCGCCAAGTTCGTCCAGCGGAAAAAGGCCACAAAAACGGGTGGGCTATAGCCTTGGGGGGTGGGGCTGTCCAACTTCGTCCGCCGGACTCGGAATGGCGCGAGACTTTGCGAGGGGCCTCCGTGCGCCAAAAATAGGCCGCGGGCACAGCCGCGCCCAAAACTAAGTGCCCGAAGGCCGGGGCGCAAAGTTCGTACAGCGGAAAAAGGCCACAAAAACGGGTGGGCTATAGCCATGGGGGGTGGGGCTGGCCAACTTCGTCCGCCGGACTCGGAATGGCGCGAGACTTTGCGAGGGGCCTCCGTGTGTAAAAAATAGGCCGCGGCCACAGCCACGCCCAAAAATAACCCCCCGAAGGCCGGGGCGCCAAGTTCGTCCAGCGGAAAAAGGCCACAAAAACGGGTGGGCTATAGCCTTGGGGGGTGGGGCTGGCCAACTTCGTCCGCCGGACTCGGAATGGCGCGGGACTTTGCGAGGGGCCTCCGTGTGCCAAAAATAGGCCGCGGGCACAGCAACACCTAAAAATAACTGCCCCGAAGGCCGGGCGCCAAGTTCGGCCCAGCGGAAAAAGGCCACAAAAACGGGTGGGCTATAGCCTTGGGTGGGGCTGGCCAACTTCGTCCGCCCGGACTCGGAATGGCGCGAGACTTTGCGAGGGCCTCCGGGTGCCAAAAATAGGCGCGGGCACAGCCGCACCCAAAAATAACCGCCCGAAGGCCGGGCGCCAAGTTCGTCCAGCTGAAAAAGGCCACAAAACGGGTGGGTTATAGCCTTGGGGGTGGGGCTGGCCCACCGTCCGCCCGGACTCGGAATGGCGCGAGACTTTGCGAGGGCCTCCGTGTGCCAAAAATAGGCCGCTGGACACAGCCGCGCCCAAAAATAACCGCCCGACGGCCGGGCGCCAAGTTCGTCCAGCGGAAAAAGGCCACAAAACGGGTGGGCTATAGCCTTGAGGGGTGGGGCTGGCCAACTTCGTCCGCCCGGACTCGGAATGGCGCGAGACTTTGCGAGGGCCTACGTGTGCCAAAAATAGGCCGCGGACACAGCCGCGCCAAAAATAACCGCCCGAAGGCCGGGGCGCCAAGTTCGTCCAGCGGAAAAAGGCCACAAAAACGGGTGGGCTATAGCCTTGGGGGGTGGGGCTGTCCAACTTCGTCCGCCGGACTCGGAATGGCGCGAGACTTTGCGAGGGGCCTCCGTGTGCCAAAAATAGGCCGTGGGCACAGCCGCGCCCAAAACTAAGTGCCCGAAGGCCGGGGCGCCAAGTTCGTCCAACGGAAAAAGGCCACAAAAACGGGTGGGCTATAGCCATGGGGGGTGGGGCTGGCCAACTTCGTCCGCCGGACTCGGAATGGCGCGAGACTTTGCGAGGGGCCTCCGTGTGCCAAAAATAGGCCGCAGGTACAGCCGCGCCAAAAAATAACCGCCCGAAGGCCGGGGCGCCAAGTTCGTCCAGCGGAAAAAGGCCACAAAAACGGGTGGGCTGTAGCCTTGGGGGGTGGGGCTGGGCAACTTCGTCCGCCGGACTCGGAATGGCGCGAGACTTTGCGAGGGACCTCCGTGTGCCAACAATAGGCCGCGGGCACAGCCGCGCCCAAAAATAATCGCCCGAAGGCAGGGGCGCCAAGTTCGTCCAGCTGAAAAAGGCTACAAAAACGGGTGGGCTATAGCCTTGGGGGGTGGGGATGGCCAACTTCGTCCGCCGAACTCGGAATGGCGCGAGACTTTGCGAGGGGCCTCCGTGTGCCAAAAATAGGCCGTGGGCACAGCCGCATCCAAAAATAACCGCACGAAGGCCGGGGCGCCAAGTTCGTCCAGCGGAAAAAGGCCACAAAAACGGGTGGGCTATAGCCTTGGGGGGTGGGGCTGGCCAACTTCGTCCGCCGGACTCGGAATGGCGCGAAACTTTGCGAGGGGCCTCCGTGTGCCAAAAATAGGTCACGGGCACAGCCGCGCCTAAAAATAACCGCCCGAAGGCCGGGGCGCCAAGTTCGTCCAGCGGAAAAAGGCCACAAAAACGGGTGGGCTATAGCCTTGGGGGGTGGGGCTGGCCAACTTCGTCCGCCGGACTCGGAATGGCGCGAAACTTTGCGAGGGGCCTCCGTGTGCCAAAAATAGGCCGCGGGCACAGCCGCGCCCAAAAATAACCACCCGGCACAAAAATAGGTCACGGGCACAGCCGCGCCCAAAAATAACCGCCCGAAGGCCGGGGCGCCAAGTTCGTCCAGCGGAAAAAGGCCACAAAAACGGGTGGGCTATAGCCTTGGGGGGTGGGGCTGGCCAACTTCGTCCTCCGGACTCGGAATGGCGCGAAACTTTGCGAGGGGCCTCCGTGTGCCAAAAATAGGCCGCGGGCACAGCCGCGCCCAAAAATAACCACCCGAAGGCCGGGGCGCCATGTTCATCCAGCGGAAAAAGGCCACAAAAACGGGTGGGCTATAGCCTTGGGGGGTGGGGCTGGCCAACTTCGTCCGCCGGACTCGGAATGGCGCGAGACTTTGCGAGGGGCTTCCGTGTGCCAAAAATAGGCCGGGGGCACAGCCGCGCCCAAAAATAACCGCCCGAAGGCCGGGGCGCAAAGTTCGTCCAGCGGAAAAAGCCCACAAAAACGGGTGGGCTATAGCCTTGGGGGGTGGGGCTGGCCAAACCGTCCGCCGGACTCGGAATGGCGCGAGACTTGCGAGGGGCCTCCGTGTGCCAAAAATAGGCCGCGGGCACAGCCGCGTCCAAAATAACCGCCGAAGGCCGGGAGCCAAGTTCGTCCAGCGGAAAAAGGGCATAAAACGGGTGGGCTATAGCCTTGGGGGTGGGGCTGGCCAACCGTCCGCCCGGACTCGGAATGGCGCGAGACTTTGCGAGGGGCTTCCGTGTGCAAAAATAGGCCGGGGCACAGCCGCGCCCAAAAATAACCGCCCGAAGGCACGGGCGCAAAGTTCGTCCAGCGGAAAAAGCCCACAAAAACGGGTGGGCTATAGCCTTGGGGGTGGGGCTGGCCAACCGTCCGCCGGACTCGGAATGGCGCGAGACTTTGCGAGGGGCCTCCGTGTGCCAAAAATAGGCCGGGGGCACAGCCGCGTCCAAAAATAACCGCCCGAAGGCCGGGGAGCCAAGTTCGTCCAGCGGAAAAAGGGCACAAAAACGGGTGGGCTATAGCCTTGGGGGGTGGGGCTGGCCAACTTCGTCCGCCGGACTCGGAATGGCGCGAAACTTTGCGAGGGGCCTCCGTGTGCCAAAAATAGGCCGCGGGCACAGCCGCGCCCAAAAATAACCACCCGAAGGCCGGGGCGCCAAGTTCGTCCAGCGGAAAAGGCCACAAAAACGGGTGGGCTATAGCCTTGGGGGGTGGGGCTGGCCAACTTCATCCGCCGGACTCGGAATGGCGCGAGACTTTGCGAGGGGCCTCCGTGTGCCAAAAATAGGCCGTGGGCACAGCCTAGAAAAAAAATAACCGCCCGAAGGCCGGGGCACCAAGTTCGTCCAGCGGAAAAAGGCCACAAAAACGGGTGGGCTATAGCCTTGGGGGGTGGGGCTGGCCAACTTCGTCCGCCGGACTCGGAATGGGCGAAACTTTGCGAGGGCCTCCGTGTGCCAAAAATAGGCGCGCGGACACAGCCGCGCCCAAAAATAACCACCGAAGGCCGGGCGCCAAGTTCGTCCAGCGGAAAAAGGCCACAAAAACGGGTGGGCTATAGCCTTGGGGGGTGGGGCTGGCCAACTTCATCCGCCGGACTCGGAATGGCGCAAGACTTTGCGAGGGGCCTCCGTGTGCCAAAAATAGGCCGTGGACACAGCCGAGAAAAAAAATAACCGCCCGAAGGCCGGGGCACCAAGTTCGTCCAGCGGAAAAAGGCCACAAAAACGGGTGGGCTATAGGCTTGGGGGGTGGGGCTGGCCAACTTCGTCCGCCGGACTCGAAATGGCGCGAGACTCTGCGAGGGGCCTCCATTTGCCAAAAATAGTCCGCGGGCAAAGCCGCGCCCAAAACTAACCGCCCGAAGGCCGGGGCGCCAAGTTCGTCCATTGGAAAAAGGCCACAAAAACGGGTGGGCTATAGCCTTGGGGGGTGGGGCTGGCCAAGTTCGTCCGCCGGACTCGGAATGGCGCGAGACTTTACGAGGGGCCTCTGTGTGCCAAAAATAGGCCGCGGCAACAGCCGCGCCCAAAAATAACCGCCCGAAGGCCGGGGCGCCAAGTTCGTCCAGCGGAAAAAGGCCACAAAAACGGGTGGGCTATAGCCTTGGGGGGTGGGGCTGGCCAACCGTCCGCCGGACTCGGAATGGCGCAAGACTTTGCGAGGTCCTCCGTGTGCCAAAAATAGGCGCGGCCACAGCCCGCGCAAAAATAACCGCTTGAAGGCCGGGCGCCAAGTTTGTCCAGCGGAAAAAGGCCACAAAAACGGGTGGACTATAGCCTTGGGGGTGGGGCTGGCCAACTTCGTCCGCGGACTCGGAAAGGCGCGAGACTTTGCATGGGGCCTCCGTGTGCCAAAAATAGGCCGCGGTGACAGCCGCGACCAAAAATAACCGCCCGAAGGCCGGGGCGCCAAGTTCGTCCAGCGCAAAAAGGCCACAAAACGGGTGGGCTATAGCCTTGGGGGTTGGGGCTGCCCAACCGTCCGCCGAACTCGGAATGGCGCGAGACTGCGAGGGGGCCTCCGTGTGCCAAAAATAGGCTGCGGGCACAGCCGCGTCCAAAAATAACCGCCCGAAGGCCGGGGCGCCAAGTTCGTCCAGCGGAAAAAGCCCACAAAAACGGGTGGGCTATAGCCTTGGGGGGTGGGGCTGGCCAACTTCGTCCGCCGGACTCGGAATGGCGCGAGACTTTGCGAGGGGCCTCCGTGTGCCAAAAATAGGCCGCGGGCACAGCCGCGTCCAAAAATAACCGCCCGAAGGCCGGGGAGCCAAGTTCGTCCAGCGGAAAAAGGCCACAAAAACGGGTGGGCTATAGCCTTGGGGGGTTGGGCTGGCCAAATTCATCCGCCGGACTTGGAATGGCACGAGACTTTGCGAGGGGCCTCCGTGTGCCAAAAATAGGCCGCGGGCACAGCCGCGCCCAAAAATAACCACCCGAAGGCCGGGGCGCCATGTTCGTCCAGCGGAAAAAGGCCACAAAAACGGGTGGGCTATAGCCTTGGGGGGTGGGGCTGGCCAACTTCATCCGCCGGACTCGGAATGGCGCGACACTTTGCGATGGGACTCCATGTGCCAAAAATAGGCCACGGGCACAGCCGAGCCAAAAAATAACCGCCCGAAGGCCGGGGCACCAAGTTCGTCCAGCGGAAAAAGGCCACAAAAACGGGGGGGCTATAGCCTTGGGGGGTGGGGCTGGCCAACTTCGTCCGCCGGACTCGGAATGGCGCGACACTTTGCGAGGGGACTCCATGTGCCAAAAATAGGCCGCGGACAAAGCCGAGCCAAAAAATAACCGCCCGAAGGCCGGGGCACCAAGTTCGTCCAACGGAAAAAGGCCACAAAAACGGGGGGGCTATAGCCTTGGAGGGTGGGGCTGGCCAACTTCGTCCGCCGGACTCGGAATGGCGCGAGACTTTTCGAGGGGCCTCTGTGTGCCAAAAATAGTCCGCGGGCAAAGCCGCGCCCAAAAATAACCGCCCGAAGGCCGGGGCGCCAAGTTCGTCCAGCGGAAAAAGGCCACAAAAACGGGTGGGCTATAGCCTTGGGGGGTGGGGCTGGCCAACTCGTCCGCGGACTCGGAATGGCGCGAGATTTTGCGAGGGGGCCTCCGTGTACCAAAAATTGGTATGGGCACAGCCGCTTAAAAATAACCGCCCGAAGGCCGGGCGCCAAGTTCGTCCAGCGGAAATAGGCCACAAAGCGGGTGGGCTATAGCCTTGGGGGTGGGGCTGGCCAACCGTCCGCCCGGACTCGGAATGGCACGAGACTTTGCGAGGGGCCTCTGCGTGCCAAAAATAGGCATGGGCACAGCCGCCTAAAAATAACCGCCGAAGGCCGGGCGCCAAGATCGTCCAGCGGAAAAATGCCACAAAACGGGTGGGCTATAGCCTTGGGGGGTGGGGCTGGCCAACCGTCCGCGGACTCGGAATGGCGCGAGAGACTACGAGGAGCCTCCGTTTGCTGTGGCCAGGCGCGGCCACAGCCGCGCCAAAAATAATCCGCTTGAAGGCCGGGCGCCAAGTTCGTCCAGCGGAAAAAGGCCACAAAACGGGTGGGCTATAGCCTTGGGGGTGGGGTTGGCCAACTCGTCCGCCGGACTCGGAATGGCGCGAGACTTTGCGAGGGTCCTCCGTGTAATGCCAAAAATAGCCGCGGCCACAGCCGCGACAAAAAATAACTCGCCCGAAGGCGGGGCGCCAAGTTCGTCCAGCGGAAAAAGGCCACAAAAACGGGTGGGCTATAGCCTTGGGGGTGGGGCTGGCCAACCGTCCGCCGGACTTCGGAATGGCGCGAGACTTTGCGAGGGTCCTCCGTTTGCCAAAAATAGGCCGCGGGCACAGCCGCGCCCAAAAATATCCGCCCGAAGGCCGGGGCACCAAGTTCGTCCAGCGGAAAAAGGCCACAAAAACGGGGGGGCTATAGACTTGGAGGGTGGGGCTGGCCAACTGCGTCCGCCGGACTGGAAATGGCGCGAAACTCTGCGAGGGGCCTCCATGTGCCAAAAATAGTCCGCGGGCAAAGCCGCGCCCAAAACTAACCGCCCGAAGGCCGGGGCGCCAAGTTCGTCCAGCGGAAAAATGCCACAAAAACGGGTGGGATATAGCCTTGGGGGGTGGGGCTGGCCAACTTCGTCCGCCGGACTCGGAATGGCGCAAGACTTTGCGAGGGGCCTCCGTGTGCCAAAAATAGGCAGCGGGCACAGCCGCGCCCAAAAATAACCGCCCGAAGGCCGGGGCGCCAAGATCGTCCAGCGGAAAAATGCCACAAAAACGGGTGGGATATAGCCTTGGGGGGTGGGGCTGGCCAACCAAGTCCGCCGGACTCGGAATGGCGCGAGACTTTCGAGGGCCTCTGTGCCAAAAATAGGCTGCTGGCCACAGCCGGGCCCAAAAATAACCGCCCGAAAGGCCGGGCGCCAAGTTCGTCCCAGCGGAAATAGGCCACAAAAACGGGTGGGCTATAGCCTTGGGGGTGGGGCTGGCCAACTTCGTCCGCGGACTCGGAATGGCGCAAGACTGCGAGGGCCTCCGTGTGCCAAAAATAGGCAGCGGGCACAGCCGCGTAAAAAATAACCGCCCGAAGCCGGGGCGCCATGATCGTCCAGCGGAAAAATGCCACAAAAACGGGTGGGATATAGCCTTGGGGGGTGGGGCTGGCCAACTTCGTCCGCCGGACTCGGAATGGCGCGAGACTTTACGAGGGGCCTCTGTGTGCCAAAAATAGGCCGTAGCCACAGCCGCGCCCAAAAATAACCGCCCGAAGGCCGGGGCGCCAAGTTCGTCCAGCGGAAAAAGGCCACAAAAACGGGTGGGCTATAGCCTTGGGGGGTGGGGCTGGCCAGCAAATCCGCGGACCTCGGAATGGCGCGAGACTTTGCGAGGTCCTCCGTGTGCCAAAAATAGGCCGTGGCC
>JAUJEM010000459.1:0-64127 GCA_030448935.1 Citrus cavaleriei
TGAGGTTGGCCAGCCCCACCCCCAAGGCTATAGCCCACCCGCTTTTGTGGCCTTTTTCCGCTGACGACTGGCGCCCCGGCCTGGCGTATTGGCTGCAGCTGGGCGGCTCATTTTTGCACACGGAGGCGCGCGATGTCTCGCCATTCCGAGTCCGGTGCATCAACTGGCCAGCCCCACCCCCCAGGCGATAACCCACCTTTGTGGCCTTCTCCGCTGGACGAACTTGGCGCCACGGCCTACGGGGCGGGTATTTTTGGGCGCGAGGCGGTGCCTGTGAGCCTATTTTTGGCACACGGGGTGCCTCGCAAAGTCTCGCGCCATTCCGAGTCCGAGGCGGACGAAGTTGGCCAGCCCCACCCCAAGGCTATATCCCACCTTTTTGTGGCCTTTTACCGCTGCACGACTTGGCGCCCCGGCCTTCGGGCGGGTATTTTGGCGCGGCTGTGCCTGCGGCCTATTTTTGCACACAGAGGCGCCTCGCAGTCTCGCGCCATTCCGAGTCCGCGGACCAGTTGGCCAGCCCCTCCCCAAGGCTATAGCCCACCCGTTTTTGTGGCCTTTTTCCGCTGACTTGGCTCCCTGCCTTCGGGCGGGTATTTTGGGCGCGGCTGTGTCCGCGGCCAATTTTTGGAACACAGAGGCGCCTCGCAAAGTCTCGTGCCATTCCGAGTCCGGCGGATGAAGTTGGGCAGCCCCACCCCGCAAGGCTATAGCCCACCCGTTTTTGTGGCCTTCACCGCTGGACGAACTTGGCGCCCCGGCCTTCGGGCGGCTATTTTTGGGCGCGGCTGTGCCCGCGGCCTATTTTTGGCACACGGAGGCGCCTCGCAAAGTCTCGCGCGATTCCGAGTCCAGCGGACGAAGTTGGCCAGCCCCACCCCGCAAGGCTATAGCCCACTCGTTTTTGTGGCCTTTTACCGCTGGACGAACTTGGCGCCCCGGCCTTCGGGCGGGTATTTTTGGGCGTGGCGTTGCCCGCGGCCTATTTTTGGCACACGGAGGCGCCTCGTAAAGTCTCGCGCCATTCCGAGTCCGGCGGACGAAGTTGGCCAGCCCCACCCCCCATGGCTATAGCCCACCCGTTTTTGTGGCCTTTTTCCGCTGGACGAACTTGGCGCCCCGGCCTTCGGGCTGGTATTTTTGGGTGCGGCTGTGCGCGCGGCCTATTTTTGGCACGGGGAGGTGCCTCGCAAAGTCTCGCGCCATTCCGAGTCCGGCGGACGAGGTTGGCCAGCCCCACCCCCCAAGGCTATAGCCCACCCGTTTTTGTGGCCTTTTTCCGCTGGACGAACTTGGCGCCCCGGCCTTCAGGCGGTATTTTTGGGCACGGCTGTGCCTGCGGCCTATTTTTGGTACACGGAGGCGCCTCGCAAAGTCTCGCGCCATTCCGAGTCCGGCAGACGATGTTGGCCCGCCCCACCCCCCAAGGCGATAGCCCACCCGTTTTTGTGGCCTTCTCCGCTGGACGAACTTGGCGCCCCGGCCTACGGGCGGGTATTTTTGGGCGCGGCGGTGTCCGCAGCCTATTTTTGGCACACGGAGGTGCCTCGCAAAGTCTCGCGCCATTCCGAGTCCGGCGGACGAAGTTGGCCAGCCCCACCCCCCAAGGCTATATCCCACCCGTTTTTGTGGCCTTTTACCGCTGCACGAACTTGGCGCCCCGGCCTTCGGGCGGGTATTTTTGGGCGCGGCTGTGCCTGCGGCCTATTTTTGGCACACAGAGGCGCCTCGCAAAGTCTCGCGCCATTCCGAGTCCGGCGACGAAGTTGGCCAGCCCCACCCCCCAAGGCTATAGCCCACCCGTTTTTGTAGCCTTTTTCCGCTGGACGAACTTGGCGCCCCGGCATTTGGGCGGGTATTTTTGGGCGCGGCTGTGCCAGCGGCCTATTTTTGGCACACGGAGGCGCCTCGCAAAGTCTCGCGCCATTCCGAGTCCGGGCGGACGGTTGGCCGCCCACCCCCCAAGGCTATAGCCCACCCGCTTTTGTGGCCTTTTTCCGCTGGACGAACATGGCGCCCGGCCTTCGGGCGGGTATTTTTGGGCACGGCTGTGCCCGCGGCCTATTTTTGGCACACGGAGACGACGCAAAGTCTCGCGCCATTCCGAGTCCGGGCGGACGGTTGGCCAGCCGCACCCCCAAGGCTATAGCCCACCCGCTTTTGTGTCTTTTTCTGCTCGACGACTTGGCGCCCGGCCTTCGGCGGGTATTTTTGGGCGCGCGTGCCCGCGGCCTATTTTTGGCACACGGAGGCGCCTCGCGAAGTCTCGCCATTCCGAGTCCGGCGGACGGTTGGCCAGCCCCCCAGGCTATAGCCCACCCGCTTTTGGCCTTTTTCCGCGGACGTAACTTGGTGCCCCAGCGCTCGGGCGGGTATTTTTGGGCGCGGCTGTGCCCGGGGGCCTATTTTGGCACACGGAGGTGCCTCGCAGTCTCGCGCCATTCCGAGTCCGCGGACGGTTGGCCAGCCTAACCCCCAAGGCTATAGCCCACCCGTTTTTTTGGCCTTTTTCCGCTGAACGAACTTTGCGCCCCGGCCTTCAGGAGGGTATTTTTGGGCGCGGCTGTGCCCGCGGCCTATTTTTGGCACACGGAGGTGCCTCGCAAAGTCTCGGCCCATTCCGAGTCCGGCGGACGAAGTTGGCCAGCCCCACCCCCCAAGGCTATAGCCCACCCGTTTTTGTGGCCTTTTTCCGCTGGACGAACTTGGCCCCCCGGCCTTCGGGCGGGTATTTTTGGGCGCGGCTGTGCCCGCAGCCTATTTTTGGCACACGGAGGTGCCTCGCAAAGTCTCGCGCCTTTCCGAGTCCGGCGGACGAAGTTGGCCAGCGCCACCCCCCAAGGCTATAGCCAACCCGTTTTTGTGGCCTTTTTCCGCCGGACGAACTTCTCGCCCCGGCCTTCGGACGGGTATTTTTGGACGCGGCTGTGCCCGCGGCCTATTTTTGGCACACGGAGGCGCCTCGCAAAGTCTCGCGCCATTCCGAGTCCGGCGGACGAAGTTGGCCAGCCCCACCCCCCAAGGCTATAGCCCACCCGTTTTTGTGGCCTTTTTCCGCTGGACGAACTTGGCGCCCCGGCCTTCGGGCGGGTATTTTTGGGCGCGGCTGTGCCCGCGGCCTATTTTTAGCACACGGAGGCGCCTCGCGAAGTCTCGCGCCAATCCGAGTATGGCGGACGAAGTTGGCCAGCCCCACCCCCCTAGGCTATAGCCCACCTGTTTTTGTGGCCTTTTTCCGCCGGACGAACTTGGCGCCCCAGCCTTCGGGCGGGTATTTTTGGGCGTGGCTGTGGCCGCGGCCTATTTTTGGCACACGGAGGCACCTCGCAAAGTCTTGCACCATTCCGAGTCCGGCGGACGATGTTGGCCAGCCCCACCCCCCAAGACTATAGCCCACCCGTTTTTGTGGCCTTTTTCCGCTGGACGAACTTGGCGCCCCAGCCTTCGGGAGGGTATTTTTGGGCGCGGCTGTGCCCGCGGCCTATTTTTGGCACTCGGAGTTGCCTTGCAAAGCCTCGCGCCATTCCGAGTCCGGCGGACGAAGTTGGCCAGCCCCACCCCCCAAGGCTATAGCCCACCCATTTTTGTGGCCTTTTTCCGCTGGACGAACTTGGCGCCCCGGCCTTCGCGCAGGTATTTTTGGTCGCGGCTCTGCCCGCGGCCTATTTTTGGCACACGGAGGTGCCTCTCAAAGTCTCGCGCCATTCCGAGTCCGGCGGATGAAGTTGGCCAGCTCCACCCCCCAAGGCTATAGCCCACCCGTTTTTGTGGCCTTTTTCCGCTGGACGAACTTGGCGCCACGGCCTTCGGGCAGCTATTTTTGATCGCGGCTGTGCCCGCGGCCTATTTTTGGCACACGGAGGTGCCTCGCAAAGTCTCGAGCCATTCCGAGTCCGGCGGACGAAGTTGGCCAGCCCCACCCCCCAAGGCTATAGCCCACCCGTTTTTGTGGCCTTTTTCCGCTGGACGAACTTGGCACCCCGGCCTTCGGGCGGGTATTTTTGGGAGCGGTTGTGCCCGCGGCCTATTTTTGGCACACGGAGGCGCCTCGCAAAGTCTCGCGTCATTCCGAGTCCGGCGGACAAAGTTGACCAGCCCCACCCCCCAAGGCTATAGCCCACCCGTTTTTGTGCCCTTTTTCCGCTGGACGAACTTAGCGCCACGGCCTTCGGGTGGGTATTTTTGGGCGCGGCTGTGCCCGCGGCCTATTTTTGGCACACGGAGGCACCTCGCAAAGTCTCGCGCCATTCCGAGTCCGCGGCGGCCCAGTTGCCCCACCCCCAAGGCTATAGCCCACCCGTTTTTGTGGCCTTTTTCCGCTGGACGAACTTGGCGGCCCGGCCTTCGCGCAGGTATTTTTGGTCGCGGCTCTGCCCGCGGCCTACTTTTGGCACACGGAGGTGCCTCTCAAAGTGTCGCACCATTCCGAGTCCGGCGGATGTAGTTGGCCAGCTCCACCCCCCAAGGCTATAGCCCACCCGTTTTTGTGGCCTTTTTCCGCTGGACGAACTTGGCGCCACGGCCTTCGGGCAGGTATTTTTGAGCGCGGCTGTGCCCGCGGCCTATTTTTGGCACACAGAGGCGCCTCGCAAAGCCTCCCGCCATTCCGAGTCCGGCGGACGAAATTGGCCAGCCCCACCCCCCAAGGCTATAGCCCACCCGTTTTTGTGGCCTTTTTCCGCTGGACGAACTTGGGTCCCCGGCCTTCGGGCGGGTATTTTTGGCCGCGGCTGACCCCACGGCCTATTTTTGGCACACGGAGGCGCCTCGAAAAGCCTCGCGCCATTCCGAGTCCGGCGGACGAAGTTGGCCAGCCCCACCCCCCAAGGCTATAGCCCACCCGTTTTTGTGGCCTTTTTCCGCTGGACGAACTTGGCGCCCCGGCCTTCGGGCGGGTATTTTTGGGCGCGGCTGTGCCATGGCTCCGCGCCATTCCGAGTCCGCGGACGAAGTTGGCCAGCCCCACCCCCAAGGCTATAGCCAACCCGTTTTGTGGCCTTTTTCCGCTGGACGAACTTGGCGCCCGGCCTTCGGGTGGGTATTTTCGGCGCGGCTGTGCCCGCGGCCTATTTTTGGCACACGGAGGCGCCTCGCAAAGTCTCGCGCCATTCCAAGTCCGGCGGACAAAGTTGGCCAGCCCCACCCCCCAAGGCTATAGCCCACCCGTTTTTGTGGCCTTTTTCCGCTGGACGAACTTGGCGCCCCGGCCGTCGGGCCGGTCGATGTGGGCGCGGCTGTGCTCAAGGCCTATTTTTGGCACACGGAGGTGCCTCGCAAAGTCTCGCACCATTCCGAGTCCGGCGGACGAAGTGGGCCAGCCCCACCCCCCAAGGCTATAGCCCACCCGTTTTTGTGGCCTTTTTCCGCTGGACGAACTTGGCGCCCCGGCCTTCGGGCGGTTATTTTTGGCCGCGGCTGTGCTCGCGGCCTAGTTTTGGCACACGGAGACGCCTCGCAAAGTCTCGCGCCATTCCGAGTCCGGCGGACGACGTTGGCCAGCCCCACCCCCCAAGGCTATAGCCCACCCGTTTTTGTGGCCTTTTTCCGCTGGACGAACTTGGCGCCCCGGCCTTCGGGCGGGTATTTTTGGGCGCGGCTGTGCCCGCGGCCTATTTTTGGAACACGGAGGCACCTCGCAAAGTCTCGCGCCATTCCGAGTCCGGCGGACGAAGTTGGCCAGCCCCACCCCCCAAGGCTATAGCCCACCCGTTTTTGTGGCCTTTTTCCGCTGGACGAACTTGGCGCCCCGGCCTTCGGGTGGTTATTTTTGGCCGCGGCTGTGCTTGCGGCCTAGTTTTGGCACACGGAGACGCCTCGCAAAGTCTCGCGCCATTCCGAGTCCGGCGGACGACGTTGGCCAGCCCCACCCCCCAAGGCTATAGCCCACCCGTTTTTGTGGCCTTTTTCCGCTGGACGAACTTGGCGCCCCGGCCTTCGGGCGGGTATTTTTGGGTGCGGCTGTGCCCGCGGCCTCACGCCATTCCGAGTCCAGCGGACGAAGTTGGCCAGCCCCACCCCCCAAGGCTATAGCCCACCCGTTTTTGTGGCCTTTTTCCGCTGGACGAAGTTGGCGCCCCGGCCTTCGGGCGGGTATTTTTGGGCGCGGCTGTGCCCGCGACCTATTTTTGGCACACGGAGGTGGCTCGGAAAGTCTCGCGCAATTCCGAGTCCGGCGGACGAAGTTGGCCAGCCCCACCCCCCAAGGCTATAGCCCACCCGTTTTTGTGGCCTTTTGCCGCTGGACGAACTTGGCGCCCCGGCCTTCGGGCGGGTATTTTTGGGCGCGGCTGTGCCCGCGGCCTACTTTTGGCATACGGAGGTGCCTCGCAACGTCTCGCGCCATTCCGAGTCCGGCGGACGAAGTTGGCCAGCCCCACCCCCCAAGGCTATAGCCCACCCGTTTTTCTGGCCTTTTTCCGCTGGACGAACTTGGCGCGCCGGCCTTCGGGCGGGTATTTTTGGGCGCGGCTGTGCCCGCGGCCTATTTTTGGAACACGGAGGCGCCTCGCAAAGTCTCGCGCCATTCCGAGTCCGGCGGACGACGTTGGCCAGCCCCACCCCCCAAGGCTATAGCCCACCCGTTTTTGTGGCCTTTTTCCGCTGGACGAACTTGGCGCCCCGGCCTTCGGGTGGTTATTTTTGGCCGCGGCTGTGCTTGCGGCCTAGTTTTGGCACACGGAGACGCCTCGCAAAGTCTCGCGCCATTCCGAGTCCGGCGGACGACGTTGGCCAGCCCCACCCCCCAAGGCTATAGCCCACCCGTTTTTGTGGCCTTTTTCCGCTGGACGAACTTGGCGCCCCGGCCTTCGGGCGGGTATTTTTGGGTGCGGCTGTGCCCGCGGCCTCACGCCATTCCGAGTCCAGCGGACGAAGTTGGCCAGCCCCACCCCCCAAGGCTATAGCCCACCCGTTTTTGTGGCCTTTTTCCGCTGGACGAACTTGGCGCCCCGGCCTTCGGGCGGGTATTTTTGGGCGCGGCTGTGCCCGCGACCTATTTTTGGCACACGGAGGTGGCTCGGAAAGTCTCGCGCCATTCCGAGTCCGGCGGACGAAGTTGGCCAGCCCCACCCCCCAAGGCTATAGCCCACCCGTTTTTGTGGCCTTTTGCCGCTGGACGAACTTGGCGCCCCGGCCTTCGGGCGGGTATTTTTTTGCGCGGCTGTGCCCGCGGCCTATTTTTTGCACACGGAGGCGCCTCGCAAAGTCTCACGCCATTCCGAGACCGGCGGACGAAGTCGGCCTGCCCCACCCCCCGAGGCTATAGCCCACCCGTTTTTGTGGCCTTTTTCCGCTGGACGAACTTGGCGCCCCGGCCTTCGGGCGGGTATTTTTGGGCGCGGCTTTGTCCGCGGCCTATTTTTGGTACACGGAGACGCCTGGCAAAGTCTCGCGCCATTCCGAGTCCGGCGGACGAAGTTGGCCAGCCCCACCCCCCAAGGCTATAGCCCACCCGTTTTTGTGGCCATTTTCCGCTGGACGAACTTGGTGCCCCGGCCTTCGGGCGGGTATTTTTGGGCGCGGCTGTGCCCGCGGCCTATTTTGGTACATGGAGGCGCCTCGCAAAGTCTCGCACCATTCCGAGTCCGGTGGACGAAGTGGGCCAGCCCCACCCCCCAAGGCTATAGCCCACCCGTTTTTGTGGCCTTTTTCCGCTGGACGAACTTGGCGCCCCGGCCTTCGGGCGGCTATTTTTGGGCGCGGCTGTGCCCGCGGCCTATTTTTGGCACACGGAGGTGCCTCGCAAAGTCTCGTGCCATTCCGAGTCCGGCGGACGAAGTTGGCCAGCCCCACCCCCCAAGGCTATAGCCCACCCTTTTTTGTGGCCTTTTTCCGCTGGACGAACTTGGCGCCCCGGCCTTCGGCCGGTAATTTTTGGGCGCGGCTGTGCCCGCGGCCTATTTTTGGCACATGGAGGTGCCTCGCAACGTCTCGCGCCATTCCGAGTCCGGCCGACGAAGTCGGCCCGCCCCACCCCCCAAGGCTATAGCCCACCCGTTTTTGTGGCCTTTTTCCGCTGGACGAACATGGTGCCCCGGCCTTCGGACGGGTATTTTTGGGCGCGGCTGTGCCCGCGGCCTATTTTTGGTACACGGAGGCTCTTCGCAAAGTCTCGTACCATTCCGAGTCCGGCGGACGAAGTTGGCCAGCCCCACCCCCCAAGGCTATAGCCCACCCGTTTTTGTGGCCATTTTCCGCTGGACGAACTTGGTGCCCCGGCCTTCGGGCGGGTATTTTTAGGCGCGGCTGTGCCCGCGGCCTATTTTGGTACATGGAGGCGCCTCGCAAAGTCTCACACCATTCCGAGTCCGGTGGACGAAGTGGGCCAGCCCCACCCCCCAAGGCTATAGCCCACCCGTTTTTGTGGCCTTTTTCCGCTGGACGAACTTGGCGCCCCGGCCTTCGGGTGGGTATTTTTGGGCACGGCTGTGCCCGCGGCCTATTTTTGGCACACGGAGGCTCCTCGCAAAGTCTCGAGCCATTCCGAGTCCGGAGGACGAAGTTGGCCCGCCCCACCCCCCAAGGCTATAGCCCACCCGTTTTTGTGGCCTTTTTCCGCTGGACGAACTTGGTGCCCCGGCCTTCGGGGGGGTATTTTCGGGCGCGGGTGTGCCCGCGGCCTATTTTTTCCACACGGAGGCGCCTCGCAAAGTCTCGCACCATTCCGAGTCTGGCGGACGAAGTTGGCCAGCCCCACCCCCCAAGGCTATAGCCCACCCGTTTTTGTGGCCTTTTTCCGCTGGACGAACTTGGCGCCACGGCCTTCGGGCGGGTATTTTTGGGAACGGCTGTGCCCGCGGCCTATTTTTGGCACACGGAGGCGCCTCGCAAAGCCTCGCGCCATTCCGAGTCCGGCGGACGAAGTTGGCAAGCCCCACCCCCCAAGGCTATATCCCACCCGTTTTTGTGGCCTTTTTCCGCTGGAAGAACTTGGCGCCCCGGCCTTCGGGCGGGTATTTTTGGGCGCGGCTGTGCCCGCGGCCTATTTTTGGCGCACAGAGGCGCCTCGCAAAGCCTCCCGCCATTCCGAGTCCGGCGGACGAAGTTGGCCAGCCCCACCCCCCAAGGGTATAGCCCACCCGTTTTTGTGGCCTTTTTCCGCTGGACGAACCTGGCGCCCCGGCCTTCGAGCGGGTATTTTTGGGCGCGGCTGTGCCCGCAGGCTATTTTTGGCACACGGAGGCGCCTCGCAAAGCCTCGCGCCATTCCGAGTCCGGCGGACGAAGTTGGCCAGCCCCACCCCCCAAGGCTATGGCCCACCCGTTTTTTTGGCCTTTTTCCGCTGGACGAACTTGGCGCCCCGGCCTTCGGGTGGGTATTTTTGGGCGCGGCTGTGCCCGCGGCCTCGCGCCATTCCGAGTCCGGCGGACGAAGTTGGCCATCCCCACCCCCCAAGGCTATAGCCCACCCGTTTTTGTGGCCTTTTTCCGCTGGACGAACTTGGCGCCCCGGCCTTCGGGCGGGTATTTATTGGTCGCGGCTGAGCCCGCGGCCTATTTTTGGCACACGGAGGCGCCTCGCAAAGTCTCACGCCATTCCGAGTCCGGCGGACGAAGTTGGCCAGCCCCACCCCCCAAGTCTATAGCCCACCCGTTTTTGTGGCCTTTTTCCGCTGGACGAACTTGGCGCCCCGGCCTTTGGGCGGGTATTTTTGGGCGCGGCTGTGCCCGCGTCCTATTTTTGGCACACGGAGGCGCCTCGCAAAGTCTCGCGCCATTCTGAGTCCGCCGGACGAAGTGGGCCAGCCCCACCCCCCAAGGCTATAGCCCACCCGTTTTTGTGGCCTTTTTCCGCTGGACGAACTTGGCGCCCCGGCCTTCGGGCGGGTATTTTTGGGCGCGGCTGTGCCCGCGGCCTAGTTTTGGCACACGGAGGCTCCTCGCAAAGTCTCGCGCCATTCCGAGTCCGGAGGACGAAGTTGGCCCGCCCCACCCCCCAAGGCTATAGCCCACCCGTTTTTGTGGCCTTTTTCCGCTGGACGAACTTGGTGCCCCGGCCTTCGGGCGGGTATTTTCGGGCGCGGCTGTGCCCGCGGCCTATTTTTTCCACACGGAGGCGCCTCGCAAAGTCTCGCACCATTCCGAGTCTGGCGGACGAAGTTGGCCAGCCCCACCCCCCAAGGCTATAGCCCACCCGTTTTTGTGGCCTTTTTCCGCTGGACGAACTTGGCGCCACGGCCTTCGGGCGGGTATTTTTGGGAGCGGCTGTGCCCGCGGCCTATTTTTCGCACGCGGAGGCGCCTCGCAAAGCCTCGCGCCATTCCGAGTCCGGCGGACGAAGTTGGCAAGCCCCACCCCCCAAGGCTATATCCCACCCGTTTTTGTGGCCTTTTTCCGCTGGACGAACTTGGCGCCCCGGCCTTCGGGCGGGTATTTTTGGGCGCGGCTGTGCCAGCGGCCTATTTTTGGCACACAGAGGCGCCTCGCAAAGCCTCCCGCCATTCCGAGTCCGGCGGACGAAGTTGGCCAGCCCCACCCCCCAAGGGTATAGCCCACCCGTTTTTTTGGCCTTTTTCCGCTGGACGAACTTGGCGCCCCGGCCTTCGGGTGGGTATTTTTGGGCGCGGCTGTGCCCGCGGCCTCGCGCCATTCCGAGTCCGGCGGACGAAGTTGGCCAGCCCCACCCCCCAAGGCTATAGCCCACCCGTTTTTGTGGCCTTTTTCCGCTGGACGAACTTGGCGCCCCGGCCTTCGGGCGGGTATTTATTGGTCGCGGCTGAGCCCGCGGCCTATTTTTGGCACACGGAGGTGCCTCGCAAAGTCTCGCGCCATTCCGAGTCCGGCGGACGAAGTTGGGCAGCCCCACCCCCTAAGGCAATATAGCCCACCCGTGTTTGTGGCCTTTTTCCGCCGGACGAACTTGGCGCCCCGGCCTTCGGGCGGTTATATTTGGGCGCGGCTGTGACCGTGGCCTATTTTTGGCACACGGAGGCCCCTCGCAAAGTCTCGTGCCATTCCGAGTCCGGCGGACGAAGTTGGCCAGCCCCACCCCGCAAGGCTATAGCCCACCCGTTTTTGTGGCCTTTTTCCGCTGGACGAACTTGGCGCCCCGGCCTTCGGGCGGTTATTTTTGGGCGCGGCTGTGCCCGCGGTCTATTTTTGGCACACGGAGGACCCTCGCATAGTCTCGCGCCATTCCGAGTCCGGCGGACGAAGTTGGCCAGCCCCACCCCCCAAGGCTATAGCCCACCCGTTTTTGTGGCCTTTTTCCGCTGGACGAACTTGGTCCCCGGCCTTCGGGCGGTTATTTTTAGGCGCGGCTGTGCCCGCAGCCTATTTTTTGATTACGGAGGCCCCTCGCAAAGTCTCGCGCCATTCCGAGTCCGGCGGACGAAGTTGGCCAGCCCCACCCCCCAAGGCTATAGCCCACCCGTTTTTGTGGCCTTTTTCCGCTGGACGAACTTGGCTCCCCGTCCTTCGGGGGTTATTCGTAGGAGCGTCTTTGCCCGCATCCTATTTCTGGCTTTCGGATCCCCCAGTCATAGTCTCGCGCCATTCCGAGTACGGCGGACGAAGTTGGCCAGCCCCACCCCCCAAGGCTATAGCCCACCCGTTTTTGTGGCCTTTTTCCGCTGGACGAACTTGGCGCCCCGGCCTTCGGGCAGTTATTTTTGGGCGCGGCTATGTCCGCGGCCTATTTTTGGAGCACCGAGGCCCCTCTTAAAGTCTCGCGCCATTCCGAGACCGGCGGACGAAGTTGGCCAGCCCCACCCCACAAGGCTATAGCCAACCCGTTTTTGTTGCCTTTTTCCGCTGGACGAACTTCGCGCCCCGGCCTTCGGGAGGTTATTTTTGGGCGTGGCTGTGACCGCGGCCTATTTTTGGCACAAGGAGGCCCCTCGTAAAGTTTCGCGCCATTCCGAGTCCGGCGGACGAAGTTGGCCAGCCCCACCCCCCAAGGCTATAGCCCACCCGTTTTTGTGGCCTTTTTCCGCTGCACGAACTTGGCGCCCCGGCCTTCGTGCGGTTATTTTTGGACGCGGCTGTTTCCGCGGCCTATTTTTGGTACACGGAGGCCCCTCACAAAGTCTCGTACCATTCCGAGTCCGGCGGACGAAGTTGGCCAGCCCCACCCCCCAAGGCTATAGCCCACCCGTTTTTGTGGCCTTTTTCCGCTGGACGAACTTGGCGCCCCTACGTTCGGGCGGTCATTTTTTAGCGCGGCTGTGTCCGCGGCCTATTTTTGGCACACGGAGGCCCCTTGCAAAGCATCGCGCCATTCCGAGTCCGGCGGACGAAGTTGGCCAGCCCCACCCCCAAAGGATATAGCCCACCCGTTTTTGTGGCCTTTTTCCGCTGGACGAACTTGGCGCCCCGGCCTTCGGGCAGTTATTTTTGGGCGTGGCTGTGCCCGCGGCCTATTTTTGGCACACGGCGGCCCCTCGCATAGTCTCGCACCATTCCGAGTCCGGCGGACGAAGTTGGCCAGCCCCACCCCCCAAGGCTATAGCCCACCCGTTTTTGTGTCTTTTTCCGCTGGACGAACTTGGCTCCCCGGCCTTCGGGCGGTTATTTTTAGGCGCGGCTGTGCCCGCAGCCTATTTTTGGATTACGGAGGCCCCTCGCAAAGTCTCGCGCCATTCCGAGTCCGGCGGACGAAGTTGGCCAGCCCCACCCCCCAAGGCTATAGCCCACCCGTTTTTGTGGCCTTTTTCCGCTGGACGAACTTGGCGCCCCGGCCTTCGGGCGGTTATTTTTGGACGCGGCTGTGCCCGCGGCCTATTTTTGGCACACGGAGGCCCTCGCAAAGTCTCGCGCCATTCCGAGTCCGGCGGACGAAGTTGGCCAGCCCCACCCCCCAAGGCTATAGCCCACCCGTTTTTGTGGCCTTTTTCCGCTGGACGAACTTGGCGCCCTGGCCTTCGGGCAGTTATTTTTGGGCGCGGCTGTGCCCGCGGACTATTTTTGGCGCGCCGAGGCCCCTCGCAAAGTCTCGCGCCATTCCGAGTCCGGCGGACGAAGTTGGCCAGCCCCACCCCCCAAGGCTATAGCCCACCCGTTTTTGTGGCCTTTTTCCGCTGGACGAACTTGGCGCCCCGGCCTTCGGGCGGTTATTTTTCGGCGCGGCTGTGCCCGCGGCCTAGTTTTGGCACACGGAGGCCCCTCGTAAAGTCTCGCGCCATTCCGAGTCCGGCGGACGAAGTTTGGCAGCCCCACCCCCTAAAGCAATATAGCCCACCCGTGTTTGTGGCCTTTTTCCGCCGGACGAACTTGGCGCCCCGGCCTTCGGGCGGTTATATTTGGGCGCGGCTGTGACCGTGGCCTATTTTTGGCACACGGAGGCCCCTCGCAAAGTCTCGTGCCATTCCGAGTCCGGCGGACGAAGTTGGCCAGCCCCACCCCGCAAGGCTATAGCCCACCCGTTTTTGTGGCCTTTTTCCGCTGGACGAACTTGGCGCCCCGGCCTTCGGGCGGTTATTTTTGGGCGCGGCTGTGCCCGCGGTCTATTTTTGGCACACGGAGGACCCTCGCATAGTCTCGCGCCATTCCGAGTCCGGCGGACGAAGTTGGCCAGCCCCACCCCCCAAGGCTATAGCCCACCCGTTTTTGTGGCCTTTTTCCGCTGGACGAACTTGGTCCCCGGCCTTCGGGCGGTTATTTTTAGGCGTGGCTGTGCCCGCAGCCTATTTTTGGATTACGGAGGCCCCTCGCAAAGTCTCGCGCCATTCCGAGTCCGGCGGACGAAGTTGGCCAGCCCCACCCCCCAAAGGCTATAGCCCACCCGTTTTTGTGGCCTTTTTCCGCTGGTCGAACTTGGCGCCCCGGCCTTCGGGCGGTTATTTTTGGGCGCTTCTGTGCCCGCGGCCTATTTTTGACACACGGAGGCCCCTCGCAAAGTCTCGCGCCATTCCGAGTCCGGCGGACGAAGTTGGCCAGCCCCACCCCCCTAGGCTGCCCACCCATTTTTGTGGCCTTTTTCCGCTGGACGAACTTAGCGCCCCGGCCTTCGGGCGGTTATTTTTTGGCGCGGCTGTGCCCGCGGCCTATTTTTGGCACACGGAGGCCCCTCGCAAAGTCTCGCGCCTTTCTGAGTCCGGCGGACGAAGTTGGCCAGCCCCACCCCCCAAGGCTATAGCCCACCCGTTTTTTTGGCCTTTTTCCGCTGGACGAACATGGCGCCCCGGCCTTCGGGCGGTCATTTTTAGGCGAGGCTGTGCCCGCGGCCTATTTTTGGCACACGGAGGCCCCTCGCAAAGTCTCGCCCCATTCCCAGTCTGGAGTACGAAGTTGGCCTGCCCAACCCCCAATTGATATAGCCCACCCGTTTTTGTGGACTTTTTCCGCTGGACGAACTTGGCGCCCCGGCCTTCGGGCGGTTATTTTTTGGCGCGGCTGTGCCCGCGGCCTATTTTTGGCACACGGAGGCCCCTCGCAAAGTCTCGCGCCTTTCTGAGTCCGGCAGACGAAGTTGGCCAGCCCCACCCCCCAAGGCTATAGCCCACCCGTTTTTTTGGCCTTTTTCCGCTGGACGAACGTGGCGCCCCGGCCTTCGGGCGGTTATTTTTGGGCGCGGCTGTGCCCGCGGCCTATTTTTGGCACGCGGCGGCCCCTCGCATAGTCTCGCGCCATTCCGAGTCCGGCGGACGAAGTTGGCCAGCAACACCTCCCAAGGCTATAGCCCACCCGTTTTTGTGTCTTTTTCCGCTGGACGAACTTGGCTCCCCGGCCTTCGGGCGGTTATTTTTAGGCACGGCTGTGCCCGCAGCCTATTTTTGGATTACGGAGGCCCCTCGCAAAGTCTCGCGCCATTCCGAGTCCGGTGGACGAAGTTGGCCGGCCCCACCCCCCAAGGCTATAGCCCACCCGTTTTTGTGGCCTTTTTCCGCTGGACGAACTTGGCGCCCCGGCGTTCGGGCGGGTATTTTTTTGGCTCGGCTGTGCCCGCGGCCTATTTTTGGCACACGGAGGCGCCTCGCAAAGTCTCGCGCCATTCCCAGTCCGGACGAAGTCGGCCAGCCCCACCCCCGAAGGCTATAGCCCAGCCGGTTTTGTGGCCTTTTTCCGCTGGACGAACATGGCGCCCCGGCCTTCGGGCGGGTATTTTTGGGCGCGGCTGTGCCCGCGGCCTATTTTTGGCACACGGAGGCGCCTCGCAAAGTCTCGCGCCATTCCGAGTCCGGCGGACAAGGTTGGCCAGCCCCACCCAAGTGCTATTGCCCAACCGTTTTTGTGGCCTTTTTCCGCTGGACGAACTTGGCGCCCCGGCCTTCGGGCGGTTATTTTTGGGCGCGGCTGTGCCCGCGGCCTATTTTTGGCACGCGGCGGCCCCTCGCATAGTCTCGCGCCATTCCGAGTCCGGCGGACGAAGTTGGCCAGCAACACCCCCCTAGGCTATAGCCCACCCGTTTTTGTGTCTTTTTCCGCTGGACGAACTTGGCTCCCCGGCCTTCGGACGGTTATTTTTAGGCGCGGCTGTGCCCGCAGCCTATTTTTGGATTAGGTAGGCCCCTCGCAAAGTCTCGCGCCATTCCGAGTCCGGCGGACGAAGTTGGCCAGCCCCACCCCCCAAGGCTATAGCCCACCCGTTTTTGTGGCCTTTTTCCGCTGGACGAACTTGGTCCCCGGCCTTCGGGCTGTTATTTTTAGGCGCGGCTGTGCCCGCAGCCTATTTTTGGATTACGGAGGCCCCTCGCAAAGTCTCGCGCCATTCCGAGTCCGGCGGACGAAGTTGGCCAGCCCCACCCCCCAAGGCTATAGCCCACCCGTTTTTGTGGCCTTTTTCCGCTGGACGAACTTGGCGCCCCGGCCTTCGGGTGGTTATTTTTGGCCGCGGCTGTGCTCGCGGCCTATTTTTGGCACCCGGAGGCCCTCGCAGTCTCGCGCCATTCCGAGTCCGGGCGGATTTGTTGGCCAGCCCCCGCCCCAAGGCGATAGCCCACCCGGTTTTGTGGGCTTTTTCCGGGGGCCGCACTTGGCGCCCCGGCCTTCGGGCAGTTATTTTTGGCGCGCGGCTGTGCCCAAGGCCTATTTTTGGCGCACCGAGTCCCCTCGCAAAGTCTCGCGCCATTCCGAGTCCGGCGGATTTGGTTGGCCTGCCCCACCCCCAAGGCCATAGCCCACCCGTTTTTGTGGCCTTTTTCCGCTGGACGAACTTGGCGCCCGGCCTTCGGGCGGTTACTTTTGGGCGCGGCTGTGCCCGCGGCCTATTTTTGGCACACGGAGGCCCTCGCAAAGTCTCGCGCCATTCCGAGTCCGGCGGACGAAGTTGGCCAGCCCCGCCCCCCAAGGCTATAGCCCACCCGTTTTTGTGGCCTTTTTCCGCTGGACGAACTTGGTCCCCGGCCTTCGGGCGGTTATTTTAGGCGCGGCTGTGCCCGCAGCCTATTTTTGGATTACGGAGGCCCCTCGCAAAGTCTCGCGCCATTCCGAGTCCGGCGGACGAAGTTGGCCAGCCCCACCCCCCAAGGCTATAGCCCACCCGTTTTTGTGGCCTTTTTCCGCTGGACGAACTTGGCGCCCCGGCCTTCGGGCGGTTATTTTTGGGCGCGTCTGTGCCCGCGGCCTATTTTTGGCATACGGAGGCCCCTCGCAAAGTCTCGCGCCATTCCGAGTCCGGCGGACGAAGTTGGCCAGCCTCGCCCCCAAGGCTATAGCCCACCCGTTTTTTGTGGCCTTTTTTCCGCTGGACGAACTTGGCGCCCGGCCTTGGGCGGTTATTTTTGGGATCGGCTTTGCCCGCGGCCTATTTTTGGTACACGGAGGCCCCTCGCAAAGTCTCGCGCCATTCCGAGTCCGGCGGACGAATTTGGCCAGCCCCACCCCCCAAAGGCTATAGCCCACCCGTTTTTGTGGCCTTTTTCCGCTGGTCGAACTTGGCGCCCCGGCCTTCGGGCGGTTATTTTTGGACGCTTCTGTGCCCGCGGCCTATTTTTGACACACGGAGGCCCCTCGCAAAGTCTCGCGCCATTCAGAGTCCGGGCGGATTTGTTGGCCAGCCCCACCCCCCAAGGCTGCCCACCCATTTTTGTGGCCTTTTTCCGCTGGACGAACTTAGCGCCCCGGCCTTCGGGCGGTTATTTTTTGGCGCGGCTGTGCCCGCGGCCTATTTTTGGCACACGGAGGCCCCTCGCAAAGTCTCGCGCCTTTCTGAGTCAGGCGGACGAAGTTGGCCAGCCCCACCCCCCAAGGCTATAGCCCACCCGTTTTTTTGGCCTTTTTCCGCTGGACGAACGTGGCGCCCCGGCCTTCGGGCGGTTATTTTTGGGCGCGGCTGTGCCCGCGGCCTATTTTTGGCACGCGGCGGCCCCTCGCATGGTCTCGCGCCATTCCGAGTCCGGCGGACGAAGTTGGCCAGCAACACCTCCCAAGGCTATAGCCCACCCGTTTTTGTGTCTTTTTCCGCTGGACGAACTTGGCTCCCCGGCCTTCGGGCGGTTATTTTTAGGCACGGCTGTGCCCAATGCCTATTTTTGGATTACGGAGGCCCCTCGCAAAGTCTCGCGCCATTCCGAGTCCGGTGGACGAAGTTGGCCGGCCCCACCCCCCAAGGCTATAGCCCACCCGTTTTTGTGGCCTTTTTCCGCTGGACGAACTTGGCGCCCCGGCCTTCGGGCGGGTATTTTTGGGCGCGGCTGTGCCCGCGGCCTATTTCTGGCACACGGAGGCGCCTCGCAAAGTCTCGCGCCATTCCGAGTCCGGCGGACGAAGTGGGCCAGCCCCACCCCCCAAGGCTATAGCCCACCCGTTTTTGTGGCCTTTTTCCGCTGGACGAACATGGCGCCCCGGCCTTCGGGCGGGTATTTTTGGGCGCGGCTGTGCCCGCGGCCTATTTTTGTCACACGGAGGCGCCTCGCAAAGTCTCGCGCCATTCCGAGTCCGGCGGACAAGGTTGGCCAGCCCCACCCCCCCAGGCTATTGCCCACCCGGTTTTGTGGGCTTTTTACGCTGGACGCACGTTGGGCCCCGGCCGTCGGGGGGTTTTTTGTGGGCGCGGCTGTGCCCGCGGCCTATTTTTGGCACGCGGCGGCCCCTTGCATAGTCTCGCGCCATTCCGAGTCCGGCGGACGAAGTTGGCCAGCAACACCCCCCTAGGCTATAGCCCACCCGTTTTTGTGTCTTTTTCCGCTGGACGAACTTGGCTCCCCGGCCTTCGGACGGTTATTTTTAGGCGCGGCTGTGCCCGCAGCCTATTTTTGGATTAGGTAGGCCCCTCGCAAAGTCTCGCGCCATTCCGAGTCCGGCGGACGAAGTTGGCCAGCCCCACCCCCCAAGGCTATAGCCCACCCGTTTTTGTGGCCTTTTTCCGCTGGACGAACTTGGTCCCCGGCCTTCGTGCTGTTATTTTTAGGCACGGCTGTGCCCGCAGCCTATTTTTGGATTACGGAGGCCCCTCGCAAAGTCTCGCGCCATTCCGAGTCCGGCGGACGAAGTTGGCCAGCCCCACCCCCCAAGGCTATAGCCCACCCGTTTTGTGGCCTTTTTCCGCTGGACGTACTTGGCGCCCCGGCCGTCGGGCGGTTATTTTTGGGCGCGGCTGTGCTCATGCCTATTTTTGGCACACGGAGGCCCTCGCAAAGTCTCGCGCCATTCCGAGTCCGCGGACGGTTGGCCAGCCCCGCCCCAAGGCTATAGCCCACCCGTTTTTGTGGCCTTTTTCCGCTGGACGAACTTGGCGCCCGGCCGGGGGCAGTTATTTTTGGCGCGGCTGTGCCCCGCTGGCCTATTTTTTGGCGACCGAGTCCCCTCGCAAAGTCTCGCGCCATTCCGAGTCCGGCGGACGAAGTTGGCCAGCCCCACCCCCCAAGGCTATAGCCCACCCGTTTTTGTGGCCTTTTTCCGCTGGACGAACTTGGCGCCCTGGCCTTCGGGTGGTTATTTTTGGGCGCGGCTGTACCCGCGGCCTATTTTTGGCACACGGAGGGCCCTCGTAATGCCTCGCGCCAGTCCGAGTCCGGCGAACGAAGTTGGCCAGCCCCGCCCCCCAAGGCTATAGCCCAACCGTTTTTGTGGCGTTTTTCATCTGGACGAACTTGGCGCCCCGGCCTTCGGGCGGTTATTTTGGGCGCGGCTGTGCCCGTGGCCTATTTTTTGGCACCGAGGCCCTCGCAGTCTCGCGCCATTCCGAGTCCGGGCGGACGGTTGGCCAGCCCCACCCCAAGGCTATAGCCCACCCGTTTTGTGGCCTTTTTCCGCTGGACGAACTTGGCGCCCGGCCTTCAAGGTTATTTTTTGACGCGGCTGTGCCCGCGGCCTAGTTTTGGCACACGGAGGCCCCTCGTAAAGTCTCGCGCCATTCCGAGTCCGGCGGACGAAGTTGGGCAGCCCCACCCCCCAAGGCTATAGCCCACCCGTTTTTGTGGCCTTTTTCCGCTGGACGAACTTGGTCCCCGGCCTTCGGGCTGTTATTTTTAGGCGCGGCTGTGCCCGCAGCCTATTTTTGGATTACGGAGGCCCCTCGCAAAGTCTCGCGCCATTCCGAGTCCGGCGGACGAAGTTGGCCAGCCCCACCCCCCAAGGCTATAGCCCACCCGTTTTTGTGGCCTTTTTCCGCTGGACGAACTTGGCGCCCCGGCCTTCGGGTGGTTATTTTTGGCCGCGGCTGTGCTCGCGGCCTATTTTTGGCACACGGAGGCCCCTCGCAAAGTCTCGCGCCATTCCGAGTCCGGCGGACGAAGTTGGCCAGCCCCGCCCCCCAAGGCTATAGCCCACCCGTTTTTGTGGCCTTTTTCCGCTGGACGAACTTGGCGCCCCGGCCTTCGGGCAGTTATTTTTGGGCGCGGCTGTGCCCGCGGCCTATTTTTGGCGCACCGAGTCCCCTCGCAAAGTCTCGCGCCATTCCGAGTCCGGCGGACGAAGTTGGCCAGCCCCACCCCCCAAGGCTATAGCCCACCCGTTTTTGTGGCCTTTTTCCGCTGGACGAACTTGGCGCCCTGGCCTTCGGGCGGTTATTTTTCGGCGCGGCTGTGCCCCGCGCCTAGTTTTGGCACACGGAGGCCCCTCGTAAAGTTTCGCGCCATTCCGAGTCCGGCGGACGAAGTTGGGCAGCCCCACCCCCAAGGCTATAGCCCACCCGGTTTTGTGGCCTTTTTCCGCTGGATTTAACTTGGCGCCCGGTCTCGGGCGGGTATTTTTGGGCGCGGCTGTGCCTGGGCCAATTTTGGCACACGGAGGTCCCTCGCAAAGTCTCAGACCATTCCGAGTCCGGCGGACGAAGTTGGCCAGCCCCCCCCCAAGGCTATAGCCCACCCGCTTTTGTGGCCTTTTTCCGCTGGACGAACTTGGCGCCCGGCCTTCGGGTGGTTATTTTTGGCCGCGGCTGTGCTCTCGCGCCTATTTTTGGCACACGGAGGCCCCTCGCAGTCTCGCGCCATTCCGAGTCCGGCGGAGTTGGCCAGCCCCGCCCCCAAGGCTATAGCCCACCCGCTTTTGTGGCCTTTTTCCGCTGGACGAACTTGGCGCCCGGCCTTCGGGCAGTTATTTTTGGGCGCGGCTGTGCCCGCGGCCTATTTTTTTGGCGCACCGAGTCCCTCGCAAAGTCTCGCGCCATTCCGAGTCCGGCGGACGATGTTGGCCAGCCCCACCCCCCAAGGCTATAGCCCACCCGTTTTTGTGGCCTTTTTCCGCAGGACGAACTTGGCGCCCCGGCCTTCGGGCGGTTATTTTTGGGCGCGGCTGTGTCCGCGGCCTATTTTTGGCACACGGAGGCCCCTCGCAAAGTCTCGCGCCATTCCGAGTCCGGCGGACGAAGTGGGCCAGCCCCACCCCCCAAGGCTATAGCCCACCCGTTTTTGTGGCCTTTTTCCGCAGGACGAACTTGGTGCCCCGGCCTTCGGGCGGTTATTTTTGGGCGCGGCTGTGCCCGCGGCCTATTTTTGGCACACGGAGGCCCCTCGCAAAGTCTCGCGCCATTCCGAGTCCGGCGGACGAAGTGGGCCAGCCCCACCCCCCAAGGCTATAGCCCACCCGTTTTTGTGGCATTTTTTCGCTGGACGAACTTGGCGCCCCGGCCTTCGGGCGGTTATTTTTGGGCGCGGCTGTGCCCGCGGCCTATTTTTGGCACACGGAGGCCCCTCGCAAAGTCTCGCGCCATTCCGAGTCCGGCGGAGGAAGTTGGCCAGCCCCACCCCCCCAGGCTATAGCCCACCCGTTTTTGTGGCCTTTTTCCGCTGGACGAACTTGGCGCCCGGCCTTCGGGCGGTTATTTTTGACGCGGCTGTGCCCGCGCCTATTTTTGGTACACGGAGGCCCCTCGCAAAGTCTCGTGCCATTCCGAGTCCGGCGGACGGTTGGCCAGCCCCACCCCCAAGGCTATAGCCCACCCGTTTTGTGGCCTTTTGCCGCTGGACGAACTTGGCGCCCGGCCTCGGGCGGTTATTTTTGGGCGCGGCTGTGCCCGGCCTATTTTTGGCACACGGAGGCCCTCGCAAAGTCTCGCGCCATTCCGAGTCCGCGGATTGTTGGCCAGCCCCACCCCCAAGGCTATAGCCCACCCGTTTTTGTGGCCTTTTTCCGCTGGACGAACTTGGCGCCCCGCCTTGGGCAGTTTTGGGCGCGGCTGTGCCCGCTGCCTATTTTTGGCACACGGAGGCCCTCGCAAAGTCGCGCCATTCCGAGTCCGCGGACGAAGTTAGCCAGCCCCACCCCCAAGGCTATAGCCCACCCGCTTTTGTGGCCTTTTTCCGCTGGACGAACTTGGCGCCCCGGCCTTCGGGCGGTTATTTTTGGGCGTGGCTGTGCCCGCGGCCTATTTTTGGCACACGGAGGCCCCTTGCAAAGTCTCGCGCCATTCCGAGTCCGGCGGACGAAGTGGGCCAGCCCCACCCCCCAAGGATATAGCCCACCCGTTTTTGTGGCCTTTTTCCGCTGGACGAACTTGGCGCCCCGGCCTTCGGGCGGTTATTTTTGGACGCGGCTGTGCCCACGGCCTACTTTTGGCACACGGAGGCCCCTCGCAAAGTCTCGCGCCATTCCGAGTCCGGCGGACGAAGTTGGCCAGCCCCACCCCCCATGGCTATAGCCCACCCGTTTTTGTGGCCTTTTTCCGCTGGACGAACTTGGCGCCCCGGCCTTCGGGCGGTTATTTTTGGGCGCGGCTGTGCCTGCGGCCTATTTTTGGCACACAGAGGCCCCTCGCAAAGTCTCGCGAGATTCCGAGTCCGGCGGACGAAGTTGGCCAGCCCCACCCCCCAAGGCTATAGCCCACCCGTTTTTGTGGCCTTTTTCCGCGGGACGAACTTGGCGCCCGGCCTCGGGCGGTTATTTTTGGCGCGGCTGTGCCCGCGGCCTATTTCTGGCACACGGAGGCCCTCGCAAAGTCTCGCGCCATTCCGAGTCCGGGCGACGGTTGGCCATCCCCACCCCCCAAGGCTATAGCCCACCCGTTTTTGTGGCCTTTTCCGCTGGACGAACTTGGCGCCTGCCTTCGGACGGTTATTTTTGGGCGCGGCTATGCCCGCGCCTATTTTTTGCACACGGAGGCCCCTCACAAAGTCTCGCGCCATTCCGAGTCCGCGGACGAGTTGGCCAGCCCCACCCCAAGGCTATAGCCCACCCGTTTTTGTGGCCTTTTTCCGCTGGACGAACTTGGCGCCCGGCCTTCGGGCGGTTATTTTTGACGCGGCTGTGCCCGCTGCCTAGTTTTGGCAAACAGAGGCCCTCACAAAGTCTCGCGCCATTCCGAGTCCGGGCGGATTTGCTGGCCAGCCCCACCCCCAAGGCTATAGCCCACCCGTTTTTGTGGCCTTTTTCCGCTGGACGAACTTGGCGCCCGGCCTCGGACGGGTATTTTGGGCGGCTGTGCCTGCGGCCTATTTTTGGCACACGGATGCGCCGCAAAGTCTCGCGCCATTCCGAGTCCGGGCGGATTTGGCGGGCCAGCCCCACCCCACAAGGCTATAGCCCACCCGCTTTTGTGGCCTTTTACCGCTGGACGAACTTGGGGCCCCGGCCTTCGGGCGGGTATTTTGGGAGCGGCTGTGCCCGCGGACTATTGGTACACGGTGGCGCCTCGCAAAGTCTCGCGCCATTCCGAGTCCGGGCGGACGGTTGGCCAGCCCCACCCCGCAAGGCTATCGCCCACCCGCTTTTTGTGGCCTTTTCCGCTGGACGAACTTGGCGCCCGGCCTTCGGGCGGGTGTTTTTGGCGCGGCTGTGCCAAGGCCTATTTTTGGCACACGGAGGAGCCTAGCAAAGTCTCGCGCCATTCCGAGTCTGGCGGACGAAGTTGGCCAGCCCCACCCCCCAAGGCTATAGGCCACCCCTTTTTGTGGCCTTTTTCCGCTGGACGAACTTGGCGCCCCGGCCTTAGGGCGGTTATTTTTCGGCGCGGCTGTGCCCGCGGCCTATTTTTGGCACACGGAGGACCCTCGCAAAGTCTCGCGCCATTCCGAGTCCGGCGGACGAAGTTGACCAGCCCCACCCCCCAAGGCTATAGCCCACCCATTTTTGTGGCCTTTTTCCGCTGGACGAACTTGGTGCCCGCCTCGGGCGGTTAATTTTAGGCGTGTGGCTGTGCCCGCGGCCTATTTTTGGCACACAGAGGCCCCTCGTAAAGTCTCGCACCATTCCGAGTCCGGATTTAGTTGGGCAGCCCCACCCCCCAAGGCTATAGCCCACCCGTTTTTGTGGCCTTTTTCCACTGGATGAACTTGGCGCCCCGCCCTTCGGGCGGGTATTTTTGGACGCGGCTGTGCCCGCGGCCTATTTTTGGCACACGGAGGCGCCTCGCAAAGTCTCGCGCCATTCCGAGTCCGGCGGACGAAGTTGGCCCGCCCCAACCCCCAAGGCTATAGCCCACCCGTTTTTGTGGCCTTTTTCCGGTGGATGAACTTGGCGCCGCGGCCTTCGCGCGGGTATTTTTGGGCGCGGCTGTGCCCGCGGCCTATTTTTGGCACACGGAGGCGCCTCGCAAAGTCTCGCGCCATTCCGAGTCCGGCGGACGAAGTGGGCCAGCCCCACCCCACAAGGCTATAGCCCACCCGTTTTTGTGGCCTTTTACCGCTGGACGAACTTGGGGCCCCGGCCTTCGGGCGGGTATTTTTGGGAGCGGCTGTGCCCGCGGACTATTATTGGTACACGGTGGCGCCTCGCAAAGTCTCGCGCCATTCCGAGTCCGGCGGACGAAGTTGGCCAGCCCCACCCCGCAAGGCTATCGCCCACCCGTTTTTGTGGCCTTTTTCCGCTGGACGAACTTGGCGCCCCGGCCTTCGGGCGGGTGTTTTTGGGCGCGGCTGTGCCCGCGGCCTATTTTTGGCACACGGAGGAGCCTAGCAAAGTCTCGCGCCATTCCGAGTCTGGCGGACGAAGTTGGCCAGCCCCACCCCCCAAGGCTATAGGCCACCCGTTTTTGTGGCCTTTTTCCGCTGGACGAACTTGGCGCCCCGGCCTTCGGGCGGTTATTTTTGGGCGCGGCTGTGCCCGCGGCCTATTTTTGGTACACGGAGGCCCCTCGCAAAGTCTCGCGCCATTCCGAGTCCGGCGGACGAAGTTGGCCAGCCCCACCCTCCAAGGCTATAGCCCACCCATTTTTGTGGCCTTTTTCCGCTGGACGAACTTGGTGCCCGGCCTTCGGGCGGTTAATTTTGGGCGCGGCTGTGCCCGCGGCCTATTTTTGGCACACAGAGGCCCCTCGTAAAGTCTCGCACCATTCCGAGTCCGGCGGACGAAGTTGGCCAGCCCCACCCCCCAAGGCTATAGCCCACCCGTTTTTGTGGCCTTTTTCCGCTGGACGAACTTGGCGCCCCGCCCTTCGGGCGGGTATTTTTGGGCGCGGCTGTGCCCGCGGCCTATTTTTGGCACGCGGAGGCGCCTCGCAAAGTCTCGCGCCATTCCGAGTCCGGCGGACGAAGTTGGCCAGCCCCACCCCCCAAGGCTATAGCCCACCCGTTTTTGTGGCCTTTTTCCGCTGGACGAACTTGGCGCCCCGGCCTTCGGACGGGTATTTTTGGGCGCGGCTGTGCCCGCGGCCTATTTTTGGCACACGGATGCGCCTCGCAAAGTCTCGCGCCATTCCGAGTCCGGCGGACGAAGTGGGCCAGCCCCACCCCACAAGGCTATAGCCCACCCGTTTTTGTGGCCTTTTACCGCTGGACGAACTTGGAGCCCCGGCCTTCGGGCGGGTATTTTTGGGAGCGGCTGTGCCCGCCGACTATTGTTGGTACACGGTGGCGCCTCGCAAAGTCTCGCGCCATTCCGAGTCCGGCGGACGAAGTTGGCCAGCCCCACCCCGCAAGGCTATCGCCCACCCGTTTTTGTGGCCTTTTTCCGCTGGACGAACTTGGAGCCCCGGCCTTCGGTCCGGTGTTTTGGCGCTGGCTGTGCCCCCATGGCCTATTTTTGGCACACGGAGGCCCCTCGCAAAGTCTCGCGCCATTCCGAGTCCGGCGGACGAAGTTGGCCGGCCCCACCCCCCAAGGCTATCGCCCACCCGTTTTTGTGGCCTTTTTCCGCTGGACGAACTTGGCGCCCCGGCCTTCGGACGGGTATTTTTGGGAGCGGCTGCGCCCATGGACTGTTGTTGGTACACGGTGGCGCCTCGCAAAGTCTCGCGCCATTCCGAGTCCGACGGACGATGTTGGCCAGCCCCACCCCCCAAGGCTATAGCCCACCCGTTTTTGTGGCCTTTTTCCGCTGGACGAACTTGGCGCCCCGGCCTTCGGGCGGGTATTTTTGGGAGCGGCTGTGCCCGCGGACTATTGTTGGTACACGGTGGTGCCTCGCAAAGTCTCGCGCCATTCCGAGTCCGGCGGACGAAGTTGCCCAGCCCCACCCCCCAAGGCTATAGGCCACCCGTTTTTGTGGCCTTTTTCCGCTGGACGAACTTGGCGCCCCGGCCTTCGGGCGGTTATTTTTGGGCGCGGCTGTGCCCGCGGCCTATTTTTGGTACACGGAGGCCCCTCGCAAAGTCTCGCGCCATTCCGAGTCCGGCGGACGAAGTTGGCCAGCCCCACCCTCCAAGGCTATAGCCCACCCATTTTTGTGGCCTTTTTCCGCTGGACGAACTTGGTGCCCGGCCTTCGGGCGGGTAATTTTGGGCGCGGCTGTGCCCGCGGCCTATTTTTGGCACACAGAGGCCCCTCGCAAAGTCTCGCGCCATTCCGAGTCCGGCGGACGAAGTTGGCCAGCCCCACCCCCCAACGCTATAGCCCACCCGTTTTTGTGGCCTTTTTCCGCTGGACGAACTTGGCGCGCCCCTTCGGGCGGGTATTTTTGGCGCGGCTGTGCCCGCGGCTATAGCCTATTTTTGGTACGCGGAGGCGCCTCACAAAGTCTCGCGCCATTCCGAGTCCGGCGGACGAAGTTGGCCAGCCCCACCCCCCAAGGCTATAGCCCACCCGTTTTTGTGGCCTTTTACCGCTGGACGAACTTGGAGCCCCGGCCTTCGGGCGGGTATTTTTGGGAGCGGCTGTGCCCGCCGACTATTGTTGGTACACGGTGGCGCCTCGCAAAGTCTCGCGCCATTCCGAGTCCGGCGGACGAAGTTGGCCAGCCCCACCCCGCAAGGCTATCGCCCACCCGTTTTTGTGGCCTTTTTCCGCTGGACGAACTTGGCGCCCCGGCCTTCGGGCGGGTGTTTTTGGGCGCGGCTGTGCCCGCGGCCTATTTTTGGCACACGGAGGAGCCTAGCAAAGTCTCGCGCCATTCCGAGTCCTGCGGACGAAGTTGGCCAGCCCCACCCCGCAAGGCTATCGCCCACCCGTTTTTGTGGCCTTTTACCGCTGGACGAACTTGGAGCCCCGGCCTTCGGGCGGGTATTTTTGGGAGCGGCTGTGCCCGCGGACTATTGTTGGTACACGGTGGCGCCTCGCAAAGTCTCGCGCCATTCCGAGTCCGGCGGACGAAGTTGCCCAGCCCCACCCCCCAAGACTATAGGCCACCCGTTTTTGTGGCCTTTTTCCGCTGGACGAACTTGGCGCCCCGGCCTTCGGGCGGGTATTTTTGGGAGCGGCTGTGCCCGCGGACTATTGTTGGTACACGGTGGTGCCTCGCAAAGTCTCGCGCCATTCCGAGTCCGGCGGACGAAGTTGCCCAGCCCCACCCCCCAAGGCTATAGGCCACCCGTTTTTGTGGCCTTTTTCCGCTGGACGAACTTGGCGCCCCGGCCTTCGGGCGGTTATTTTTGGGCGCGGCTGTGCCCGCGGCCTATTTTTGGCACACGGAGGCCCCTCGCAAAGTCTCGCGCCATTCCGAGTCCGGCGGACGAAGTTGGCCAGCCCCACCCCCCAAGGCTATAGCCCACACGTTTTTGTGGCCTTTTTCCGCTGGACGAACTTGGCGCCCGGCCTTCGGGAAGGTTATTTTTGGGCGCGGCTGTGCCCGCGGCCTATTTTTGGCACACGGAGGCCCCTCGCAAAGTCTCGCGCCATTCCGAGTCCGGCGGACGAAGTTGGCCAGCCCCACCCCCCAAGGCTATAGCCCACCCGTTTTGTGGCCTTTTTCCGCTGGACGAACTTGGCGCCCCGGCCTTCGGGCGGTTATTTTTGGGCGCGGCTGTGCCCGCGGCCTATTTTTGGCACACGGAGGCCCTCGCAAAGTCTCGCGCCATTCCGAGTCCGGCGGACGAAGTTGTCCAGCCCCACCCCCCAAGGCTATAGCCCACCCGTTTTTGTGGCCTTCTTCCGCTGGACGAACTTGGCGCCCCGGCCTTCGGGCGGGTATTTTTGGGCGCGGCTGTGCCCGCGGCCTATTTTTGGCACACGGAGGCCCCTCGTAAATTCTCGCGCCATTCCGAGTCCGGCGGACGAAGTTGGCCTGCCCCACCCCCCAAGGCTATAGCCCACACGTTTTTGTGGCCTTTTTCCGCTGGACGAACATGGCGCCCGGCCTTCAGGAAGGTTATTTTTGGGCGCGGCTGTGCCCACGGCCTATTTTTGGCACACGGAGGCCCCTCGCAAAGTCTCGCGCCATTCCGAGTCCGGCGGACGAAGTTGGCCAGCCCCACCCCCCAAGGCTATAGCCCACCCGTTTTTGTGGCCTTTTTCCGCTGGACGAACTTGGCGCCCCGGCCTTCGGGCGGGTGTTTTTGGGCGCGGCTGTGCCCGCGGCCTATTTTTGGCACACGGAGGAGCCTAGCAAAGTCTCGCGCCATTCCGAGTCCGGCGGACGAAGTTGGCCAGCCCCACCCCGCAAGGCTATCGCCCACCCGTTTTTGTGGCCTTTTACCGCTGGACGAACTTGGAGCCCCGGCCTTCGGGCGGGTATTTTTGGGAGCGGCTGTGCCTGCGGACTATTGTTGGTACACGGTGGCGCCTCGCAAAGTCTCGCGCCATTCCGAGTCCGGCGGACGAAGTTGCCCAGCCCCACCCCCCAAGGCTATAGGCCACCCGTTTTTGTGGCCTTTTTCCGCTGGACGAACTTGGCGCCCCGGCCTTCGGGCGGGTATTTTTGGGAGCGGCTGTGCCCGCGGACTATTGTTGGTACACGGTGGCGCCTCGCAAAGTCTCGCGCCATTCCGAGTCCGGCGGACGAAGTTGGCCAGCCCCACCCCCCAAGGCTATAGCCCACCCGTTTTTGTGGCCTTTTTCCGCTGGACGAACTTGGCGCCCCGGCCTTCGGGCGGTTATTTTTGGGCGCGGCTGTGGCCGCGGCCTATTTTTGGCACACGGAGACCCTCGCAAACTCTGGCGCCATTCCGAGTCCGGCGGACGAAGTTGGCCAGCCCCACCCCCCAAGGCTATAGCCCACACGTTTTTGTGGCCTTTTTCCGCTGGACGAACTTGGCGCCCGGCCTTCGGGAAGGTTATTTTTGGGTGCGGCTGTGCCCGCGGCCTATTTTTGGCACACGGAGGCCCCTCGCAAAGTCTCGCGCCATTCCGAGTCCGGCGGACGAAGTTGTCCAGCCCCACCCCCCAAGGCTATAGCCCACCCGTTTTTGTGGCCTTCTTCCGCTGGACGAACTTGGCGCCCCGGCCTTCGGGCGGGTATTTTTGGGCGCGGCTGTGCCCGCGGCCTATTTTTGGCACATGGAGGTGCCTCGCAAAGTCTCGCGCCATTCCAAGTCCGGCGGACGAAGTTGGCCAGCCCCACCCCCCAAGGCTATAGCCCACCCGTTTTTGTGGCCTTTTTCCGCTGGACGAACTTGGCGCCCCGGCCTTCGGGCGGGTATTTTTGGGCGCGGCTGTGCCCGCGGCCTATTTTTGGCACACGGAGGCGCCTCGCAAAGTCTCGCGCCATTCCGAGTCCGGCGGACGAAGTTGGCCAGCCCCACCCCCCAAGGCTATAGCCCACCCGTTTTTGTGGCCTTTTTCCGCTGGACGAACTTGGCGCCCCGGCCTTCGGGCGGGTATTTTTGGGCGCGGCTGTGCCCGAGGCCTATTTTTGGCACACGGATGCGCCTCGCAAAGTCTCGCGCCATTCCGAGTCCGGCGGACGAAGTTGGCCAGCCCCACCCCCCAAGGCTATAGCCCACCCGTTTTTGTGGCCTTTTACCGCTGGACGAACTTGGCGCCCCGGCCTTCGGGCGGGTATTTTTGGGAGCGGCTGTGCCCGCGGCCTATTTTTGGTACACGGTGGCGCCTCGCAAAGTCTCGCGCCATTCCGAGTCCGGCGGACGAAGTTGGCCAGCCCCACCCCCCAAGGCTATAGCCCACCCGTTTTTGTGGCCTTTTTCCGCTGGACGAACTTGGCGCCCCGGCCTTCGGGCGGGTATTTTTGGGCGCGGCTGTGCCCGCGGCCTATTTTTGGCACACGGAGGCGCCTCGCAAAGTCTCGCGCCATTCCGAGTCCGGCGGACGAAGTTGGCCAGCCCCACCCCCAAGGCTATAGCCCACCCATTTTTGTGGCCTTTTACCGCTGGGACAAACTTGGCGCCCGGCCTTCGGGATGGTTATTTTTGGGCGCGGCTGTGCCCGCGGCGGCCTATTTTTGGCACACGGAGGCCCCTCGCAAAGTCTCGCGCCATTCCGAGTACGGCGGACGAAGTTGGCCAGCCCCACCCCCCAAGGCTATAGCCCACACGTTTTTGTGGCCTTTTTCCGCTGGACAAACTTGGCGCCCGGCCTTCGGGATGGTTATTTTTGGGCGCGGCTGTGCCCGCGGCCTATTTTTGGCACACGGAGGCGCCTCGCAAAGTCTCGCGCCATTCCGAGTCCGGCGGACGAAGTTGGCCAGCCCCACCCCCCAAGGCTATAGCCTACCCATTTTTGTGGCCTTTTACCGCTGGACGAACTTGGCGCCCCGGCCTTCGGGCGGGTATTTTTGGGTACGGCTGTGCCCGCGGACTATTGTTGGTACACGGTGGTGCCTCGCAAAGTCTCGCGCCATTCCGAGTCCGGCGGACGAAGTTGGCCAGCCCCACCCCGCAACGCTATAGCCCACCCGTTTTTGTGGCCTTTTTCCGCTGGACGAACTTGGCGCCCCGGCCTTCGGGCGGTTAACTTTGTGCGCGTCTGTGCCCGCTGCCGCATCTCTGCAGACGGAGGTTCCTCGCAAAGTCTCGCGCCATTCCGAGTCCGGCGGACGAAGTGGGCCAGCCCCACCCCCAAGGCTATAGCCCACACGTTTTGTGGCCTTTTTCCGCTGGGACGAACTTGGCGCCCGGCCTTCGGGAAGGTTATTTTTGGGTGCGGCTGTGCCCGCTATTTTTTTTGGCACACGGAGGCCCCTCAAAGTCTCGCGCCATTCGAGTCCGGCGGACGAAGTTGGCCAGCCCCACCCCCAAGGCTATAGCCCACCCGTTTTTGTGGCCTTTTTCCGCTGGACGAACTTGGCGCCCCGGCCTTCGGGCGGGTAATTTTTGGGCGCGGCTGTGCCCATGCCTATTTTTGGCACACGGAGGCCCCTCGCAAAGTCTCGCGCCATTCCGAGTCCGGCGGACGAAGTTGTCCAGCCCCACCCCCCAAGGCTATAGCCCACCCGTTTTTGTGGCCTTCTTCCGCTGGACGAACTTGGCGCCCCGGCCTTCGGGCGGGTATTTTTGGGCGCGGCTGTGCCCGCGGCCTATTTTTGGCACACGGAGGCCCCTCGCAAAGTCTCGCGCCATTCCGAGTCCGGCGGACGAAGTTGGCCAGCCCCACCCCCCAAGGCTATAGCCCACACGTTTTTGTGGCCTTTTTCCGCTGGACGAACATGGCGCCCGGCCTTCGGGAAGGTTATTTTTGGGCGCGGCTGTGCCCGCGGCCTATTTTTGGCACACGGAGGCCCCTCGCAAAGTCTCGCGCCATTCCGAGTCCGGCGGACGAAGTTGGCCAGCCCCACCCCCCAAGGCTATAGCCCACCCGTTTTTGTGGCCTTTTTCCGCTGGACGAACTTGGCGCCCCGGCCTTCGGGCGGGGCTTTTTGGGCGCGGCTGTGCCCGCGGCCTATTTTTGGCACACGGAGGAGCCTAGCAAAGTCTCGCGCCATTCCGAGTCCGGCGGACGAAGTTGCCCAGCCCCACCCCCCAAGGCTATAGGCCACCCGTTTTTGTGGCCTTTTTCCGCTGGACGAACTTGGAGCCCCGGCCTTCGGGCGGGTATTTTTGGGAGCGGCTGTGCCTGCGGACTATTGTTGGTACACGGTGGCGCCTCGCAAAGTCTCGCGCCATTCCGAGTCCGGCGGACGAAGTTGCCCAGCCCCACCCCCCAAGGCTATAGGCCACCCGTTTTTGTGGCCTTTTTCCGCTGGACGAACTTGGCGCCCCGGCCTTCGGGCGGGTATTTTTGGGAGCGGCTGTGCCCGCGGACTATTGTTGGTACACGGTGGCGCCTCGCAAAGTCTCGCGCCATTCCGAGTCCGGCGGACGAAGTTGCCCAGCCCCACCCCCCAAGGCTATAGGCCACCCGTTTTTGTGGCCTTTTTCCGCTGGACGAACTTGGCGCCCCGGCCTTCGGGCGGTTATTTTTGGGCGCGGCTGTGGCCGCGGCCTATTTTTGGCACACGGAGGCCCCTCGCAAAGTCTCGCGCCATTCCGAGTCCGGCGGACGAAGTTGGCCAGCCCCACCCCCCAAGGCTATAGCCCACCCGTTTTTGTGGCCTTTTTCCGCTGGACGAACTTGGCGCCCGGCCTTCGGGAAGGTTGTTTTTGGGTGCGGCTGTGCCCGCGGCCTATTTTTGGCACACGGAGGCCCCTCGCAAAGTCTCGCGCCATTCCGAGTCCGGCGGACGAAGTTGGCCAGCCCCACCCCCCAAGGCTATAGCCCACCCGTTTTTGTGGCCTTTTTCCGCTGGACGAACTTGGGGCCCTGGCCTTCGGGCGGTTATTTTTGGGCGCGGCGGTGCCCGCGGACTATTGTTGGTACACGGTGGCGCCTCGCAAAGTCTCGCGCCATTCCGAGTCCGGCGGACGAAGTTGGCCAGCTCCACCCCGCAAGGCTATAGCCCACCCGTTTTTGTGGCCTTTTTCCGCTGGACGAACTTGGCGCCCCGGCCTTCGGGCGGGTATTTTTGGACGCGGCTGTGCCCGCGGCCTATTTTTGGCACACGGAGGAGCCTAGCAAAGTCTCGCGCCATTCCGAGTCCGGCGGACGAAGTTGGCCAGCCCCACCCCCCAAGGCTATAGGACACCCGTTTTTGTGGCCTTTTTCCGCTGGACGAACTTGGCGCCCCGGCCTTCGGGCGGGTATTTTTGGGCGCGGCTGTGCCCGCGGCCTATTTTTGGCACACGGAGGCGCCTCACAAAGTCTCGCGCCATTCCAAGTCCGGCGGACGAAGTTGGCCAGCCCCACCCCCCAAGGCTATAGGCCACCCGTTTTTGTGGCCTTTTTCCGCTGGACGAACTTGGCGCCCCGGCCTTCGGGCGGGTATTTTTGGGCGCGGCTGTGCCTGCGGCCTATTTTTGGCACACGGAGGCGCCTCGCAAAGTCTCGCGCCATTCCCAGTCCGGCGGACGAAGTTGGCCAGCCCCACCCCCCAAGGCTATAGCCCACCCGTTTTTGTGGCCTTTTACCGCTGGACGAACTTGGCGCCCCGGCCTTCGGGCGGGTATTTTTGGGCGCGGCTGTGCCCGCGGCCTATTTTTGGCACACGGAGGCGCCTCGCAAAGTCTCGCGCCATTCCGAGTCCGGCGGACGAAGTTGGCCAGCCCCACCCCCTAAGGCTATAGCCCACCCGTTTTTGTGGCCTTTTACCGCTGGACGAACTTGGCGCCCCGGCCTTCGGGCGGGTATTTTTGGGCGCGGCTGTGCCCGCAGCCTATTTTTGGCACACGGAGGTGCCTTGCAATGTCTCGCGCCATTCCGAGCCCGGCGGACGAAGTTGGCCGGCCCCACCCCCCAAGGCTATAGCCCACCCGTTTTTGTGGCCTTTTTCCGCTGGACGAACTTGGGGCCCTGGCCTTCGGGCTGGTATTTTTGGGAGCGGCTGTGCCCGCGGACTATTGTTGGTACACGGTGGCGCCTCGCAAAGTCTCGCGCCATTCCGAGTCCGGCGGACGAAGTTGGCCAGCTCCACCCCGCAAGGCTATAGCCCACCCGTTTTTGTGGCCTTTTTCCGCTGGACGAACTTGGCGCCCCGGCCTTCGGGCGGGTATTTTTGGACGCGGCTGTGCCCGCGGCCTATTTTTGGCACACGGAGGAGCCTAGCAAAGTCTCGCGCCATTCCGAGTCCGGCGGACGAAGTTGGCCAGCCCCACCCCCCAAGGCTATAGGACACCCGTTTTTGTGGCCTTTTTCCGCTGGACGAACTTGGCGCCCCGGCCTTCGGCCGGGTATTTTTGGGCGCGGCTGTGCCCGCTACCTATTTTTGGCACACGGAGGCGCCTCACAAAGTCTCGCGCCATTCCAAGTCCGGCGGACGAAGTTGGCCAGCCCCACCCCCCAAGGCTATAGGCCACCCGTTTTTGTGGCCTTTTTCCGCTGGACGAACTTGGCGCCCCGGCCTTCGGGCGGGTATTTTTGGGCGCGGCTGTGCCCGCGGCCTATTTTTGGCACACGGAGGCGCCTCGCAAAGTCTCGCGCCATTCCCAGTCCGGCGGACGAAGTTGGCCAGCCCCACCCCCCAAGGCTATAGCCCACCCGTTTTTGTGGCCTTTTACCGCTGGACGAACTTGGCGCCCCGGCCTTCGGGCGGGTATTTTTGGGCGCGGCTGTGCCCGCGGCCTATTTTTGGCACACGGAGGCGCCTCGCAAAGTCTCGCGCCATTCCGAGTCCGGCGGACGAAGTTGGCCAGCCCCACCCCCCAAGGCTATAGCCCACCCGTTTTTGTGGCCTTTTACCGCTGGACGAACTTGGCGCCCCGGCCTTCGGGCGGGTATTTTTGGGCGCGGCTGTGCCCGCAGCCTATTTTTGGCACACGGAGGTGCCTTGCAATGTCTCGCGCCATTCCGAGCCCGGCGGACGAAGTTGGCCGGCCCCACCCCCCAAGGCTATAGCCCACCCGTTTTTGTGGCCTTTTTCCGCTGGACGAACTTGGCGCCCCGGCCTTCGGGCGGTTATTTTTGGGCGTGGCTGTGCCCGCGCCCTATTTTTGGCACACGGAGGCCCCTCGCAAAGTCTCGCGCCATTCCGAGTCCGGCGGACGATGTTGGCCAGCCCCACCCCCCAAGGCTATAGCCCACCCGTTTTTGTGGCCTTTTTCCGCTGGACGAACTTGGCGCCCCGGCCTTCGGGCGGTTATTTTTGGGCGCGGCTGTGCCCGCGGCCTATTTTTGGTACATGGAGGCCCCTCGCAAAGTCTCGCGCCATTCCGAGTCCGGCGGACGAAGTTGGCCAGCCCCACCCCCAAGGCTATAGCCCACCCGTTTTGTGGCCTTTTCCGCTGGGACGAACTTGGCGCCCGGCCTTCGGGCGGGTATTTTTGGCGCGGCTGTGCCCGCGACCTCATTTTTGGCACACGGAGGGAGCCTAGCAAAGTCTCGCGCCATTCCGAGTCCGGCGGACGAAGATGGCCAGCCCCTACCCCCAAGCATATAGGACACCCGTTTTTGTGGCCTTTTTCCGATGGACGAACTTGGCGCCCGGCCTTGGGCGGTTATTTTTGGCGCGGCTGTGCTCGCTGCCTATTTTTGGTACATGGAGGCCCCTCGTAAAGTCTCGCGCCATTCCGAGTCCGGCGGACGAAGTTGGCCAGCCCCACCCCCAAGGCTATAGCCCACCCGTTTTTGTGGCCTTTTTCCGCTGGGACGAACTTGGCGCCCGGCCTTCGGGCGGGTATTTTGGGTGCGGCTGTGCCCGCGGCCTATTTTTGGCACACGGAGGCGCCTCGCAAAGTCTCGCGCCATTCCGAGTCCGAGGCGGACGAGTTGGCCAGCCCCACCCCCAAGGCTATAGCCCACCCGTTTTGTGGCCTTTTTCCGCTGGACGAACTTGGGGCCCTGGCCTTCGGGCTGGTATTTTGGGAGCGGCTGTGCCCGCGGACTATTGTTGGTACACGGTGGCGCCTCGCAAAGTCTCGCGCCATTCCGAGTCCGGCGGACGAAGTTGGCCAGCTCCACCCCGCAAGGCTATAGCCCACCCGTTTTTGTGGCCTTTTTCCGCTGGACGAACTTGGCGCCCCGGCCTTCGGGCGGGTATTTTTGGGCGCGGCTGTGCCCGCGACCTATTTTTGGCACACGGAGGAGCCTAGCAAAGTCTCGCGCCATTCCGAGTCCGGCGGACGAAGTTGGCCAGCCCCACCCCCCAAGGCTATAGGACACCCGTTTTTGTGGCCTTTTTCCGCTGGACGAACTTGGCGCCCCGGCCTTCGGGCGGTTATTTTTGGACGCGGCTGTGCCCGTGGCCTATTTTTGGCACACGGAGGAGCCTAGCAAAGTCTCGCGCCATTCCGAGTCCGGCGGACGAAGTTGGCCAGCCCCACCCCCCAAGGCTATAGCCCACCCGTTTTTGTGGCCTTTTTCCGCTGGACGAACTTGGCGCCCCGGCCTTCGGGCGGGTATTTTTGGGCGCGGCTGTGCCCGCGGCCTATTTTTGGCACACGGATGCGCCTCGCAAAGTCTCGCGCCATTCCCAGTCCGGCGGACGAAGTTGGCCAGCCCCACCCCCCAAGGCTATAGCCCACCCGTTTTTGTGGCCTTTTACCGCTGGACGAACTTGGCGCCCCGGCCTTCGGGCGGGTATTTTTGGCGCGGCTGTACCCGTGGCCTATATTTGGCACACGGGGGCACCTCGCAAAGTCTCGCGCCATTCCGAGTCCGGCGGACGAAGTTGGCCAGCCCCACCCCCCAAGGCTATAGCCCACCCGTTTTTGTGGCTTTTTTCCGCTGGACGAACTTGGCGCCCCGGCTTCGGGCGGGTATTTTTGGGCGCGGCTGTGCCCGCGCCTATTTTTGGCACACGGAGGAGCCTAGCAAAGTCTCGCGCCATTCCGAGTCCGGGCGGACGAACTTGGCCAGCCCCACCCCCAAGGCTATAGGACACCCGTTTTTGTGGCCTTTTTCCGCTGGACGAACTTGGCGCCCCGGCCTTCGGGCGGTTATTTTGGGAGCGGCTGTGCCTGCGGCCTATTTTTGTACACGGAGGCCCCTCGCAAAGTCTCGCGCCATTCCGAGTCCGGCGGACGATGTTGGCCAGCCCCACCCCCAAGGCTATAGCCCACCCGTTTTGTGGCCTTTTTCCGCTGGACGAACTTGGCGCCCGGCCTTCGGGCGGTTATTTTTGGGGCGGCTGTGCCCGCGGCCTATTTTTTGCCCACATGGAGGCCCCTCGCAAAGTCTCGCGCCAATCCGAGTCCGGCGGACGAAGTTGGCCAGCCCCACCCCCAAGGCTATAGCCCACCGTTTTTGTGGCCTTTTTCCGCTGGACGAACTTGGCGCCCGGCCTTCGGCCACCCGTTTTTGGGTATTTTTGGGCGCGGCTGTGCCGCGGCTGGCCTGCCTATTTTTGACACACGGAGGCGCCTCGCAAAGTCTCGCGCCATTCCGAGTCCGGCGGGACGAGTTGGCCAGCCCCACCCCCCAAGGCTATAGCCCACCCGTTTTGTAGCCTTTTTCCGCTGGACGAACTTGGCGCCCCGGCCTTCGGGCGGGTATTTTTGGGCGCGGCTGTGCCCGCGGCCTATTTTTGGCACACGGATGCGCCTCGCAAAGTCTCGCGCCATTCCGAGTCCGGCGGACGAAGTTGGCCAGCCCCACCCCCCAAGGCTATAGCCCACCCGTTTTTGTGGCCTTTTACCGCTGGACGAACTTGGGGCCCCGGCCTTCGGGCGGGTATTTTTGGGAGCGGCTGTGCCCGCGGACTATTGTTGGTACACGGTGGCGCCTCGCAAAGTCTCGCGCCATTCCAAGCCCGGCGGACCAAGTTGGCCGGCCCCACCCCCCAAGGCTATAGCCCACCCGTTTTTGTGGCCTTTTTCCGCTGGACGAACTTGGCGCCCCGGCCTTCGGGCGGGTATTTTTGGGCGCGGCTGTGCCCGCGACCTATTTTTGGCACACGGAGGAGCCTCGCAAAGTCTCGCGCCATTCCGAGTCCGGCGGACGATGTTGGCCAGCCCCACCCCCCAAGGCTATAGCCCACCCGTTTTTGTGGCCTTTTTCCGCTGGACGAACTTGGCGCCCCGGCCTTCGGGCGGTTATTTTTGGGCGCGGCTGTGCCCGCGCCCTATTTTTGGCACACGGAGGCCCCTCGCAAAGTCTCGCGCCATTCCGAGTCCGGCGGACGATGTTGGCCAGCCCCACCCCCCAAGGCTATAGCCCACCCGTTTTTGTGGCCTTTTTCCGCTGGACGAACTTGGCGCCCCGGCCTTCGGGCGGTTATTTTGGGGCGGCTGTGCCCGCGCCTATTTTTGGTACATGGAGGGCCTCGCAAAGTCTCGCGCCATTCCCAGTCCGGCGGACGAAGTTGGCCAGCCCCACCCCCAAGGCTATAGCCCACCCGTTTTGTGGCCTTTTTCCGCTGGACGAACTTGGCGCCCGGCCTTCGGGCGGGTATTTTTGGGTGCTGTGCTGTGCCCTGCCTATTTTGGCACACGGAGGAGCCTAGCAAAGTCTCGCGCCATTCCGAGTCCGGCGGACGAAGTGGGCCAGCCCACCCCCAAAAGGCTATAGCCCACCCGATTTTGTGGCCTTTTACCCCAGGACGAACGTGGGGCCCAGGCCATCGGGCGGGTATTTTTGGGAGCGGCAGTGCCCGCGGAATATTGTTTGGCACATGGTGGCGCCTCGCAAAGTCTCGCGCCATTCCGAGTCCGGCGGACGAAGTTGGCCAGCCCCACCCCCCAAGGCTATAGCCCACCGGTTGTGTGGCCTTTTTCAGCGGGACGAACTTGGCGCCCCGGCCTTCGGGCGGGTATTTTTGGGCGCGGCTGTGCCCGCGACCTATTTTTGGCACACGGAGGAGCCTAGCAAAGTCTCGCGCCATTCCGAGTCCGGCGGACGAAGTTGGCCAGCCCCACCCCCCAAGGCTATAGGACACCCGTTTTTGTGGCCTTTTTCCGCTGGACGAACTTGGCGCCCCGGCCTTCGGGCGGTTATTTTTGGGCGCGGCTGTGCCCGCGCCCTATTTTTGGCACACGGAGGCCCCTCGCAAAGTCTCGCGCCATTCCGAGTCCGGCGGACGATGTTGGCCAGCCCCACCCCCCAAGGCTATAGCCCACCCGTTTTTGTGGCCTTTTTCCGCTGGACGAACTTGGCGCCCCGGCCTTCGTGCGGTTATTTTTGGGCGCGGCTGTGCCCGACGCCTATTTTTGGTACATGGAGGCCCCTCGCAAAGTCTCGCGCCATTCCGAGTCCGCCGGACGAAGTTGGCCAGCCCCACCCCCCAAGGCTATAGCCCACCCGTTTTTGTGGCCTTTTTCCGCTGGACGAACTTGGCGCCCCGGCCTTCGGGCGGTTATTTTTGGGCGCGGCTGTGCCCGCGGCCTATTTTTGGCACACGGATGCGCCTCGCAAAGTCTCGCGCCATTCCGAGTCCGGCGGACGAAGTGGGCCAGCCCCACCCCCAAGGCTATAGCCCACCCGTTTTTGTGGCCTTTTACCGCTGGACGAACTTGGGGCCCTGGCCTTCGGGCGGGTATTTTTGGGAGCGGCTGTGCCCGCGGACTATTGTTGGTACACGGTGGCGCCTCGCAAAGTCTCGCGCCATTCCGAGTCCGGCGGACGAAGTTGGCCAGCCCCACCCCCCAAGGCTATAGCCCACCCGTTTTTGTGGCCTTTTTCCGCTGGACGAACTTGGCGCCCCGGCCTTCGGGCGGGTGTTTTTGGGCGCGGCTGTGCCCGCGACCTATTTTTGGCACACGGAGTAGCCTAGCAAAGTCTCGCGCCATTCCGAGTCCGGCGGACGAAGTTGGCCAGCCCCACCCCCCAAGGCTATAGGACACCCATTTTCGTGGCCTTTTTCCGCTGGACGAACTTGGGGCCCCGGCCTTCGGGTGGGTATTTTTGGGCGCGGCTGTGTCCGCGGCCTATTTTTGGCACACGGAGGCGCCTCACAAAGTCTCGCGCCATTCCAAGTCCGGCGGACGAAGTTGGCCAGCCCCACCCCCCAAGGCTATAGGCCACCCGTTTTTGTGGCCTTTTTCCGCTGGACGAACTTGGCGCCCCGGCCTTCGGGCGGGTATTTTTGGGCGCGGCTGTGCCCGCGGCCTATTTTTGGCACACGGAGGCGCCTCGCAAAGTCTCGCGCCATTCCCAGTCCGGCAGACGAAGTTGGCCAGCCCCACCCCCCAAGGCTATAGCCCACCCGTTTTTGTGGCCTTTTACCGCTGGACGAACTTGGCGCCCCGGCCTTCGGGAGGTTATTTTTGGGCGCGGCTGTGCCCGCGGCCTATTTTTGGCACACGGAGGCGCCTCGTAAAGTCTCGCGCCATTCCGAGTCCGGCGGACGAAGTTGGCCAGCCCCACCCCCAAGGCTATAGCCCACCCGTTTTTGTGGCCTTTTTCCGCTGGACGAACTTGGCGCCCCGGCCTTCGGGCGGGTATTTTTGGGCGCGGCTGTGCCCGCGGCCTATTTTTGGCACACGGAGGCGCCTTGCAAGGTCTCGCGCCATTCCGAGTCCGGCGGACGAAGTGGGCCAGCCCCACCCCACAAGGCTATAGCCCACCCGTTTTTGTGGCCTTTTTCCGCTGGACGAACTTGGGGCCCTGGCCTTCGGGCGGGTATTTTTGGGAGCGGCTGTGCCCGCGGACTATTGTTGGTACACGGTGGCGCCTCGCAAAGTCTCGCGCCATTCCGAGTCCGGCGGACGAAGTTGGCCAGCTCCACCCCGCAAGGCTATAGCCCACCCGTTTTTGTGGCCTTTTTCCGCTGGACGAACTTGGGGCCCGGCCTTGGGCGGGGGTATTTTTGGGCGCGGCTGTGCCCGCGACCTATTTTTGGCACACACGGAGGCGCCTAGCAAAGTCTCGCGCCATTCCGAGTCCGGCGGACGAAGTTGGCCAGCCCCACCCCCAAGGCTATAGCCCACCCGTTTTTGTGGCCTTTTTCCGCTGGACGAACTTGGCGCCCGGCCTTCGGGCGGGTATTTTGGGCGCGGCTGTGCCCATGGCCTATTTTTGCACACGGAGGCGCCTCACAAAGTCTCGCGCCATTCCAAGTCCGGGCGGACGAAGTTGGCCAGCCCCACCCCCAAGGCTATAGGCCACCCGTTTTTGTGGACTTTTTCCGCTGGACGAACTTGGCGCCCGGCCTTCGGGCGGGTATTTTTGGCGCGGCTGTGCCCGGCCTGGCCCACACGGAGGCGCCTCGCAAAGTCTCGCGCCATTCTCAGTCCGGCGCCGGACGAAGTTGGCCAGCCCCACCCCCAAGGCTATAGCCCACCCGTTTTGTGGCCTTTTACCGCTGGGCGAACTTGGCGCCCGGCCTTCGGGCTGGTATTTTTGGCGCGGCTGTGCCCGCGGCCTATTTTTGGCACACGGAGGCGCCTCGCAAAGTCTCGCGCCATTCCGATTCCGCGGCGGATGAGAGTTGGCCAGCCCCACCCCCTAAGGCTATAGCCCACCCGTTTTGTGGCCTTTTACAGCTGGACGAACTTGGCGCCCGGCCTTCGGGCGGGTATTTTTGGGCGCGGCTGTGCCCTTGACCTATTTTTGGCACACGGAGGCGCCTTGCAAGTCTCGCGCCATTCCGAGTCCGGCGGACGAAGTTGGCCAGCCCCACCCCAAGGCAATAGCCCACCCGTTTTTGTGGCCTTTTTCCGCTGGGACGAACTTGGCGCCCGGCCTTCGGGCGGTTATTTTTAGGCGCGGCTGTGCCCGCTGACCTATTTTTGGTACATGGCGGCCCCTCGTAAAGTCTCGCGCCATTCCAAGTCCGGCGGACGAAGTTGGCCAGCCCCACCCCCAAGGCTATAGCCCACCCGTTTTATGGCCTTTTTCCGCTGGACGAACTTGGCGCCCGGCCTTCGGGCGGGTATTTTGGGCGCGGCTGTGCCCGCTGCCTATTTTTGGCACGGAGGCGCCTCGCAAAGTCTCGCGCCATTCCGAGTCCGGCGGACGAAGTTGGCCAGCCCCACCCCCAAGGCTATAGCCCACCCGTTTTGTGGCCTTCTTCCGCTGGACAAACTTGGCGCCCCGGCCTTCGGGCGGGTATTTTTGGGCGCGGCTGAGAACGTGTCCTAGTATTGTAACACGGTGGTGACTCGCAAAGTCTCACACCATTCCAAGTCCGGCGGACGAAGTTGGCCAGCCCCACCCCCCAAGGCTATAGCCCACCCGTTTTTGTGGCCTTTTTCCGCTGGACGAACTTGGCGCCCCGGCCTTCGGGCGGGTATTTTTGGGCGCGGCTGTGCCCGCGGCCTATTTTGGCACGCGGAGGCGCCTCGCAAAGTCTCGCGCCATTCCGAGTCCGGCGGACGAAGTTGGCCAGCCCCACCCACCCAGGAGATAGCCCACCCGGTTTTGTGGGCTTTTTCCGCTGGACAAACTTGGCGCCCGGCCTTGGGCGGGTATTTTTTGGCGCGGCTGTGCCTGACCTATTTTTGGCACGCGGAGGCGTCTCGCAAAGTCTCGCGCCATTCCGAGTCCGGCGGACGAAGTTGGTCAGCCCCACCCCCCAAGGCTATAGCCCACCCGTTTTTGTGGCCTTTTACCGCTGGACGAACTTGGGGCCCCGGCCTTCGGGCGGGTATTTTTGGGAGCAGCTGTGCCCGCGGACTATTGTTGGTACACGGTGCCGCCTCGCAAAGTCTCGCGCCATTCCGAGTCCGGCGGACGAAGTTGGCCAGCCCCACCCCGCAAGGCTATAGCCCACCCGTTTTTGTGGCCTTTTTCCGCTGGACAAACTTGGCGCCCCGGCCTTCGGGCGGGTATTTTTGGGCGCGGCTGTGCCCGCGGCCTATTTTTGGCACGCGGAGGCGTCTCGCAAAGTCTCGCGCCATTCCGAGTCCGGCGGACGAAGTTGGTCAGCCCCACCCCCCAAGGCTATAGCCCACCCGTTTTTGTGGCCTTTTACCGCTGGACGAACTTGGCGCCCCGGCCTTCGGGCGGGTATTTTTGGGCGCGGCTGTGCCCGCGGCCTATTTTTGGCACACGGAGGCGCCTCGCAAAGTCTCGCGCCATTCCGAGCCCGGCGGACGAAGTTGGCCGGCCCCACCCCCCAAGGCTATAGCCCACCCGTTTTTGTGGCCTTTTTCCGCTGGACGAACTTGGCGCCCCGGCCTTCGGGCGGTTATTTTTGGGCGCGGCTGTGCCCGCGCCCTATTTTTGGCACACGGAGGCCCCTCGCAAAGTCTCGCGCCATTCCGAGTCCGACGGACGATGTTGGCCAGCCCCACCCCCCAAGGCTATAGCCCACCCGTTTTTGTGGCCTTTTTCCGCTGGACGAACTTGGCGCCCCGGCCTTCGGGCGGTTATTTTTGGGCGCGGCTGTGCCCGCGGCCTATTTTTGGCACATGGAGGCCCCTCGCAAAGTCTCGCGCCATTCCGAGTCCGGCGGACGAAGTTGGCCAGCCCCACCCCCCAAGGCTATAGCCCACCCGTTTTTGTGGCCTTTTACCGCTGGTCGAACTTGGCGCCCTGGCCCTCGGGCGGGTATTTTTGGGCGCGGCTGTGCCCGCTGCCTATTTTTGGCACACGGAAGCGCCTCGCAAAGTCTCGCGCCATTCCGAGTCCGGCGGACGAAGTTGTCCAGCCCCACCCCCCAAGGCTATAGCCCACCCGTTTTTGTGGCCTTCTTCCGCTGGACAAACTTGGCGCCCCGGCCTTCGGGCGGGTATTTTTGGGCGCGGCTGTGCCCGTGGCCTATTTTTGGCACACGGAGGTGCCTCGCAAAGTCTCACGCCATTCCAAGTCCGGCGGACGAAGTTGGCCAGCCCCACCCCCCAAGGCTATAGCCCACCCGTTTTTGTGGCCTTTTTCCGCTGGACGAACTTGGCGCCCCGGCCTTCGCGCGGGTTTTGTCTGGCGCGGCTGGGCCCGCGGCCTATTTTTGTGACTTGGCGTCGCCTGGAAAAGTCTCGCGCCATTCCGAGTCCGGCGGACGAAGTTGGCCAGCCCCACCCCCCAAGGCTATAGCCCACCCGTTTTTGTGGCCTTTTTCCGCTGGACGAACTTGGCGCCCCGGCCTTCGGACGGGTATTTTTGGGCGCGGCTGTGCCCGTGGCCTATTTTTGGCACACGGATGCGCCTCGCAAAGTCTCGCGCCATTCCCAGTCCGGCGGACGAAGTGGGCCAGCCCCACCCCACAAGGCTATAGCCCACCCGTTTTTGTGGTCTTTTACCGCTGGACGAACTTGGGGCCCCGGCCTTCGGGCGGGTATTTTTGGGAGCAGCTGTGCCCGCGGACTATTGTTGGTACACGGTGGCGCCTCGCAAAGTCTCGCGCCATTCCGAGTCCGACGGACGATGTTGGCCAGCCCCACCCCCAAGGCTATAGCCCACCCGTTTTTGTGGCCTTTTACCGCTGGACGAACTTGGCGCCCCGGCCTTCGGGCGGGTATTTTTGGTCGCGGCTGTACCCGCGGCCTATTTTTGGCACACGGAGGCGCCTCGCAAAGTCTCGCGCCATTCCGAGCCCGGCGGACGAAGTTGGCCGGCCCCACCCCCCAAGGCTATAGCCCACCCGTTTTTGTGGCCTTTTTCCGCTGGACGAACTTGGCGCCCCGGCCTTCGGGCGGTTATTTTTGGGCGCGGCTGTGCCCGCGCCCTATTTTTGGCACACGGAGGCCCCTCGCAAAGTCTCGCGCCATTCCGAGTCCGACGGACGATGTTGGCCAGCCCCACCCCCCAAGGCTATAGCCCACCCGTTTTTGTGGCCTTTTTCCGCTGGACGAACATGGCGCCCGGCCTTCGGGCGGTTTATTTTTGGGCGCGGCTGTGCCCATGGCCTATTTTTTGGCACATGGAGGCCCCTCGCAAAGTCTCGCGCCATTCGAGTCCGGCGGACGAAGTTGGCCAGCCCCACCACCCAAGGCTATAGCCCACCCGTTTTTGTGGCCTTTTACAGCTGGGCGAACTTGGCGCCCAGGCCTTCGGGCGGTTATTTTTGGCGCGGCTGTGCCCTTGGCCCTATTGGCCAGCACGCACGGAGGCGCCTCGCAAAGTCTCGCGCCATTCCGAGTCCGGCGGACAAAGTTGGCCAGCCCCACCCCCAAGGCTATAGCCCACCCGTTTTGTGGCCTTTTTCCGTTGGACGAACTTGGCGCCCGGCCTTTGGACGGGTATTTTTGGCGCGGCTGTGCCCGTGGGCCTATTTTTGGCACACGGATGCGCCTCGCAAAGTCTCGCGCCATTCCCAGTCCGAGGCGGACAGTGGGCCAGCCCCACCCCCTAGGCTATAGCCCACCCGTTTTTGTGGTCTTTTACCGCTGGACGAACTTGGGGCCCCGGCCTTCGGGCGGGTATTTTTGGGAGCAGCTGTGCCCGCGGACTATTGTTGGTACACGGTGAGGCGCGGCTGTGCCCAGCGGCCCTATTTTTGGCACACGGAGGCGCCTCGCAAAGTCTCGCGCCATTCCGAGTCAGGCGGACCCAGAAGTTGGCCGGCCCCACCCCCAAGGCTAAGCCCACCCGTTTTGTGGCCTTTTAGCTGGACGAGACTTGGCGCCCGACCTTCGAGGCGGGTATTTTTGGGCGGCTGTGCCAGCCTATTTTTGGCACATGGAAGGGGGCCTCCAAAGTCTCGCGCCATTCAGTCCGGCGGACCGAAGTGGTCCCAGCCCCACCCCCAAGGCTATAGCCCACCCCGTTTTGTGGCCTTTTTCCGCTGGACAGACTGGCGCCCGGCCTTGGTAGGGTATTTTAAGCGTATTGGCTGTGCCCATGCCCTATTTTTGGCACCTGCAGGCCCCTCGCAAGTCTCGCAATTCCGAGTCGGCGGACTGATGTTGGCCAGCCCCACCCCCAAGGCTATAGCCCACCGTTTTTGTTGCCTTTTTCAGCTGGTCGAACTTGGCGCCCGGTCTTCGGGCTGGTATTTTGGGCGCGGCTGTGCTTGTGACTATTTTTTTGGCATGGAGGCCCCTCGCAAAGTCTCGCGCCATTCCGAGTCCGTCAGGTGATGTTGGCCAGCCCCACCCCCAAGGCTATAGCCCACCCGTTTTGTGGCCTTTTACCGCTGGGCGAACTTGCGCCTGGCCTTGGGCGGGTATTTACAGGCGCGGCTGTGCCGTAGCTGGCCTACAGCACGGAGGTGCCTGTAAAGTCTCGCGCCATTCAGTCCGAGGCGGACCAGTTGGCCAGCCACACCCCCAAGGCTATAGCCCACCGTTTTTGTGGCCTTTACTGCTGGACGAACTTGGCGCCCGGCCAGCCGGGCGGGTATTTTTGGAGTCTGGCTGTGCCCGCGGCCTATTGTTGGCGCACGTGGGCGCCTCGCAAAGTCTCGCGCCATTCCGAGTCCGGCGGACGAAGTTGGCCAGCCCCACCCCCAAGGCTATAGCCACCCGTTTGTGGCCTTTTCCGCTGGGCCAGACTTGGCGCCGACCTTGCCGGGTATTTTAAGTGGCTATGCCCGCGGCGGTGTATTTTGGCACACGGAGGGGCCTTGCAAAGTCTCGCGCCATTCGAGTCCGGCGGACGAGTTGGCCAGCCCCACCCCCAGGCTATAGCCCACCCGTTTTGTGGCCTTTCAAGCTGGGCCACTTGGCGCCCGGTCTTCGTGCTGGTATTTTTTGGCTCGGCTGTGCGCCCCTATTTTAGCACACGGAGGACCCTTCAAAGTCTCGCGCCATTCCGAGTCGGACCGATGTGCCAGCCCCACCCCCAAGGCTATGGCCCACCCGTTTTTGGCCTTTTTCCGCTGGGCGAACTTGGCGCCCGGCCTTCGGGCGGGTATTTTGGCGCGGCTGGCCAACGCGGCCTATTTTTTGCAGCACGGAGGTGCCTCCCAAAGTCTCGCGCCATTCCGAGTCCGAGCGGACCAGTTGGCCAGCCCCACCCCAAGGCTATAGCCCACCCGTTTTGTGGCCTTCTTCCGCTGGACGAACTAGGCGCCCGGCCTTCGGGCGGGTATTTTAAGTGCGGCTGTGCCAGCGGCCTGTTTTGCACAGCAGCGGAGGTGCCTGCATCGTCTCGCGCCATTCGAGTCCGGCGGACCAGTTGTCCAGCCCCCCCAAGGCTATAGCCACCCGTTTTGTGGCCTTTTCCGCTGGGCAGACTTGGGACATTTGGCCTTCGGGCTGGTATTTTTGGCGCGCGGCTGTGCCCTGGCAACCTATTGCAGCTGCAGGTAGTGCCTCGCAAAGTCTCACCATTCGAGTCCGGCGGACGGTCCCAGCCAGCCCACCCCCAAGGCTATAGCCCACCCGTTTTGTGGCCTTCTTCCGCTGGGCAGACTTGGGCGCCCTGGCCTTCGGGCGGGTATTTTTAGCGCGGCTGTGCCCATTAAATGGCCTATTTTTGGCACACGGAGTGCCTCGCAAAGTCTCTCGCCATTCCAAGTCCGAGCGGATGGAAGTTGCCAGCCCCACCCCCAAGGCTGCAAGCCCACCCGTTTTGTAAGCAGCACCGCTGCTGGGCCAACTTGGCGCCCGGCCTTGGGCCGATTATTTTGGGCGCGGCTGTGCCTTGGCCCTGGCCCAGCTTGCTGCAGGCCCCTCGCAAAGTCTCGCGCCATTCGAGTCCGAGCGGACAGTTATTGTGTAGCTATAGCCCACCCGTTTGTGGCCTTTTCCGCTGGACCAGACAGCGCCGGCCTTCGGGCAGTTATTTTAGTAGTGACTGTCATGGCTGTCCCACACGCTGCATGCGGAGGCGCCCATGGTACGCGCGCGTTTCAAGGTCTAAGCCGGAGGAGGTGGGCAGCCCACCCCAGGCTATAGCCCTTTCCCGTTTTATGGCCTTTTTCCATGGGCCAGACAGGCGCCCGGCCTTGGGTGGTTATTTTTAGGTGCGGCTGTGCCCGCGGCCTATTTTGGCACACGGAGGCGCCTCGCAAAGTCTCGCGCCATTCCGAGTCCGGCGGGGACGAAGTTGGCCAGCCCCACCCCCAAGGCTATAGCCCACCCGTTTTTGTGGCCTTTTTCCGCTGGACGAACTTGGCGCCCGGCCTTCGGGCGGGTATTTTTGGCGCGGCTGTGCCCGTGGCCTATTTTGGCACACGGAGGTGCTCGCAAAGTCTCGCGCCATTCCGAGTCCGGCGGACGAAGTTGGCCAGCCCCACCCCCAAGGCTATAGCCCACCCGTTTTGTGGCCTTTTCGCTGGGCGAACTTGGCGCGCCCGGCCTTCGGGCGGGTATTTTGGGGCGGCTGTGCCCGCGGCCTATTTTGGCACACGGAGGCGCCTCGCAAAGTCTCGCGCCATTCCGAGTCCGGCGGGACGAAGTTGGCCAGCCCCACCCCCAAGGCTATAGCCCACCCGTTTTTGTGGCCTTTTCCGCTGGACGAACTTGGCGCCCGGCCTTCGGGCGGGTATTTTTAGGCGCGGCTGTGCCCGCGGCCTATTTTTGGCACACGGAGGCGCCTCGCAAAGTCTCGCGCCATTCCGAGTCCGGCGGACGAAGTTGGCCAGCCCCACCCCCAAGGCTATAGCCCACCCGTTTTTGTGGCCTTTTTCCGCTGGACGAACTAGGCGCCCCGGCCTTCGGGCGGGTATTTTTGGGCGGCTGTGCCCCCCTGGCCTATTTTTGGCACACACGGGCGCCTCGCAAAGTCTCGCGCCATTCCGAGTCCGGCGGACGAAGTTGGCCAGCCCCACCCCCAAGGCTATAGCCCACCGTTTTTGTGGCTTTTTCCGCTGGACGAACTTGGCGCCCGGCCTTCGGGCGGGTATTTTGGCGCGGCTGTGCCCGCGGCCTATTTTGGCACACGGAGGCGCCTCGCAAAGTCTCGCGCCATTCCGAGTCCGGCGGACGAAGTTGGCCAGCCCCACCCCCAAGGCTATAGCCCACCCGTTTTGTGGCCTTTTTCCGCTGGACGAACTTGGCGCCCGGCCTTCGGGCGGGTATTTTTGGGCGCGGCTGTGCCCATGGCCTATTTTTGGCACACGGGCGCCTCGCAAAGTCTCGCGCCATTCCGAGTCCGGCGGACGAGTTGGCCAGCCCCACCCCCAAGGCTATAGCCCACCCGTTTTTGTGGCCTTTTTCCGCTGGACCCGAACTTGCGCGCCGGCCTTCGGGCGGGTATTTTGGGCGCGGCTGTGCCCGCGGCCTATTTTTGGCACACGGAGGCGCCACGCAAAGACTCTCGCCAGACCGAGAGCGGCGGACGAAGTTGGCCCGCCCCACCCCCCAGGGCTATAGCCCACCCGTTGTTGTGGCGTTTTTCGGCTGGGCCGAACTTGGCGCCCGGCCTTCGGGCGGGGTATTTTTGGCGCGGCTGTGCCCGCTGGCCTATTTTGGCACACGGAGGCGCCTCGCAAAGTCTCGCGCCATTCCGAGTCCGGCGGGACGAAGTTGGCCAGCCCCACCCCCAAGGCTATAGCCCACCCGTTTTGTGGCCTTTTTCCGCTGGACGAACTTGGCGCCCGGCCTTCGGGCGGGTATTTTTTGGGCGCTGGCTGTGCCCGCGGCCTATTTTTGGCACACGGAGGCGCCTCGCAAATTCTCGCGCCATTCCCGAGTCCGGCGGACGAAGTTGGCCAGCCCACCCCCCAAGGCTATAGCCCACCCGTTTTTGTGGCCTTTTTCCGCTGGACGAACTTGGCGCCCCGGCCTTCGGGCGGTGATTTTTGGCGCGGCTGTGCCCGCTTTGGCCTATTTTTTGCACACGGAGGGGCCTCGCACAGTCTCGCGCCATTCCGAGTCCGGCGGACGACGTGGGCCAGCCCCACCCCCCCAGCATATAGCGCAGCCGATTTTTGTGCCCTTCCCCGCTGGACGAACTTGGCGCCCCGGCCTTCGGGCGGGTATTTTTGGGCGTGGCTGTGCCCGTGGCCTATTTTGGCACACGGAGGCGCCTCGCAAAGTCTCGCGCCATTCCGAGTCCGGCGGACGAAGTTGGCCAGCCCCCCCCCAAGGCTATAGCCACCCCCGTTTTTGTGGCCTTTTTCCGCTGGGACGAACTTGGCGCCCGGCCTTCGGGCGGGTATTTTTAGGCGGCTGTGCCCCGCGGCCTATTTTTGGCACACGGAGGCCTCGCAAAGTCTCGCGCCATTCCGAGTCCGGCGGACGAAGTTGGCCAGCCAGCCCCCCCCAAGGCTATAGCCCACCCGTTTTTGTGGCCTTTTTTCCGCTGGACGAACTTGGCGCCCGGCCTTCGGGCGGGTATTTTTTGGGCGCGGCTGTGCCCGCTGCCTATTTTGGCACACGGAGGCGCCTCGCAAAGTCTCGCGCCATTCCGAGTCCGGCGGACGAAGTTGGCCAGCCCCACCCCCAAGGCTATAGCCCACCCGTTTTTGTGGCCTTTTCCGCTGGACGAACTTGGCGCCCGGCCTTGGGCGGGCGGGTATTTTTGGGCGCGGCTGTGCCCGTGGCCTATTTTTTTTGGCACGGAGGCGCCTCGCAAAGTCTCGCGCCATTCCGAGTCCGGCGGACGAAGTTGGCCAGCCCCACCCCCAAGGCTATAGCCCACCCGTTTTTGTGGCCTTTTCCGCTGGGACGACTTGGCGCCCGGCCTTCGGGCGGGTTTTTGGGCGCGGCTGTGCCCGCGGCCTATTTTTTGGCACGGAGGCGCCTCGCAAAGTCTCGCGCCATTCCGAGTCCGGCGGACGAAGTTGGCCAGCCCCACCCCCCAAGGCTATAGCCCACCTGTTTTTGTGGCCTTTTTCCGCTGGACGAACTTGGCGCCCCGGCCTTCGGGCGGGTATTTTTGCGCACGGCTGTGCCCCATGCCTATTTTTGGCACACGGAGGCGCCTCGCAAAGTCTCGCGCCATTCCGAGTCCGGCGGGACGAGTTGGCCAGCCCCACCCCCAAGGCTATAGCCCACCCGTTTTTGTGGCCTTTTTCCGCTGGGACGAACTTGGCGCCCGGCCTTGGGGCGGGTATTTTTAGGCGCGGCTGTGACCTTGGCCTATTTTTGGCACACGGAGGCGCCTCGCAAAGTCTCGCGCCATTCCGAGTCCGGCGGACGAAGTTGGCCATCCCCACCCCCAAGGCTATAGCCCACCCGTTTTTGTGGCCTTTTTCCGCTGGGCCGAACTTGGCGCCCGGCCTTCGGGCGGGTATTTTTGGGCGCGGCTGTGCCCCGCGGCCTATTTTTGGCACACGGAGGCGCCTCGCAAAGTCTCGCGCCATTCGAGTCCGGCGGACGAAGTTGGCCAGCCCCACCCCCAAGGCTATAGCCCACCCGTTTTGTGGCCTTTTTCCGCTGGACGAACTTGGCGCCCGGCCTTCGGGCGGGTATTTTTGGGCGCGGCTGTGCCCGCGTTGGCCTATTTTTGGCACACGGGAGGGCGCCTCGCAAAGTCTCGCGCCATTCCGAGTCCGGCGAACGAAGTTGGCCAGCCCCCACCCCCAAGGCTATATCCCACCCGTTTTGTGGCCTTTTTCCGCTGGGCCGAACTTGGCGCCCGGCCTTCGGGCGGGTATTTTTGGCGCGGCTGTGCCGTGGCTATTTTTTGGCACGGAGGCGCCTCGCAAAGTCTCGCGCCATTCCGAGTCCGGCGGACGAAGTTGGCCAGCCCCACCCCCAAGGCTATAGCCCACCCGTTTTTGTGGCCTTTTTCCGCTGGACGAACTTGGCGCCCGGCCTTCGGCGGGGTATTTTTGGCGCGGCTGTGCCCGCTGGCCTATTTTGGCACACACGGGGGCGCCTCGCAAAGTCTCGCGCCATTCCGAGTCCGGCGGACGAAGTTGGCCAGCCCCACCCCCCAAGGCTATAGCCCACCCGTTTTTGTGGCCTTTTTCCGCTGGACGAACATGGCGCCCCGGCCTTCGGGCGGGTATTTTTGGGCGCGGCTGTGCCCGCGGCCAATTTTTTGGCACACGGGGGCGCCTCAAAAGTCTCGCCATTCCGAGTCCGAGTCCGGCGGACGAAGTTGGCCAGCCCCACCCCCAAGGCTATAGCCCACCCGTTTTGTGGCCTTTTTCCGCTGGACGAACTTGGCGCCCCGGCATTCGGTCGGGTATTTTTGGGCGCGGCTTTGCCCGCGGCCTTTATTTTGCACACGGGGGCGCCTCGCAAAGTCTCGCGCCATTCCGAGTCCGGCGGACGAAGTAGGCCAGCCCCACCCCCCAGGGTATAGCCCACCCGTTTTTGTGGCCTTTTTCTGCTGGACGAACTTGGCGCCCCGGCCTTCGGGGCGGGTATTTTTAGGCGCGGCTGTGCCCTTGGCTATTTTTTGGCACACGGAGGCGCCTCGCAAAGTCTCGCGCCATTCCGAGTCCGGCGGACGAGTTGGCCAGCCCCACCCCCAAGGCTATAGCCCACCCGTTTTTGTGGCCTTTTTCCGCTGGGCGAACTTGGCGCCCGGCCTTCGGGCGGGTATTTTTTTGGGCGCGGCTGTGCCCCGGCCTATTTTTGGCACAGGGGCCCCTCGCAAAGTCTCGCGCCATTCCGAGTCCGGCGGACGAAGTTGGCCAGCCCCACCCCCCGGGGCTGGGGCCCACCCGTTTTGGTGGCGTGTTACGCTGGACGAACTTGGCGCCCCGGCCTTCGGGCGGGTATTTTTGGGCGCGGCTGTGCCCGCTGCCTATTTTTGGCACACGGAGGCGCCTCGCAAAGTCTCGCGCCATTCCGAGTCCGGCGGACGAAGTTGGCCAGCCCCACCCCCCAAGGCTATAGCCCACCCGTTTTTGTGGCCCTCTCCCGCGTGACTAACTTGGCGCCCCGGCCTTGGGGGCGGTTTTTTGGCAGCGGCTGTGCCGCGGCCTATTTTTGGTACACGGAGGCGCCTCGCAAAGTCTCGCGCCATTCCGAGTCCGGCGGACGAAGTTGGCCAGCCCCACCCCCCAAGGCTATAGCCCACCCGTTTTTGTGGCCTTTTTCCGCTGGACGAACTTGGGGCCCGGGCCTCGGGGGGGTTTTTTTTGGGCGCGGCTGTGCCCGCGGCCTATTTTTGGCACACGGAGGTGCCTCGCAAAGTCTCGCGCCATTCCGAGTCCGGCGGACGAAGTTGGCCAGCCCCACCCCCCAAGGCTATAGCCCACCCGTTTTTGTGGCCTTTTCCGCTGGCGAACTTGGCGCCCGGCCTTCGGGCGGGGTATTTTTTGGGCGCGGCTGTGCCCGCGGCCTATTTTGGCACGGAGGCGCCTCGCAAAGTCTCGCGCCATTCCGAGTCCGGCGGACGAAGTTGGCCAGCCCCACCCCCAAGGCTATAGCCCACCCGTTTTTGTGGCCTTTTCCGCTGGACGAACTTGGCGCCCGGCCTTCGGGCGGGTATTTTTGGGCGCGGCTGTGCCCATTGCCTATTTTTGGCACACGGGAGGCGCCTCGCAAAGTCTCGCGCCATTCCGAGTCCGGCGGACAAAGTTGGCCAGCCCCACCCCCAAGGCTATAGCCCACCCGTTTTGTGGCCTTTTTCCGCTGGGCCGAACTTGGCCGGCCCGGCCTTCGGGCGGGTATTTTTAGGCGCGGCTGTGCCCGCGGCCTATTTTGGCACACGGAGGCGCCTCGCAAAGTCTCGCGCCATTCCGAGTCCGGCGGACGAAGTTGGCCAGCCCCACCCCCAAGGCTATAGCCCACCCGTTTTTGTGGCCTTTTTCCGCTGCTGGACGAACTTGGCGCCCGGCCTTCGGGGGGGGTTTTTTGGCGCGGCTGTGCCCGCGGCCTTTTTTGGCACACGGAGGCGCCTCGCAAAGTCTCGCGCCATTCCGAGTCCGGCGGACGAAGTTGGCCAGCCCCACCCCCAAGGCTATAGCCCACCCGTTTTTGTGGCCTTTTCCGCTGGACGAACTTGGCGCCCGGCCTTCGGGCGGGTATTTTGGGCGCGGCTGTGCCTTTGGCCTATTTTTGGCACACGGAGGCGCCTCGCAAAGTCTCGCGCCATTCCGAGTCCGGCGGACGAAGTTGGCCAGCCCCACCCCCAAGGCTATAGCCCACCCGTTTTTTGTGGCCTTTTTCCGCTGGGACGAACTTGGCGCCCGGCCTTCGGGCGGTATTTTTTGGGCGCGGCTGTGCCCGTGCCTATTTTTGGCACACGGAGGCGCCTCGCAAGTCTCGCGCCATTCCGAGTCCGGCGGACGAAGTTGGCCAGCCCCACCCCCAAGGCTATAGCCCACCCGTTTTTGTGGCCTTTTTCCGCTGGGCCGAACTTGGCGCCCGGCCTTCGGGCGGGTATTTTTAGCGCGGCTGTGCCCGCTGCCTATTTTTTTGGCACACGGAGGCGCCGCCTCGCAAAGTCTCGCGCCATTCCGAGTCCGGCGGACGAAGTTGGCCAGCCCCACCCCCCAAGGCTATAGCCCACCCGTTTTTGTGGCCTTTTTCCGCTGGACGAACTTGGCGCCCCGGCCGTCGGGCGGGTATTTTTTTGGCGCGGCGGTTGCCCCTGCCAATTTTTGGCACACGGAGGCGCCTCGCAAAGTCTCGCGCCATTCCGAGTCGGCGGACGAAGTTGGCCAGCCCCACCCCCAAGGCTATAGCCCACCCGTTTTTGTGGCCTTTTCCGCTGGGCCGAACTTGGCGCCCGGCCTTCGGGCGGGTATTTTTGGCGGCGCGGCTGTGCCCGTGGCCTACTTTTGGCACACGGAGGCGCCTCGCAAAGTCTCGCGCCATTCCGAGTCCGGCGGACGAAGTTGGCCAGCCCCACCCCCCAAGGCTATAGCCCACCCGTTTTTGTGGCCTTTTTCCGCTGGACGAACTTGGCGCCCCGGCCTTCGGGCGGGTATTTTTGGGCGCGGCTGTGCCCGCGGCCAAATTTTTGGCACACGGAGGCGCCTCGCAAAGTCTCGCGCCATTCCGAGTCCGGCGGACGAAGTTGGCCAGCCCCACCCCCCAAGGCTATAGCCCACCCGTTTTTGAGGCCTTTTCCGCTGGACGAACTTGGCGCCCCGGCCTTCGGGCGGGTATTTTTGGGCGCGGCTGTGCCCGTGGCCTATTTTTGGCACACGGAGGCGCCTCGCAAAGTCTCGCGCCATTCTGAGTCCGTCCGAGACGGACGAAGTTGGCCAGCCCCACCCCCAAGGCTATAGCCCACCCGTTTTTGTGGCCTTTTCCGCTGGGCCGAGCTTGGCGCCCGGCCTTCGGGCGGTTATTTTTGGCGCGGCTGTGGCCGCGGCCTATTTTTGGCACACGGAGGCGCCTCGCAAAGTCTCGCGCCATTCCGAGTCCGGCGGACGAAGTTGGCCAGCCCCACCCCCCAAGGCTATAGCCCACCCGTTTTTGTGGCCTTTTTCCGCTTGGACGAACTTGGCGCCCCGGCCTTCGGGCGGGTATTTTTGGGCGCGGCTGTGTCCGCGGCCTATTTTTGGCACACGGTTGCGCCTCGCATAGTCTCGCGCCATTCCGAGTCCGGCGGACGAAGTTGGCCAGCCCCCCCCCAAGGCTATAGCCCACCCGTTTTTGTGGCCTTTTTCCGCTGGACGAACTTGGCGCCCGGCCTTCGGGCGGGTATTTTTGGGCGCGGCTGTGCCGCGGCCCGGCCTTTTTTGGCACACGGGCGCCTCGCAAAGTCTCGCGCCATTCCGAGTCCCGGCGGACGAGAGTTGGCCAGCCCCACCCCCAAGGCTATAGCCCACCCGTTTTTGTGGCCTTTTTCCGCTGGGCGAACTTGGCGCCCGGCCTTCGGGCGGGTATTTTTTGGGTACGGCTGTGCCCGCGGCCTATTTTGGCACACGGAGGCGCCTCGCAAAGTCTCGCGCCATTCCGAGTCCGGCGGACGAAGTTGGCCAGCCCCACCCCCAAGGCTATAGCCCACCCGTTTTTGTGGCCTTTTTCCGCTGGGCCGAACTTGGCGCCCGGCCTTCGGGCGGGTATTATTTTGGGCGCGGCTGTGCCCGTGGCCTATTTTTGGCACACAGAGGCGCCTCGCAAAGTCTCGCGCCATTCCGAGTCCCGGCGGACAGAAGTTGGCCAGCCCCCCCCCCAAGGCTATAGCCCACCCGTTTTTGTGGCCTTTTCCGCTGGGGCGAACTTGGCGCCCGGGCTTCGGGGGGGCTATTTTTGGCGGGGGTGTGCCCGTGGCCTATTTTTGGCACACGGAGGGCGCGCGCAAAGTCTCGCGCCATTCCGAGTCCGGCGGACGAAGTTGGCCAGCCCCACCCCCAAGGCTATAGCCCACCCGTTTTGGTGCCCTTTTCCCGCGGTCCGAACTTGGCGCCCGGCCCTCCGGGAGGGTATTTTGGGCCGCGGCGGGGCCGGGGCCCTATTTTTGGCACACGGAGGCGCCTCGCAAAGTCTCGCGCCATTCCGAGTCCGGCGGACGAAGCTGGCCAGCCCCACCCCCCAAGGCTATAGCCCACCCGTTTTTGTGGCCTTTTTCCGCTGGCGCCGAACTTGGCGCCCGGCCTTCGGGCGGGTATTTTTTAGGCGCGGCTGTGCCCGCTGGCCTATTTTTGGCACACGGGGCGCCTCGCAAGTCTCGCGCCATTCCGAGTCCGGCGGACGAAGTTGGCCAGCCCCACCCCCAAGGCTATAGCCCAGCCCACCCGTTTTGTGGCCTTTTCCGCTGGACAACTTGGCGCCCCTGCCTTCGGGCGGGTATTTTTTGGGCGCGGCTGTGCCCGCGGCCTATTTTTAGCACACGGAGGCGCCTCGCAAAGTCTCGCGCCATTCCGAGTCCGGCGGACGAAGTTGGCCTGCCCCCCCCCCCACGGCAATACCCCCCCCGTTTTTGTGGCCTTTTTCCGCTGGGCGAACTTGGCGCCCGGCCTTCGGGCGGGTATTTTTGGGCGCGGCTGTGCCCATGGCCCTTTTTTGGCACACGGAGGCGCCTCGCAAAGTCTCGTGCCGTTCCGAGTCCGGCGGACGAAGTTGGCCAGCCCACCCCCAAGGCTATAGCCCACCCGTTTTTGTGGCCTTTTTCCGCTGGACGAACTTGGCGCCCGGCCTTCGGGCGGGTATTTTTGGGCGCGGCTGTGCCCGCTGCCCTTTTTGCACACGGTGCCCCACCGTAAGATCTCTCGCACCATTCCGAGTCCGAGGCGGACAGAGTTGGCCAGCCCCACCGGGGCTGGCCCACCACGTTTTACGGCCTTTTCCCATGAGGCTGAACTTGCGCGCCCGGCAGCAGGCGGGTATTTTTAGGTCACGGCTGATCCATAGCCTAAACACCACTTTGCAGAGGAAGCACCTAGCAAAATCTCTGGGCATTCGAGTCCGGCCCGAAGTTGGCCAGCCCCACCCCCAGGCTATAGCCCACCCCGTTTTTGTGGCCTTTCAAACCTGAATGAACAGCGCCTGAGCCTTGTTGCGGTATTTTGGGCGCGGCTCTGCCCACGGCCTATTTTGGTACAGGCCTTGCAAAATCTCGCCATTCCGAGTCGAGCGGACGAGTTGGCCAGCCCCACCCCCAAGGCTATAGCCCACCACGTTTTGTGGCCTTTTTCCGCTGGGCCGAACTTGGCGCCCGGCCTTCGTGCGGGTATTTTTCAGCGGGCGGCTGTGCCGCGGCCTGGCCCATTTTTAACACGCGGGCGCCTGCATGTCTGGCGCCATTCCCGAGTCCGGCGGACGAGTTAGCCAGCCCCACTCCCAAGGCTATGCCCACCCCGTTTTTGTGGCCTTTTTCGCTAAGCAAGACTTGGCGCCCGGCCTTGGGCGCGGGTTTGCAGGCGCGGCTGTGCCATAACTGGCCCGCTGCGACTGGACCGTCTGCAAGTCTGTGCCATTCAGGTCCAGTGGACAAAGTTGCCTTCCACCCCCAAGGCTATAGCCCACCCGTTTTTGTGGCCTTTTTCCGCTGGACGAACTTGGCGCGCCCAGCCTTGATTGAGGTATTTTAATCAGCTGTGCCATGACCTATTTTGTCACACGGAGGCGCCTCGCAAAGTCTCAGCCATTCAGTCAAAGCCCGGACGAAGTTGGTAGCCCCACCCCCAAGGCTGCTGTTACCGTTTTGTGCCTTTTTCGCTGGACGAACTAAGTGGCGCCCGGACTCTGGGCCGGTATTTTAGGCGTGGCTGTGCCGCGGCCTATTTTTTTGGTCTCTGCGGAGCGCCTCGCAAAGTCTCGTGCCATTCAGAGTCCGAGCTGATTGGCGGCCCGTCCCAAGGCTATAGCCCTCCCGTTTTGTGGCCTTTTTTCCGCTGGATGAACTTGGCGCCCCAGCCGCGGGAGAGGTATTTTGGGCGGCTCTGCCAGCGGTCTATTTGGCATGGGGTGCCTGCAATCTCGCGCCAATCCGAGTCCCAGACGAAGTTGGCCAGCCCACCCCCCAAGGCTGTTCCTGCCCAAACGTTTTTGTGGCCTTTTCAGCTGGATGAACACCGCCCCGGCCCGGGCAGGTATTTACAGGCGCAGCTGTGCCCCCTGGACTATTTTTGGCACACGGAGACGCCTCGCAAAGTCTCGCGCCATTCGAGTCCAGCTGAAGTTGCCAGCCCCACCCCCAAGGCTATTGCCCACCCGTTTTTGTGGCCTTTTTCCGCTGGGCCAACTTGGCGTGGCCTTCGGGCGGGAGGTATTTTTGTCGCGGCTGTGCCTTGACCTATTTTTGGCACACGGGCGCCTTGCAAAGTCTCGCGCCATTCCCGAGTCCGGCGGACCAGTTGGCCAGCCCCACCCCCAAGGCTATAGCCCACCGTTTTTGTGGCCTTTTTCCGCTGGGCCGAACTTGCGCTTGACCTTGATGCGGGTATTTTTGGGCGCGGCTGTATGGCCTATTTAGCACGGACCCGGCTGCCATTGCCAGGGTGGCCTGATTTTTGGCACTGAACAGCGCCGCGTAAAGTCTCGCGCCATTCCGCCTATTTGTGCGGAGGAGACGCAAAGTTGCGCCATTCGAGACCACCCAAGGCTATAGCCCACCCGTTTTGTGGCCTTTTTCACTGGACCGAACTTGGCGCCCGGCCTTCGGGGCGGGTATTTTTAGGCGCGGCTGTGCCCATGCCCTACCACAGTGCGACCGTCTCGCAAAATCTCGCCATTCCGAGTCCATGAGACGAAGTTGGCCAGCCCCACCCAAGGCTATAGCCCAACCGTTTTGTGGCCTTTTTTTCCGCTGGGCCGAACTTCGCCCGGCCTTGTGTTGGGTATTTGCAAGGCGCGGCTGTGCCTGTGACTATTTTTTAACCTGGGCGCCTCGTAAAAGTCTCGCGCCATTCCAAGCCCGGGCAGACCGAGATTGCCAGCCCCCAAGGCTATAGCCCCCGTTTTTGTGGCCTTTTCCAGCTGGGCCAGACAGCGCCCGGCCTTGGGCGGGTACCACACAGGCGCGGCTGTGCCCATGACCTTCTTTTGTCACCGGGCGCCTCGCAAAGTCTGCGCCAATCCCGGAGTCGGCGGACGAAGTTGGCCAGCCCCACCCCAGGCTGTAGCCCACCCGTTTTGTGGCCTTTTTCGCTGGACGAACTTGGCCCCGGCGGGCGGGCGGGTATTTTGGCGTGGCTGTACCCCTGCCTATTTTTGTCACACACGGGCGCCTCGCAAAGTCGCGCCATTCCCGAGTCCGGCAGGACGAAGTTGGCCATCCCCACCCCCAAGGCTATAGCCCACCCGTTTTGTGGCCTTTTTTCCGCTGGGCGAACTTGGCGCCCGGCCATCCGGGTATTTTGCGCATGGCTAGCTCCTGCCCACATTTCAGGCACCGGAGGCGCCTGCATAAGTCTCGCCATTCCGAGTCCGGCGGACGAAGTTGGCCAACCCCACCCCCAGGCTATAGCCACCCGTTTTTGTGGCCTTTTTCCGCTGGATGAACTTGGCGCCCGGCCTTGGGCGGGTATTTTTAGCGCTGTGCCTGCTGACCTATTTTTCCCAGCGGAGGCATCCTGAAAGTCTCGCGCCATTCCCGAGTCCGAGGCGGTGAAGTTGGCCAGCCCCACCCCCAAGGCTATAGCCCACCCGTTTTGTGGCCTTTTTCCGCTGGACCAGACTTGGCGCCCGGCCTTCGGGCGGGTATTTTTGGACCCGGCTGTGCCCGCGGCCTATTTTGGCACGCGGGCGCCTTTGCAATGTCTCGCGCCATTCCGAGTCCGGCGGACAATGAAGTTGGCCAGCCCATACAAGGCTATAGCCACCGTTTTTGTGGCCTTTTCCGCTGGGTGAACAGCGCCCGTCCTTCGGGCAGGTATTTTGAGGCGCGGCTGTGCCGCCCGGCCTATTTTTGGCACGGAATTGCCTGCGTAAGTCTCGCGCCATTCCGAGTCAGGCGGACAGTTGCCCAGCCCCACCCCAAGGCTATAGCCCACCCGTTTTTTGGCCTTTTCCATGGGGCCGAACTTGGCGCCCCGTCCTTTGGGTGGGTATTTTGGGCGCGGCTGTGCCGTGGCCTGACACAGGACACAGGAGGAGGCCTCATGAGTCTCTCGCCATTCGAGTCCGAGCGAGGCCCAGTTGGCCCAGCCCCACCCCCAAGGCTATAGCCCACCCGTTTTGTGGCCTTTTCCAGCTGCGTTGAACTTGGCGCCCCGTCCTTGGGTAGGAGGTATTTTTTGGCGCGGCTGTGCCGTGGCCTATTTTGGGACACGGAGGCGCCTCGCATGAGGTCTTGGGCCATTCCGGGTCGGACGAAGTTGGCCAGCCCCACCCCCAAGGCTGTAGCCCACCCGTTTTGTGGCCTTTCGCTGACGAACTTGGCGCCCGTCCTTGGGCGGGTATTTTAGGTGACTGTGCCATTGAGCTATTTTTGGCACCACGGAGGCGCCTCGCAAAGTCTTAGGCCATTCGAGTCCGCGGACAGATTTGGCCAGCCCCACCCAAGGCTATAGCCACCCGTTTTGTGGCCTTTTTCCGCTGCCCCAGACTTGCTTTGACTTTCGGGCGGGTATTTTTGGCGCGGCTGTGCCCGTGGCCTATTTTGCAGTACGGAGCGCCTCGAAAGTTCTCGTGCCATTCCGAGTCCGGCGGACGAAGTTGGCCAGCCCCACCCCAAAGGCTATAGCCCACCCGTTTTTGTGCCCTTTTTCCGCCACTTGGACACTTGGGTACCCCGGCCTTGGCGGGGTATTTTTGGGCAGCTGTGCCATGCCACACCCAGCACCAGGAGGTGCCTCGCAGTATCTTGCGCCATTCCTAGTCAGGCGGACAGTTGGCCAACCCCCACCCCAAAGGCTATAGCCCACCCGTTTTTGTGGCCTTCTCCGCTGGACGAACTTGGCGCCCGGCCTTTGGGGCGTGTATTTTTGGACCCGGCTGTGCCGCGGCCTGACCCACCCCGGCACACGGGCGCCTGCAAGTCTCGCGCCATTCCAGTCCGAGCGGACAGGTAGGTAGCCACCCCAAGGCTATAGCCACCCGTTTTGTGGCCTTTTTCCCGGCTGGGCCAGACTTGGCGCCCCGGCCTTGGGCGGGTGCACTGGATGCGGCTGTGCCCGCTGGCCTATTTTTTTAGCACACGGAGGCGCCTCGCAAATTCTCGCGCCATTCCCGAGTCCGGCGGACCCAGTTGGCCGGCCCCACCCCCAAGCCTATAAGCCCACCCGTTTTGGCCTTTTTCAGCTGGAGACTAGAACTTGGCGCCCGGCCTTGGTGGCAGGTGTATTTTGAGAAGTGCAGGCTGTGTGGCCTATTTGGGACACGGAGGGGCCTCGCAAAGTCTCGGGCCATTCCCGAGTCCGGCGACCGAGGTGCCAGCCCCACCCCCAAGGCTAGCCCACCATTTTTGTGGCCTTTTCCGCTGGACAGGCAGGCGCCCGGCCTTCGGAGGCGGGTATTTTTTGGCGCGCGGCTGTGCCACCCGGCCTATTTTTGGCAGCTGCGGAGGCACCTCGCAAAGTCTCGGGCCGTTCCGAGTCCGGCGGACAGAAGTTGTGCCAGCGCCACTCCCAAGGCTATAGCCCACCCGTTTTTGTGGCCTTTTCCGCTGGAGCGAACTTGGCGCCCGGCCTTGGGCATGTATTTTGGGCGCGGCTGTGCCTCGGCCTCTTTGCTGCACGGGCGCCTCGCAAAGTCTCGCGCCATTCCAGGTCGGGCCCGAAGTTGGCCAACCAACCCCAAGGCTATAGCCCACCCGTTTTTGTGGCCTTTTTCATGGGACGAACTAGGCGCCCCGGCCTTTGGAGCGGGTATTATTGGCGCGGCTGTGCCACGGCTGACCTATTTTGCCTGGGCGCCTGCAAAAAGTCTCCGCGCCATTCAGGTCCGGCAGTTGAATTTGCCCAGCCCCCACCCCAAGGCTATAGCCACCCGTTTTTGTGGCCTTTTCAGCTGGGCAGACATAGCGCCCCGGCCTTGGGTAGGTATTTTGGGCGCGGCTGTACCCATGACCTATTTTGGGACAGCCTGGGAGCGCCTCAAAGTCTCGAGCCATTCCGAGGTCCGGCGGACGAAGTTGGCCAGCCACCCCCCAGGCCTTCTCGCCCATCGTTTTGTGGCCTTTTTCCACTGGGCCCAGACTTGGCGCGCTGGCCTTCGGGCGGTGTTTTTGCGCGGCTGTACCCTTTGACCTATTTTGGCACGGAGGTGCCTCGCAAAGTTTCGCCATTCCGAGTCCAGCGGTGAAGAAGTTGCCAGCCCACCCCCAAGCCTGGCCCACCCATTTTTATGCTTTCCGCTGGAGCGAGCAGCGCCCGGCCTTCGGGCGGAGTATTTTTTGGCGCGGCTGTGCCGCAACCTATTTTGGCACCACGGAGGCGCCTGCAAAGTCTTGCACCATTCCGAGATCCGAGGCGGACGAAGTTGGCCAGCCCGACCCCCAAGGCTATAGCCCACCCGTTTTTGTGGCCTTCCACTCGCTGGGCCAGACTTGGCACCCGGCCTTCGGGCATGTGCTATTTGGGCGCGCTGTGCGGTGGCTATTTTTGGCTGGAGGAGGGGCCTCCGCAAAGTCTCGAACCCATTCCGAGTCCGGCGGACCGAGTTGGCCGGCCCCACCCCAAGGCTCAACCCACCCGTTTTTGTAGCCTTTTTTCCGCTGGGACGAACTTGGCGCCCGGCCTTCGGGTGGGTATTGGGGCGCGGCTGTGCCGTGGCCTATTTTTGGGACACGGAGCGCCTCGCAAAGTCTCGGGCCCATTCCGAGTCCAGCGGACAGTTTGCCCAGCCCCACCCCCAAGGCTATAGCCACCGTTTTGTGGCCTTTTCCGCTGGGCGAACTTGGCGCCCGGCCTTGGGCGGGTATTTTTGGCGCGGCTGGCCCCCCGGCTAATGTACCCCAGTACACGGAGCGCTCGCAGAGTCTCGCCATTCCGAGGTCCCGGATGAAGTTTGGCCAGCCCCACCCCCAAGGCTATAGCCACCCGTTTTGTGGCGTTTTCGCTGGACGAACTTGGCGCCGGCCTTCGGCGGGTATGTTGGGCGCGGCTGTGCCGCGGCCTATTTTAACTGCAGACCTTCGGGCGCCTTCGAAGTCTCGCGCCATTCGAGTCCGGCGAGACGAGTTCGCCCGCCCCACCCCCAAGGTATAGCCCACCCGTTTTCTGGCCTTTTCAAGCTGGACCAGACTTACTTTGGCCTTGAGGCGGTATTTTTGGGCGCGGCTGTGCCCGCTGCTTATTTTTGGCACACTGAGGCGCCTCGCAAAGTCTCGCGCCAGTCCGAGTCCGGCGGACGAAGTTGGCCAGCCCCACCCCAAGGCTATAGCCCACCCGTTTTTGTGGCCTTTTCCGCTGGGCCGAACTTGGCGCCCGGCCTTCGGGCGGTTATTTTTAGGCGCGGCTGTGCCCGCGGCCTATTTTGGCACACGGAGGCCCCTCGCAAAGTCTCGCGCCATTCCGAGTCCGGCGGACGAAGTTGGCCAGCCCCACCCCAAGGCTATAGCCCACCCGTTTTGTGGCCTTTTTCCGCTGGACGAACTTGGCGCCCGGCCTTCGGGCGGGTATTTTTAGCTGCGGCTGTTCCCATGGCCTATTTTTGCACACGGAGGCCCCTCGCAAAGTCTCGCGCCATTCCGAGTCCGGCGGACGAGTTGGCCAGCCCCACCCCCAAGGCTATAGCCCACCCGTTTTTGTGGCCTTTTTCCGCTGGACGCAGACCTGGCGCCCGGCCTTGGGCAGGCACCTCGCAAAGTCTCGCGGGCCATTCCATTCCGGCCAAGTCGAGGTGCTTGGCCCCACCCCAAGGCTATAGCCCACCCGTTTTTGTGGCCTTTTTCCGCTGGGCGAACAGCGCCCGGCCCGGGCATGTATTTTTGGCGCGGCTGTGCCTGTGACCTATTTTTGGGACACGGAGGCGCCTCAAGAAGTCGCGCCATTCGAGTCCGGCGGACAGTTGGCCAGCCCCACCCCAAGCTTCATAAGCCCACCGTTTTTGTGGCCTTTCCGCTGGGCGAACTTGGCGCCCGGCCTTCGGGCGGGTATATTTGGATGCGGCTGTGCCCGCCCTATTTTGGCTCACGGAGGTGCCCTCGCAATGTCTCGCGCCATTCCGAGTCCGGCGGACGAAGTTGGCCAACCCCACCCCAAGGCTATAGCCACCACCCGTTTTATGGCCTTTCTCCAGCTGGGCCAACTTGGCGCCCGGCCTTCGGGCACATGTATTGCCCAGGCGCGGCTGTGCCTGCGGCCTCTTTGCTACGGAGGTGCCTACCGCAAAGTCTTACCATTCAGTCGGCGGGACAGTTGGCCAGCCCCACCCCAAGGCTATAGCCCACCCGTTTGTGGCCTTTTTCCGCTGGCGGAGTTGACATTTCGACCTTCGGTAGGTTATTTGCCCGGCTGGCTGTGCCCGTAGCCTATTTTCCTTTCACGGAGGGCCCTCGTGAAGTCTCGCGCCATTTCCAGGTCAGTGGACCCAGAGTTGCCAGCCCCACCCCCCAAGACTATAGCCCACCGTTTTTGTGGCCTTTCCGCTGAATGAACTTGGCGTAGCCGGCCTTTGGGCCAGTATTTTAGTGTGGCTGTGTACTTGCTGACTTTTTGCACACGGAGAATTACCTCGCAAATCTCGCGTCATTCGAGTCAGGCGGCTGAAGTTGGCCAGCCCCACCCCAAGCCTTGGGCAGTTATTCCAAGTGACGGCTGTGCACGCACCTATTTTTGGCACAAGGAGCCAGTCTCCCACCCAAGGGTTTATAGTGGCTTTTCCGCTGGGCGAACTTGGCGCCCGGCCTTCGGGCG
>JAUJEM010000460.1:0-81833 GCA_030448935.1 Citrus cavaleriei
AAAAATAGGCACAGCACAGCCGCGCCCGAAGGTCCAGGTCCCGTCCCCAAGTTCGTCCGCCGCAAAAATGCCCAAAAGCGGGTGGGCTATAGCCTTGGGGTGGGGCTGGCCAAGTTCGTCCGCCGGACTCGGAATGGGGCCAGACTTTGCGAGGGCCTCCGTGTGCCAAAAATAGGCGCGGGCACAGCGCGCCCAAAAATAAGCGCCGAAGGTCCCGTCCCCAAGTTCGTCCGCCGCAAAAATGCCCAAAGCGGGTGGGCTATAGCCTTGGGGGTGGGGCTGGCCAAGTTCGTCCGCCGGACTCGGAATGGGGCCAGACTTTGCGAGGGCCTCCGTGTGCCAAAAATAGGCGCGAGCACAGCCGCCCAAAAATAAGCGCCGAAGGTCCCGTCCCCAAGTTCGTCCGCGCAAAAATGCCCAAAAGCGGGTGGGCTATAGCCTTGGGGTGGGGCTGGCCAAGTTCGTCCGCCGGACTCGGAATGGGGCCAGACTTTGCGAGGGCCTCCGTGTGCCAAAACTGAGCCATGAGCCTTGGGTCTTAAAAATAGCGCCCAGTCCCGTCCCCAAGTTCGTCCGCCATAAAAATGCCCAAAAGCGAGTGCGCTATAGCCTTGGGGGTGGGGATGGCCAAGTTAAATCCGCCGGACTGAGAATGGTAGGACTTTGCGAGGAGCCTCCGTGTGCAAAAATAGGCTGACCACAGCCCTTAAAATAAGGGCCCGATGGTTCCGTCCCCAATTCGTCCGTCGCAAGAAATGCCCAAAAAATGGGTGGGCTATAGCCAGGTGTGTGGGCTGGCCAAGTTTGTCCACCCGGACTCGAATGGGGCCAGACTTTGCGGGGGCCTCAGTGTGCAAAAATAGGCCGCGGTCACAGCCGCGCCAAAATAGGCGCCAGTCCCGTCTTCAGGTTCGTCCGCCCCATGAAAATGCCCAAGCGGGTGGGCTATAGCCTTGGGGTGGGGCTGGCCAAGTTCGTCCGCCGGACTCGGAATGGGGCCAGACTTTGCGAGGGCCTCCGTGTGCCAAAAATAGGCGCGGGCACAGCCGCGCCCAAATAAGCGCCGAAGGTCCCGTCCCCAAGTTTATCCGCCGCAAAAATGCCCAAGAAACGGGTGGGCTATAGCCTCGGGGGTGGGGCTGGCCAAGTTCGTCCGCCGGACTCGGAATGGGGCCAGACTTTGCGAGGGGCCTCCGTGCGCCAAAAATAGGCCGCGGCCACAGCCGCGCCAAAAAATAAGCGCCCGAAGGTCCCGTCCCCAAGTTCGTCCGCCGCAAAAATGCCCAAGCAACGGGTGGGCTATAGCCTTGGGGGTGGGGCTGGCCAAGTTCGTCCTCCGGACTCTGAATGAGGCCAGACTTTGCGAGGGGCCTCCGTGTACCAAAAATAGGCGCGGGGCAGCAGCGCCCAAAAATAAGCGCCGAAGGTCCGTCCCCAAGGGCTCCGTGTGCCACAGCCAGCCGCCCAAAAATAAGCGCCCAAGGTCCCGTCCCCAAGTTCGTCCCGCAAAAATGCCCAAAAACGGGTGGGCTATAGCCTTGGGGGGGGGCTGGCCAAGTTCGTCCGCCGGACTCGGAATGGGGCCAGACTTTGCGAGGGCCTCCGTGTGCCAAAAATAGGCCCGCGGGCACAGCCGCGCCAAAATAAGCGCCCGAAGGTCCCGTCCCCAAGTTCGTCCGCCGCAAAATGCCCAAAAACGGGTGGGCTATAGCCTTGGGGTGGGCAAGCCTGTTCGTCCCGGACTCGGAATGGGGCCAGACTTTGCGAGGGGCCTCCGTGTGCAAAAATAGGCGCGGCACACAGCCGCGCCCAAAATAAGCGCCCAAGGTCCCGTCCCCAAGTTCGTCCGCGCAAAAATGCCCAAAACGGGTGGGCTATAGCCTTGGGGTGGGGCTGGCCAAGTTCGTCCGCCGGACTCGGAATGGGGCCAGACTTTGCGAGGGCCTCCGTGTGCCAAAAATAGGCCGCGGGCACAGCCGCGCCCAAAATAAGCGCCGAAGGTCCCGTCCCCAAGTTCGTCCGCGCAAAAATGCCCAAAAGCGGGTGGGCTATAGCCTTGGGGGTGGGGCTGGCCAAGTTCGTCCGCGGACTCGGAATGGGGCCAGACTTTGCGAGGGCCTCCGTGTGCCAAAAATAGGCCGCGGCACAGCGCGCGCCAAAAATAAGCGCCGAAGGTCCCGTCCCCAAGTTCGTCCGCGCAAAAATGCCCAAAAGCGGGTGGGCTATAGCCTTGGGGGTGGGGCTGGCCAAGCTCGTCCGCCGGACTCGGAATGGGGCCAGACTTTGCGAGGGGCCTCCGTTTGCCAAAAATAGGCCGCGGGCACAGCCGCGCCCAAAATAAGCGCCGAAGGTCCCGTCCCCAAGTTCGTCCGCGCAAAAATGCCCAAAAGCGGGTGGGCTATAGCCTTGGGGTGGGGCTGGCCAAGTTCGTCCGCCGGACTCGGAATGGGGCCAGACTTTGCGAGGGCCTCCGTGTGCCAAAAATAGGCGCGGGCACAGCCGCGCCAAAAATAAGCGCCGAAGGTCCCGTCCCCAAGTTCGTCCGCCGCAAAAATGCCCAAAAGCGGGTGGGCTATAGCCTTGGGGTGGGGCTGGCCAAGTTCGTCCGCCGGACTCGGAATGGGGCCAGACTTTGCGAGGGCCTCCGTGTGCCAAAAATAGGCCGCGGGCACAGCCGCGCCAAAAATAAGCGCCGAAGGTCCCGTCCCCAAGTTCGTCCGCCGCAAAAATGCCCAAAAGCGGGTGGGCTATAGCCTTGGGGGTGGGGCTGGCCAAGTTCGTCCGCCGGACTCGGAATGGGGCCAGACTTTGCGAGGGCCTCCGTGTGCCAAAAATAGGCCGCGGCACAGCCGCGCCAAAATAAGCGCCCGAAGGTCCCGTCCCCAAGTTCGTCCGCCGCAAAAATGCCCAAAAGCGGGTGGGCTATAGCCTTGGGGTGGGGCTGGCAAGTTCGTCCGCGGACTCGGAATGGGGCCAGACTTTGCGAGGGCCTCCGTGTGCCAAAAATAGGCGCGGGCACAGCCGCGCCAAAAATAAGCGCCGAAGGTCCCGTCCCCAAGTTCGTCCGCCGCAAAATGCCCAAAAAGCGGGTGGGCTATAGCCTTGGGGGTGGGGCTGGCCAAGTTCGTCCGCCGGACTCGGAATGGGGCCAGACTTTGCGAGGGGTCTCCGTGTGCCAAAGCTAGGCCGCGGGCACAGCCGCGCAAAAAATAAGCGCCCGAAGGTCCCGTCCCCAAGTTCGTCCGCCGCAAAAATGCCCAAAAAACGGGTGGGCTATAGCCTTGGGGGTGGGGCTGGCCAAGTTCGTCCGCCGGACTCGGAATGGGGCCAGACTTTGCGAGGGGCCTCGGTGTGCCAAAACTAGGCCGCGGGCACAGCCGCGCCCAAAAAGAAGCGCCCGAAGGTCCCGTCCCCAAGTTCGTCTGCCGCACAACTCCCCAAACTACGGGTGGTCTAGAGCCTTGGGGGTGGGGCTGGCCAAGTTCGTCCGCCGGACTCGGAATGGGGCCAGACTTTGCGAGGGGTCTCCGTGTGCCAAAAATAGACCGCGGGCACAGCCGCGCCAGAAGTTCCCGTCCCCAAGTTCGTCCGCCAGCAAAATGCCCAAAAGCGGGTGGGCTATAGCCTTGGGGTGGGGCTGGCCAAGTTCGTCCGCCGGACTCGGAATGGGGCCAGACTTTGCGAGGGCCTCCGTGTGCCAAAAATAGGCGCGGGCACAGCCGCGCCAAAAATAAGCGCCAAAGGTCCCGTCCCCAAGTTCGTCCGCCGCAAAAATGCCCAAAAAACGGGTGGGCTATAGCCTTGGGGGTGGGGCTGGCCAAGTTCGTCCGCCGGACTCGGAATGGGGCCAGACTTTGCGAGGGGCCTCCGTGTGCCAAAAATAGGCCGCGGGCACAGCCGCGCCCGAAGGTCCCGTCCCCAAGTTCGTCCGCCGCAAAAATGCCCAAAAAATGGGTGGGCTATAGCCTTGGGTTGGGGCTGGCCAAGTTCGTCCGCCGGACTCGGAATGGGGCCAAACTTTGTGAGGGGCCTCCGTGTGCCAAAAATAGGCCGTGGGCACAGCCGCGTCCAAAAATAAGCGCCCGAAGGTCCCGTCCGCAAGTTCGTCCGCCGCAAAAATGCCCAAAAAACGGGTGGGCTATAGCCTTGGGGGTGGGGCTGGCCAAGTTCGTCCGCCGGACTCGGAATGGGGCCAGACTTTGCGAGGGGCCTTCGTGTGCCAAAAATAGGCCGCGGGCACAGCAGCGCCCAAAAATAAGCGCCCGTCCCCAAGTTCGTCCGCCGCAAAAATGCCCAAAAAACGGGTGGGCTATAGCCTTGGGGGTGGGGCTGGCCAAGTTCGTCCGCCGGACTCGGAATGGGGCCAGACTTTGCGAGGGTCCTCCGTGTGCCAAAAATAGGCCGCGGGCACAGCCGCGCCCAAAAATAAGCGCCCGAAGGTCCCGTACCCAAGTTCGTCCGCCGCAAAAATGCCCAAAAGCGGGTGGGCTATAGCCTTGGGGTGGGGCTGGCCAAGTTCGTCCGCCGGACTCGGAATGGGGCCAGACTTTGCGAGGGCCTCCGTGTGCCAAAAATAGGCCGCGGGCACAGCGCGCCCAAAAATAAGCGCCGAAGGTCCCGTCCCCAAGTTCGTCCGCCGCAAAATGCCCAAAAGCGGGTGGGCTATAGCCTTGGGGTGGGGCTGGCCAAGTTCGTCCGCGCGGACTCGGAATGGGGCCAGACTTTGCGAGGGCCTCCGTGTGCCAAAAATAGGCCGCGGCACAGCCGCGCCCAAAAATAAGCGCCGAAGGTCCCGTCCCCAAGTTCGTCCGCCGCAAAATGCCCAAAAGCGGGTGGGCTATAGCCTTGGGGTGGGGCTGGCCAAGTTCGTCCGCGGACTCGGAATGGGGCCAGACTTTGCGAGGGCCTCCGTGTGCCAAAAATAGGCCGCGGGCACAGCCGCGCCCAAAAATAAGCGCCGAAGGTCCCGTCCCCAAGTTCGTCCGCCGCAAAAATGCCCAAAAGCGGGTGGGCTATAGCCTTGGGGTGGGGCTGGCCAAGTTCGTCCGCCGGACTCGGAATGGGGCCAGACTTTGCGAGGGCCTCCGTGTGCCAAAAATAGGCCGCGGGCACAGCCGCGCCCAAAATAAGCGCCGAAGGTCCCGTCCCCAAGTTCGTCCGCCGCAAAATGCCCAAAAAGCGGGTGGGCTATAGCCTTGGGGGTGGGGCTGGCCAAGTTCGTCCGCGGACTCGGAATGGGGCCAGACTTTGCGAGGGCCTCCGTGTGCCAAAAATAGGCCGCGGGCACAGCCGCCCAAAAATAAGCGCCCGAAGGTCCAGTCCCCAGGATCGTCCGCCGCAAAAATGCACAAAAGCGGGTGGGCTATAGCCTTGGGGTGGGGCTGGCCACGTCCGTCCGCCGGACTCGGACTTGGTCCAGACTTTGCGTGGGGCCTCCGTGTTCCTAAAATAGGCCGCTCGCACAGCCGCGCCCATAAAAATTGCGCCATAGGTACCGTCCCCATGTTCTTCCGCCGAAAAAATGCCCAAATATAGTGTGGGATATACCCTTGGGGGTGGGGCTGGCCAAGTTCGTCCGCCGGACTCGGAATGGGGCCAGACTTTGCGAGGGGCCTCCGTGTGCCAAAAATAGGCCGCGGGCACAGCCGCGCCCAAAAGTAAGCGCCCGAAGGTCCCGTCCCCAAGTTCGTCCGCCGCAACAATGCCCAAAAAATGGGTGGGCCATAGCCTTGGGGGTGGGGCTGGCCAAGTTCGTCCGCCGGACTCGGAATGGGGCCAGACTTTGTGAGGGGCCTCCGTGTGCCAAAAATAGGCCGCGGACACAGCCGCACCAAAAAATAAGCGCCCGAAGGTCCCGTCCCCAAGTTCGTCCGCCTCCAAATGGCCAAGAAACGGGTGGGCTATAGCCTTGGGGGTGGGGCTGGCCAAGTTCGTCCGCCGGACTCAGAATGGGGCCAGACTTTGCGAGGGGCCTCCGTGTGCCAAAAATAGGCCACGGGCACAGCCGCGCCCAAAAATAAGCACCCGAAGGTCCCGTCCCCAAGTTCGTCCGCCGCAAAAATGGCCAAAAAACGGGTGGGCTATAGCCTTGGGGTTGGGCTGGCCAAGTTCGTCCGCCGGACTCTGAATGGGGCCAGAATTTGCGAGGGGCCTCCGTGTGCCAAAAATAGGCCGCGGGCACAGCCGCGCCCAAAAATAAGCGCCGAAGGTCCCGTCCCAAGTTCGTCCGCCGCAAACATGCCCAAAAAACTGGAGGGCTATAGCCTTGGGGCTGGGGCTGGCCAAGTTCGTCCTCAGGACTAGGAATTGGGCCAGACTCAGCGTGCGGCCAACGTGTGCCAAAAATAGGCAGCGGACACAGCCGCGCCCAAAATTAAGTGCCCGGAGGTCCCGTCCCCAAGTTCGTCCGCCGCAAAAATGCCCAAAAGCGGGTGGGCTATAGCCTTGGGGTGGGGCTGGCCAAGTTCGTCCGCCGGACTCGGAATGGGGCCAGACTTTGCGAGGGCCTCCGTGTGCCAAAAATAGGCCGCGGGCACAGCCGCGCCAAAAATAAGCGCCCGAAGGTCCCGTCCCCAAGTTCGTCCGCCGCAAAAATGCCCAAAAGCGGGTGGGCTATAGCCTTGGGGTGGGGCTGGCCAAGTTCGTCCGCCGGACTCGGAATGGGGCCAGACTTTGCGAGGGCCTCCGTGTGCCAAAAATAGGCGCGGCACAGCCGCGCAAAAATAAGCGCCGAAGGTCCCGTCCCCAAGTTCGTCCGCCGCAAAAATGCCCAAAAGCGGGTGGGCTATAGCCTTGGGGGTGGGGCTGGCCAAGTTCGTCCGCCGGACTCGGAATGGGGCCAGACTTTGCGAGGGCCTCCGTGTGCCAAAATAGGCCGCGGGCACAGCCGCGCCAAAAATATGCGCCCGAAGGCCCCGTCCCCAAGTTCGTCCGCCGGAAAAATGCCCAAAAAAAGGGCGGGCTATAGCCTTGGGGGTGGGGCTGGCCAAGTTCGTCCGCCGAACTCGGAATTGGGCCAGACTTTGCGAGGGTCCTCCGTGTGCCAAAAATAGGCCGCGGGCGCAGCCGCGCCCAAAAATAAGCGCCCGAAGGTCCCGTCCCCAAGTTCGTCCGCCGCAAAAATGCCCAAAAAACGGGTGGGCTATAGCCTGGGGGGTGGGGCTGGCCAAGTTCGTGCGCCGGACTTGGAATGGGGCCAGACTTTGCGAGGGCCTCCGTGTGCCAAAAATAGGCCGCGGCACAGCCGCGCCAAAAATAAGCGCCGAAGGTCCCGTCCCCAAGTTTGTCCTCCGCAAAATTGCCCAAAAAATGGGTGGGCAATAGCCTTGTGGGTGGGGCTGGCCAAGTTCGTCCGCCGGACTCGGAATGGGGCCAGACTTTGCGAGGGGCCTCCGTGTGCCAAAAATAGGCCGCGGGCACAGCCGCGCAAAAAATAAGCGCCCGAATGTCCCGTCCCCAAGTTCGTCCGCCGCAAAAATGCCCAAAAAACGGGTGGGCTATAGCCTTGGGGGTGGGGCTGGCCAAGTTCGTCCGCCGGACTCGGAATGGGGCCAGACTTTGCGAGGGGCCTCCGTGTGCCAAAAATAGGCCGCGGGCACAGCCGCGCCAAAAATAAGCGCCGAAGGTCCCGTCCCCAAGTTCGTCCGCCGCAAAATGCCCAAAAACGGGTGGGCTATAGCCTTGGGGGTGGGGCTGGACAAGTTCGTCCGCCGGACTCGGAATGGGGCCAGACTTTGCGAGGTGCCTCCGTGTGCCAAAAATAGGCCGCGGGCACAGCCGCGACCAAAAATAAGAGCACGAAGGTGCCGTCCCCAAGTTCGTCCGCCGCAAAATGGGCCAAAAAGGGGGGGGGCTATAGCCTTGGGGGTGGGGCTGGCCAAGTTCGTCCGCCGGACTCGGAATGGGGCCAGACTTTGCGAGGGGCCTCCGTGTGCCAAAAATAGGCCGCGGGCACAGCCGCGCCCAAAAATAAGCGCCCGAAGGTCCCGTCCCCAAGTTCGTCCGCCGCAAAAATGCCCACAAAACGGGTGGGCTATAGCCTTGGGGGTGGGGCTGACCAAGTTCGTCCGCCAGACTCGAATTGGGGCCAGACTTTGCGACGGGCCTCCGTGTACCAAAATTAAGCCGCGGCACAGCCGAGTCCAAAAATAAACGCCCGAAGGCCCCGTCCCCAAGTTCGTCCGCCGCAAAAATGCCCAAAAAACGGGTGAGCTATAGCCTTGGGGGTGGGGCTGGCCAAGTTCGTCCGCCGGACTCGGAATGGGGCCAGACTTTGCGAGGGGCCTCCGTGTGCCAAAAATAGGCCGCGGGCACAGCCGCGCCCAAAAATAAGCCGAAGCTCCCGTCCCCAAGTTAGTCCGCCGCAAAATGCCCAAAAACGGGTGGGCTATAGCCTTGGGGGTGGGGCTGGCCAAGTTCGTCCGCCGGACTCGGAATGGGGCCAGACTTTGAGAGGGCCTCCGTGTGCCAAAAATAGGCGCGGGCACAGCCGCGCCAAAATAAGCGGCCGAAGGTCCCGTCCCCAAGTTCGTCCGCCGCAAAAATGCCCAAAAAACGGGTGGGCTATTGCCTTGGGGGTGGGGCTGGCCAAGTTCGTCCGCCGGACTCGGAATGGGGCCAGACTTTGCGAGGGGCCTCCGTGTGCCAAAAATAGGCCGCGGGCACAGCCGCGCCCAAAAATAAGTACCCCAAGGTCCTGTCCGCATGTTCGTCCGCCGCAAAAATGCCCAAAAACAGGTGGGCTATAGCCTTGGGGGTGGGGCTGGCCAAGTTCGTCCGCCGGACTCAGAATGGGGCCAGACTTTGCGAGGGCCTTCGTGTGCCAAAAATAGGCCGCGGGCACAGCCGCGCCCAAAAATAACCTCCCGAAGGTCCCGTCCCCAAGTTCGTCCGCCGCAAAAATGCCCAAAAAACGGGTGGGCTATAGCCTTAGGGGTGGAGCTGGCCAAGTTCGTCCACACTTTGCGAGGGGCCTCCGTGTGCGAAAGATAGGCCGCGGGCACAGCCGCGCCCAAAAACAAGCGCCCGAAGGTCCTGTCCCCAAGTTCTTCCGCCGCAAAAATGCCCAAAACACGGGTGGGCTATAGCCTTGGGGGTGGGGCTGGCCAAGTTCGTCCGCCGGACTCGGAATGGGGCCAGACTTTGCGAGGGGCCTCCGTGTGCCAAAAATAGGCCGCGGGCACAGCCGCGCCCAAAAATAAGCGCCGAAGGTCCCGTCCCCAAGTTCTTCCGCCGCAAAAATGCCCAAAACACGGGTGGGCTATAGCCTTGGGGGTGGGGCTGGCCAAGTTCGTCCGCCGGACTCGGAATGGGGCCAGACTTTGCGAGGGGCCTCCGTGTGCCAAAAATAGGCCGCGGGCACAGCCGCGCCCAAAACTAAGCGCCCGAAGGTCCCGTCCCCAAGTTCGTACGACGCACAAATGCCCAAAAAGCGGGTCGGCTATAGACTTTGGAGGGCGGCTGGCCAAGATCGTCTGCCGGACTCGGACTGGGGCCAGACTGGGCTAGGGACCTCCGTGTGCCAAAAATAGGCCGCGGGCACAGCCGCGCCCAAAAATAAGTGCCCGAAGGTCCCGTCCCCAAGTTCGACCGCCGCAAAAATGCCCAAAAAACGGGTGGGCTATATCCTTGGGGGTGGGGCCGGGCAAGTTCGTCCGCCAGACTCGGAACGGGGCCAGGCTTTACGAGGGGCCTCCGTGTGCCAAAAATAGGATGCGGGCACAGCCGCGCCCAAAAATAAGCGCCGGAAGGTCCCGTCCCCAAGTTCGTCCGCCGCAAAAATGCCCAAAAAGCGGGTGGGCTATAGCCTTGGGGGTGGGGCTGGCCAAGTTCGTCCGCTGGACTCGGAATGGGGCGAGACTTTGCGAGGGGCCTCCGTGTGCCAAAAATAGGCTGCGGGCACAGCCGCGCCCAAACATAAGCGCCCGAAGGTCCCGTCCCCAAGTTCGTCCGCCGCAAAAATGCCCAAAAAACGGGTGGGCTATAGGCTTGGGGGTGGGGCTGGCCAAGTTCGTCCGCCGGACTCGGAATGGGGCCAGACTTTGCGAGGGGCCTCCGTGTGCCAAAAATAGGCCGCGGGTACAGCCTTGCCCAAAAATAAGAGCCCGAAGGTCCCGTCCCCAAGTTCGTCCTCCCCAAAAATGCCCAAAAAATGGGTGGGCTATAGCCTTGGGGGTGGGGCTGGCCAAGTTCGTCCGCCGGACTCGGAATGGGGCCAGACTTTGCGAGGGGCCTCCGTGTGCCAAAAATAGGCCGCGGGCACAGCCGCGCCCAAAAATAAGCGCCCGAAGGTCCCGTCCCCAAGTTCGTCCGCCGCAAAATGCCCAAAAGCGGGTGGGCTATAGCCTTGGGGTGGGGCTGGCCAAGTTCGTCCGCCGGACTCAGAATGGGGCTAGATTTTGCAAGGGCCTCCGTGTGGCAAAAATAGGCCGCGGGCACAGCCGCGCCAAAAATAAGCGCCGAAGGTCCCGTCCCCAAGTTCGTCCGCCGCAAAATGCCCAAAAGCGGGTGGGCTATAGCCTTGGGGTGGGGCTGGCCAAGTTCGTCCGCCGGACTCGGAATGGGGCCAGTCCCGTCCCAAGTTCGTCCGCCGCAAAAATACCCAAAAATGGGTGGGCTATAGCCCAGGGTGGGGGCCCAAGAGCCAAATCCGCACGGACTTGGAATGAGGCCAGACTTTTGCGAGGGGAGCCTCCGTGGGCAAAAATAGGCCTCGGGCACACCGCCAAAAATAAGCGCCGAAGGTCCGTCCCCAAGTTCGTTCATGCAAAAATGCCCAAAATGGGTGGGCTATAGCGTTGGGGGTGGGGCTGGCCAAGTTCGTCCGCCCGGACTCGGAATAAATTTGAACTGCGAGGGAGCCTCCGTGTGCCAAAAATAGGCGAATGAGATGAGCACAGCCAGTCAAAATAAGCTCAAAAGCCCGAGGTCCCGTCCCCAAGTTCGTCGCCGCAAAAATGCCCCAGCGGGTGGGCTATAGCCCAGGGTGGGGCTGGCCAAGTTCGTCGCCCCGGACTCGGAATGGTCCCAGACTTTGCGAGGAGCCTCCGTGTCCCAAAAATAAAGGCGGGCACAGCCATGCCGTTAAAATAAAACGCCGAAGGTCCGTCCCCAAGTTCGTCTCGCTCATGAAATGCCCAAATAAAAGCGGGTGGGCTATGGCCAGCAGGGGTGGGGCTGGCCAAGTTCGTCCGCCGGACTCGGAATGGGGCCAGACTGCGAGGGCCTCTGTGCCATAAAAATAGGCTGCAGGCACAGCGCGCCCAAAAATAAGCACCCGAAGGTCCATCCCCCAAGTTCATCCGCCGCAAAATGCCCAAAAAAGGAGGTGGCTATAGCAGGGAAGGTCCGTCCCCAAGTTCGTCCGCCGCAAAAATGCCCCAAATGGGTGGGCTATAGCCTTGGGGGTGGGGCTGGCCAAGTTAATCCGCGGACTCGGAATGGGGCCAGCCTTTGCGAGGGGCCTCCGTGTGCCCAAAAATGGCCGCGGGCTCAGCCGCGCCCAAAAATAAGCGTCCGAAGGTCCCGTCCCCAAGTTCGTCCGCTGCAAAAATGCCCAAGAAACGGGTGGGCTATAGCCTTGGGGGTGGGGCTGGCCAAGTTCGTCCGCCGGACTCGGAATGGGGCCAGACTTTGCGAGGGGCCTCCGTGTTCCAAAAATAGGCCGCGGGCACAGCCGCGCCCAAAACTAAGCACCCGTCCCCAAGTTCGTCCGCCGCAAAAATGCCCAAAAAACGGGTGGGCTATAGCCTTGGGGGTGGGGCTGGCCAAGTTCATCCGCCGGACTCGGAATGGGGCCAGACTTTGCGAGGGGCCTCCGTGTGCCAAAAATAGGCCGCGGGCACAGCCGCGCCCAAAAATAAGCGCCCGAAGGTCCCGTCCCCAAGTTCGTCCGCCGCAAAAATGCCCAAAAAACGGGTGGGCTATAGCCTTGGGGGTGGGGCTGGCCAAGTTCGTCCGCCGGACTCGGAATGGGGCCAGACTTTGCGAGGGGGCCTCTGTGTGCCAAAAATAGGCATCGGGCACAGCACCGCCCAAAAATCAGCGCCCGAGGGTCCCGTCCCCAAGTTCGTCCCCCACAATATTGCCCCACCACCGGGTGGGGAACTGCCTTGGGGTTGGGGCTGGCCAAGTTCGTCCGCCGGACTCGGAATGGGGCCAGACTTTGCGAGGGGCCTCCGTGTGCCAAAAATAGGCCGCGGGCACAGCCGCGCCCAAAAATAAGCGCCCGAAGGTCCCGTCCCCAAGTTCGTCCGCTGCAAAAATGCCCAAAAAACGGGTGGGCTATAGCCTTGGGGGTGGGGCTGGCCAAGTTCGTCCGCCGGACTCGGAATGGGGCCAGACTTTGCGAGGGGCCTCCGTGTGCCAAAAATAGGCCGCGGGCACAGCCGCGCCCAAACATAAGCTCCCGAAGGTCCCGTCCCCAAGTTCGTCCGCCGCAAAAATGCCCAAAAAACGGGTGGGCTATAGCCTTGGGGATGGGGCTGGCCAAGTGCTTCCGCCAGACTCGGAATGGGCCCAGACTTTCCGAGGGGCCTCCGTGTGCCAAAAATAGGCCGCGGGCACAGCCACGCCAAAAAATAAGCTCCCGAAGGTCCAGTCCCCAAGTTCGTCCGCTGCAAAAATGCCCAAAAAACGGGTGGGCTATAGCCTTGGGGGTGGGGCTGGCCAAGTTCGTCCGCCGGACTTGGAATGGGTCAAGACTTTGCGAGGGGCCTCAGTGTGCCAAAAATAGGCCGCGAGCACAGCCACGCCCAAAAATAAGCTCCCGAAGGTCCAGTCCCCAAGTTCGTCAGAAGCCAAAAGCGACAATAATCGGGTGGGCTAGAGCCTTGGGGGTGGGGCTGGCCAAGTTCGTCCGCCCGGACTCGGAATGGGGCCAGACTGCGAGGGGTCCTCCGTGTGCCAAAAATAGCCCGCGGGCATAGCCGCTCCCAAAAATAAGCTCCCAAAATTTCCCGTCCCCAAGTTCGTCCGCCCGCAAAAATGCCCAAAAAAGCGGGTGGGCTATAGCCTTGGGGGTGGGGCTGGCCAAGTTCGTCCGCCGGACTCGGAATGGGGCCAGCCTTTGCGAGGGGCTCCGTGTGCCAAAAATAGGCCCGCGGGCACAGCCGCGCCAAAAATAAGCGCCGAAGGTCCCGTCCCCAAGTTCATCCGCCGCAAAAATGCCCAAAAAAGCGGGTGGGCTATAGCCTTGGGGTGGGGCTGGCCAAGCCCAAATCCGCCGGACTCGGAATGGGGCCAGACTTTGCGTGGGGCTCCGTGTGCCAAAAATAGGCTGCGGGTACAGCTGCGCCCAAAAATAAGCACCCCGAAGGTCCCGTCCCCAATTTCGTCCGCCGCAAAAATGCCCAAAAAAGCGGGTGGGCTATAGCCTTGGGGGTGGGGCTGGCCAAGTTCGTCCGCCCGGACTCGGAATGAGGCCAGACTTTGCGAGGGGGGCCTCCGTGTGCCAAAAATAGGCGCGGGCACAGCCGCGCCCAAAAATAAGCGCCCGAAGGTCCCGTCCCCAAGTTCGTCGTCCCCGCAAAAATGCCCAAAAGCGGGTGGGCTATAGCCTTGGGGGTGGGGCTGGCCAAGTTAAATCCGCGGACTCGGAATGGGGCCAGACTTTGATAGGGGCCTCCGTGTGCCAAAAATAGGCCGCGGGCACAGCCGCGCCCAAAAATAAGCGCCCGAAGGTCCCGTCCCCAAGTTCGTCCGCCGCTAAAATGCCCAAAAAACGGGTGGGCTATAGCCTTGGGGGTGGGGCTGGCCAAGTTCGTCCGCCGGACTCGGAATGGGGCCAGACTTTGCGAGGGACCTCCGTGTGCCAAAAATAGGCCGCGGGCACAGCCGCGCCCAAAAATAAGCGCCCGAAGGTCCCGTCCCCAAGTTCGTCCGCCGCAAAAATGCCCAAAAAACGGGTGGGCTATAGCCTTGGGGGTGGGGCTGGCCAAGTTCGTCCGCCGGACTCGGAATGGGGCCAGACTTTGCGAGGGGCCTCCGTGTGCCAAAAATAGGCTGTGGGCACAGCCGCGCCAAAAAATAAGTAGCCGAAGGTCCCGTCCCCAAGTTCGTCCCCCCGCAAAAAGGGCCTAAAAACGGCTGGGCTATAGCCTTGGTGTGGGGCTGGCCAAGTTCGTCCGCCGGACTCGGAATGGGGCCAGACTTTGCGAGGGGCCTCCGTGTGCCAAAAATAGGCCGCGGGCACAGCCGCGCCCAAAAATAAGCGCCCGAAGGTCCCGTCCCCAAGTTCGTCCGCCGCAAAAATGCCCAAGAAACGGGTGGGCTATAGCCTTGGGGGTGGGGCTGGCCAAGTTAAATCCGCCCGGACTCGGAATGGGGCCAGACTTTGCGAGGGCCTCCGTGTGCCAAAAAATAGGCGCGGGCACAGCCGCGCCCAAAAATAAGCGCCGAAGGTCCCGTCCCCAAGTTCGTCCGCGCGCAAAAATGCCCAAAAAGCGGGTGGGCTATAGCCTTGGGGTGGGGCTGGCCTCGTTCGTCCGCCGGACTCGGAATGGGGCCAGACTTTGCGAGGGCCTCCGTGTGCCAAAAATAGGCCGCGGGCACAGCCGCGCCAAAAATAAGCGCCGAAGGTCCCGTCCCCAAGTTCGTCCGCCGCAAAAATGCCCCAAAGCGGGTGGGATATAGCATTGGGGGTGGGGATGGCCAATTTCGTCCGCCGGACTCGGAATGGGGCCAGACTTTGCGAGGGCCTCCGTGTGTGCCAAAAAATAGGCCGCGGGCACAGCCGCGCCCAAAAATAAGCGCCGAAGGTCCCGTCCCCAAGTTCGTCCCCCCGTAAAAATGCCCAAAAGCGGGTGGGCTATAGCCTTGGGGGTGGGGCTGGCCAAGTTCGTCCGCCCGGACTCGGAATGGGGCCAGACTTTGCGAGGGGCCTCCGTGTGCCAAAAATAGGCCGCGGGCACAGCCGCCCAAAAATAAGCGCCCGAAGGTCCCGTCCCCAAGTTCGTCCGCCCATAAAAATGCCCAAAAAGCGGGTGGGCTATAGCCTTGGGGGTGGGGCTGGCCAAGTTAAATCCGCCGGACTCGGAATGGGGCCAGACTTTGCGAGGGCCTCCGTGTGCCAAAAATAGGCGCGGGCACAGCCGCGCGCAAAAAAAAGCGCCCGAAGGTCCGTCCCCAAGTTTCGTCCGCCATAAAAATGCCCAAAAGCGGGTGGGCTATAGCCTTGGGGTGGGGCTGGCCAAGTTAAATCCGCCGGACTCGGAATGGGGCCAGACTTTGCGAGGGGCCTCCGTGTGCCAAAAATAGGCCATGGCACGGGCGCGCCCAAAAATAAGCGCCGAAGGTCCCGTCCCCAAGTTCGTCCGCCAAAAAAAATGCCAAAAAATCGGGTGGGCTATAGCCTTGGGGGTGGGGCTGGCCAAGTTCGTCCCCGGACTCGGAATGGGGCCAGACTGCGAGGGGGCCTCCGTGTGCCAAAAATAGGCAGCGGGCACAGCCGCGCCCAAAAATAAGCTCCCGAATGTCCCGTCCCCAAGTTCGTCCGCCACAAAAATGCCCAAAAAACGGGTGGGCTATAGCCTTGGGGGTGGGGCTGGCCAAGTTCGTCCGCCGGACTCGGAATGGGGCCAGACTTTGCGAGGGGCCTCCGTGTGCCAAAAATAGGCCGCGGGCACAGCAGCGACCAAAAATAAGCTGCCGAAGGTCCCGTCCCCAAGTTCGTCCGCCGCAAAAATGCCCAAAAAACGGGTGGGCTATAGCCTTGGGGGTGGGGCTGGCCAAGTTCGTCCGCCGGACTCGGAATGGGGCCAGACTTTGCGAGGGGCCTCCGTGTGCCAAAAATAGGCCGCGGGCACAGCCGCGCCCAAAAATAAGCGCCCGAAGGTCCCGTCCCCAAGTTCGTCTGCGGCAAAGAAGCCCAAAAATCGGGTGGGCTATAGCCGGGGGGGGGGGGGTGGGGCTGGCCAAGTTCGTCCGCCGGACTCGGAATGGGGCCAGACTTTGTGAGGGGCCTCCGTGTGCCAAAAATAGGCCGTGGGCACAGCCGCGCCCAAAAGTAAAGGCCCGAAGGTACCTTCCCCAAGTTCGTCCGCCGAAAAAATGCCCAAAAAACGGGTGGGCTATAGCCTAGGGGGTGGGGCTGGCCAAGTTCGTCCGCCGGACTCGGAATGGGGCCAGACTTTGCGAGGGGCGTCCGTGTGCCAAAAATAGGCCGTGGGCACAGCCGCGCCCAAATATAAGCGCCCGAAGGTCCCGTCCCCAAGTTCATCCGCCGCAAAAATGCGCAAAAAACGGGTGGGCTATAGCCTTCGGGGTGGGGCTGGCCAAGTTCGTCCGCCGGTCTAGGATTGGGGCATGACTTTGAGTGGGGCCTCGGTGTGCCAAATATAGGCGCGGGCACAGCCGCGCCCAAAAATAAGCGCCGAAGGTCCCGTCCCCAAGTTCGTCCCGCCGCAAAAATGCCCAAAAAAGCGGTGGGCTATAGCCTTGGGGGTGGGGCTGGCCAAGTTCGTCCGCCGGACTCGGAATGGGGGCCAGACTTTGCGAGGGTCCTCCGTGTGCCAAAAATAGGCCGCGGGCACAGCTGCGCCCAAAAAGAAGCGCCCGAAGGTCCCGTCCCCAAGTTCGTCCGCCGCAAAAATTCCCAAAAAACGGGTGGGCTATAGCCTTGGGGTTGGCGCTGGCCAAGTTCGTCCGCCGGACTCGGAATGGGGCCAGACTTTGCGAGGGGCCTCCGTGTGCCAAAAATAGGCCGCGGGCACAGCCGCGCCCAAAAATAAGCACCCGAAGGTCCCGTCCCCAAGTTCGTCCGCCGCAAAAATGCCCAAAAAACGGGTGGGCTATAGCCTTGGGGGTGGGGCTGGCCAAGTTCGTCCGCCGGACTCGGAATGGGGCCAGACTTTGCGAGGGGCCTCCGTGTGCCAAAAATAGGCCGCGGGCACAGCCGCGCCAAAAAATAACTGCCCGAAGGTCCGTCCCCAAGTTCGTCCGCCGCAAAAATGCCCAAAAAATGGGTGGGCTATAGCCTTGGGGGTGGGGCTGGCCAAGTTCGTCCGCCGGACTCGGAATGGGGCCAGACTTTGCGAGGGGCCTCCGTGTGCCAAAAATAGGCCACGGGCACAGCCGCGCCCAAAAATAAGCGCCCGAAGGTCCCGTCCCCAAGTTCGACCGCGGTAACAATGCGCAAGAATCGGGTGGGATATAGCCGTGGGGGTGGGGCTGGCCAAGTGCGTCCGCCGGACTCAGAATGGGGGCCAGACTTTGCGAGGGCCTCCGTGTGCCAAAAAAATAGCCGCGGAGGCACAGCCGCGCCCAAAAATAAGCGCCCGAAGGTCCCGTCCCCAAGTTCGTCCCGTAAAAATGCCCAAAAAAGCGGGTGGGCTATAGCCTTGGGGTGGGGGCTGGGAGTTCGTCCGCGCGGACTCGGAATGGGGGGCCAGACTTTGCGAGGGGGCCTCCGTGTGCAAAAAAATAGGCGCGGGCACAGCCGCGCAAAAAATAAGCGCCGAAGGTCCCGTCCCCAAGTTCGTCCGCCCCGTAAAAATGCCAAAAAAGCGGGTGGGCTATAGCCTTGGGGGTGGGCTGGCCAAGTTTGTCCGCCGGACTCGGAATGGGGCCAGACTTTGCGAGGGGCCTCCGTGTGCCAAAAATAGGCCGCGGCCACAGCCGCGCCCGAAAATACGCACCCGAAGGTCGCCTCCCCAAGTTCGTCAGATGAAAAAATGCCAAAAAAGCGGGGGGGCTATAGCCTTGGGGGTGGGACTCGGAATGGGCCAGACTTTGCGAGGGCCTCCGTGACAAAAAATGGGGGCACAGCCGCGCCCAAAACTAAGCGCCCGGAGGTCCCGTCCCCAAGTGTGCCAAAAATGCCCAAAAAGCGGGGTGGGGCAGCCTTGGGGTGGGGCTGGCCAAGTTCGTCCGCGGACTCGGAAGGTCCCAGACTCCCCAAGCCTCCGTGTGCCAAAAATAGGCAAAAATGCCCAAAAAAAGCGCCCGAAGGGTGGGCTATGCAAAAATGCCAAAAAAAAATGGGTGGGCTATAGCCTTGGGGGTGGGGCTGGCCAAGATTAAATCCGCCGGACTCGGAATGGGGCCAGAGTTTGCGAGGGGCCCCCGTGTACCAAAAATAGCCCCCGGGCACAGCCGCGCGCAAAAATAAGCGCGCGAATGTCGCGTCTCCATTTTCGTCGTCGGCAAAAATGACCAAAAAACGGGTGGGGTATATAGCCTTGGGGGTGGGGCTGCTGGCCAAGTTCGTCCGCCGGACTCGTAATGGTGCCATACTTTGCTAGTGGCCTCATTGTGCAAAAAATAGGCGGGGGCCGCCGCCGCGCCCAAAAATAAGCGTCCGAATGTCCCGTCCCCAAGTTCGTCCGCCGCAAAAATGCATAAAAAACGGGTGGGCTATAGCCTTCGGGGTGGGGCTGGCCAAGTTCGTCCGCCGGACTCGGAATGGGGCCAGACTTTGCGAGGGGCCTCCGTGTGTGAAAAATAGGCCGTGGACACAGCCGCGCCCAAAAATAAACGCCCGAAGGTCCCGTCCCCAAGTTCGTCCGCCGCTAAAATGCCAAGGAATCGGGTGGGCTATAGCCTTGGGGGTGGGGCTGGCCAAGATCGTCCGACGGACTCAGAATGGGGCCAGACCTTGCGAGTGGCCTCCATGTGCCAAAAAGAGGCCGCGGGCACAGCCGCGGAAAAAAATAAGCACCCGAAGGTCCCGTCCCCAAGTTCGTCCGCCGCAAAAATGCCCAAAAAACGGTTGGGCTATAGCCTTGGGGGTGGGGCTGGCCATGTTCGTCCGTCGGACTCGGAATGGGGCCAGACTTTGCGACGGGCCTCCGTGTGGCAAAAATAGGCCGCGGGCACAGCCGCGCCCAAAAATAAGCGCCCGAAGGTCCCGTCCCCAACTTCGTCCGCCGCTAAAATGCCAAGGAATCGGGTGGGCTATAGCCTTGGGGGTGGGGCTGGCCAAGTTCGTCCCCCGGACTCGGAATGGGGCCAGCCTTTGCGAGGGGCCTCCGTGTGGAAAAAATAGGCCGCGGGCACAGCCGCGCCAAAAAATAAGCGCCCGAAGGTCCCGTCCCCAAGTTCGTCCGCCGCAAAAATGCCCAAAAAACGGGTGGGCTATAGCCTTGGGGGTGGGGCTGGCCAAGTTCGTCCGCCGGACTCGGAATGGGGCCAGACTTTGCGAGGGCCCTCCGTGTGCCAAAAATAGGCCGCGGGCACAGCCGCGCCCAAAAATAAGCGCCCGAAGGTCCCGTCCCCAAGTTCGTCCCCCGCAAAAATGCCCAAAAAACGGGTGGGCTATAGCCTTGGGGGTGGGGCTGGCCAAGTTCGTCCGCCGGACTCGGAATGGGGCCAGACTTTTGCGAGGGCCTCCGTGTGCCAAAAAAATAGGCGCGGGCACAGCCGCGCCCAAAAATAAGCGCCCGAAGGTCCCGTCCCCAAGTTCGTCCCTTGCAAAAATGCCCAAAAAAGCGGGTGGGCTATAGCCTTGGGGGTGGGGCTGGCCAAGTTAAATCCGCGCCCGGACTCGGAATGGGGCCAGACTTTGCGAGGGGACTCCGTGTGCCAAAAATAGGCCGTGGACACAGCTGCGCCCAAAAATAAGCACCCGAAGGTCCCGTCCCCAAGTTCGTCCTTGCCAAAAATGCCCAAAAGCGGGTGGGCTTTAGCCTTGGGGGTGTGGCTGGCCAAGTTCGTCCGCCGGACTCGAAATGGGGCCAGACTTTACGGGGGCCTCCGTGTGCCAAAAATAGGCGCGGGCACAGCCGCCGCCCAAAAATAAGCAGTCCCCCGAAGGTCCCGTCCCCAAGTACGTCCGCCGCAAAAATGCCCAAAAAATTGGTGGGATTTTGCTTTGGGGGTGGGGCTGTCCAAGTTCGTCCGCCGGACTCGGAATGGGGCCAGACTTTACGGGGGCCTCCGTGTGCCAAAAAAATAGGCGCGGGCACAGCCGCGCCAAAAATAAGCGCCGAAGGTCCCGTCCCCAAGTTCGTCCGCCCAATAAAAATGCCCAAAAAACAGGTGGGCTATAGCCTTGGGGGTGGGGCTGGCCAAGTTCGTCCACCCGACTCGGAATGGGGCCAGACTTTGCGAGGGGCCTCCGTGTGCCAAAAATAGGCCGCGGGCACAGCCGCGCCCAAAAATAAGCGCCCGAAGGTCCCGTCCCCAAGTTCGTCCTCCGCAAAAATGCCCAAAAAACGGGTGGGCTATAGCCTTGGGGGTGGGGCTGGCCAAGTTCGTCCGCCGGACTCGGAATGGGGCCAGACTTTGCGAGGGGCCTCCGTGTGCCAAAAATAGGCCGCAGGCACAGCTGCGCCCAAAAATAAGCGCCCGAAGTCCCATCCCCAAGTTCGTCCGCCGCAAAAATGCCCAAAAAACGGGTGGGCTATAGCCTTGGGGGTGGGGCTGGCCAAGTTCGTCCGCCGGACTCGGAATGGGGCCAGACTTTGCGAGGGGCCTCTGTGTGCCAAAAATAGGCCGCGGGCACAGCCGCGCCCAAAAATAAGCGCCCGAAGTCCCATCCCCAAGTTCGTCCGCCGCAAAAATGCCCAAAAAACGGGTGGGCTATAGCCTTGGGGGTGGGGCTGGCCAAGTTCGTCCGCCGGACTCGGAATGGGGCCAGACTTTGCGAGGGGCCTCCGTGTGCCAAAAATAGGCCGCGGGTGCAGCAGCGCCCAAAAATAAGCGCCCGAAGGTCCCGTCCCCAAGTTCGTCCGCCGCAAAAATGCCCAAAAAACGGGTGGGCTATAGCCTTGGGGGTGGGGCTGGCCAAGTTCGTCCGCCGGACTCGGAATGGGGCCAGACTTTGCGAGGGGCCTCCGTGTGCCAAAAATAGCCCGCGGGCACAGCCGCGCCCAAAAATAAGCGCCCGAAGGTCCCGTCCCCAAGTTCGTCCGCCGCAAAAATGCCCAAAAAACGGGTGGGCTATAGCCTTGGGGGTGGGGCTGGCCAAGTTCGTCCGCCGGACTCGGAATGGGGCCAGACTTTGTGAGGGGCCTCCGTGTGCCAAAAATTGCCACGGGCAAAGCCGCGCCCAAAAATAAGCGCCCAAAGGTCCCGTCCCCAAGTTCGTCCACCTCAAAAATGGCCAAAAAACGGGTGGGCTATAGCCTTGGGGGTGGGGCTGGCCAAGTTCGTCCGCCGGACTCGGAATGGGGCCAGACTTTGCGAGGGGCCTCCGTGTGCCAAAAATAGGCCGCGGGCACAGCCGCACCCGAAGGTCCCGTCCCCAAGTTCGTCCGCCGCAAAAAAGCCCAAAAAACGGGTGGGCTATAGCCTTTGGGGTGGGGCTGGCCAAGTTCGTCCGCCGGACTCGGAATGGGGCCAGACTTTGCGAGGGGCCTCCGTGTGGCAAAAATCGGCCGTGGGTACAGCCGCGTCCAAAAATAAGCGCCCGAAGGTCCCGTCCCCAAGTTCGTCCGCCGCAAAAATGCAAAAAAAACGGGTGGGCTATAGCCTTGGGGGTGGGGCTGGCCAAGTTCGTCCGCCGGACTCGGAATGGGGCCAGACTTTGCGAGGGCCTCCGTGTGCCAAAAATAGGCCGCGGGCACAGCCGCGCCCAAAAATAAGCGCCCGAAGGTCCCGTCCCCAAGTTCGTCCGCCGCAAAAATGCCCAAAAAACGGGTGGGCTATAGCCTTGGGGGTGGGGCTGGCCAAGTTCGTCCGCCGGACTCGGAATGGGGCCAGACTTTGCGAGGGGCCTCCGTGTGCCAAAAATAGGCCGCGGGCACAGCCGCGCCCAAAAATAAGCGCCCGAAGGTCCCGTCCCCAAGTTCGTCCGCCGCAAAAATGCCCAAAAAACGGGTGGGCTATAGCCTTGGGGGTGGGGCTGGCCAAGTTCGTCCGCGGGACTCGGAATGGGGCCAGACTTTGCGAGGGGCCTCCGTGTGCCAAAAATAGGCCGCGGGCACAGCCGCGCCCAAAAATAAGTGCCCAAATGTCCCGTCCCCAATTTTGCCTGCCGCAAAAATGCCGAAAAAACGGGTGGGCTATAGCCTTGGGGGTGGGGCTGGCCAAGTTCGTCCGCCGGACTCGGAATGGGGCCAGACTTTGCGAGGGGCCTCCGTGTGCCAAAAATAGGCCGCGGGCACAGCCGCGCCCAAAAATAAGCGCCCGAAGGTCCCGTCCCCAAGTTCGTCCGCCCCAAAAATGCCCAAAAAACGGGTGGGCTATAGCCTTGGGGGTGGGGCTGGCCAAGTTCGTCCGCCGGACTCGGAATGGGGCCAGACTTTGTGAGGGCTCTCCGTGTGCCAAAAATAGGCCGCGGGCACTTCCGCGCCCAAAAATAAGCGCCGAAGGTCCCGTCCCCAAGTTCGTCCGCCGCAAAAATGCCCAAAAAACGGGTGGGCTATAGCCTTGGGGGTGGGGCTGGCCAAGTTCGTCCGCCGGACTCGGAATGGGGCCAGACTTTGCGAGGGGCCTCCGTGTGCCAAAAATAGGCCGCGGGCACAGCCGCGCCAAAAAATAATCAGCCGAAGGTCCCGTCCCCAATTTTGTCCGCCGCAAAAATGCCCAAAAACCGGGTGGGCTATAGCCTTGGGGGTGGGGCTGGCCAAGTTCGTCCGCCGGACTCGGAATGGGGCCAGACTTTGCGAGGGGCCTCCGTGTGCCAAAAATAGGCCGCGGGCACAGCCGCGCCCAAAAATAAGCGCCGAAGGTCCCGTCCCCAAGTTCGTCCGTCGCAAAAATGCCCAAAAAACGGGTGGGGTATAGCCTTGGGGGTGGGGCTGGCCAAGTTCGTCCGCCGGACTCGGAATGGGGCCAGACTTTGCGACGGGCCTCCGTGGGCCCAAAAAAATAGGCGCGGGCACAGCCGCCAAAAATAAGCGCCCGAATGTCCCGTCCCCAAGTTCGTCCCCCCGCAAAAATGCCCAAAAAGCGGGTGGGCTATAGCCTTGGGGGTGGGGCTGGCCAAGTTCGTCGCCGGACTCGGAATGGGGCCAGACTTTGCGAGGGGCCTCCGTGTGCCAAAAATCGGCGCGGGCACAGTCGGGCCCAAAAATAAGCGCCGAAGGTCCCGTCCCCAAGTTCGTCCCGCCATAAAAATGCCCAAAAGCGGGTGGGCTATAGCCTTGGGGGTGGGGCTGGCCAAGTTCGTCCGCCGGACTCGGAATGGGGCCACACTTTGCGAGGGGCCTCCGTGTGCCAAAAATAGGCCGCGGGCACAGCCGCGCCCAAAAATAAGCGCCCGAAGGTCCCGTCCCCAAGTTCGTCCGCCGCAAAAATGCCCAAAAAACGGGTGGGCTATAGCCTTGGGGGTGGGGCTGGCCAAGTTCGTCCACACTTTGCGAGGGGCCTCCGTGTGCCAAAGATAGGCCGCGGGCACAGCCGCGCCCAAAAATAAGCGCCCGAAGGTCCCGTCCCCAAGTTCGTCCGCCGCAAAAATGCCCAAAAAACGGGTGGGCTATAGCCTTGGGGGTGGGGCTGGCCAAGTTCGTCCGCCGGACTCGGAATGGGGCCAGACTTTGCGAGGGGCCTCCATGTGCCAAAAATAGATGGCGGGCACAGCCGCGCCAAAAAATAAGCGCCCGAAGGTCCCGTCCCCAAGTTCGTCCGCCGCAAAAATGCCCAAAAAACGGGTGGGCTATAGCCTTGGGGGTGGGGCTGGCCAAGTTCGTCCGCCGGACTCGGAATGGGGCCAGACTTTCCGAGGGGCCTCCGTGTGCCAAAAATAGGCCGCAGACGCAGGCGCGCCCAAAAATAAGCGCCCGAAGGTCCCGTCCCCAAGTTCGTCCGCCGCAAAAATGCCCAAAAAACGGGTGGGCTATAGCCTTGGGGGTGGGGCTGGCCAAGTTCGTCCGCCGGACTCGGAATGGGGCCAGACTTTGCGAGGGGCCTCCGTGTGCCAAAAATAGGGCGCGGGCACAGCCGCGCCCAAAAATAAGCGCCCGAAGGTCCCGTCCCCAAGTTCGTCCGCCGCAAAAATGCCCAAAAAACGGGTGGGCTATAGCCTTGGGGGTGGGGCTGGCCAAGTTCGTCCGCCGGACTCGGAATGGGGCCAGACTTTGCGGGGGGCCTCCGTGTGCCAAAAATAGGCCGCGGGCACAGCCGCGCCCAAAAATAAGCGCCCGAAGGTCCCGTCCCCAAGTTCGTCCGCCGCAAAAATGCCCAAAAAACGGGTGGGCTATAGCCTTGGGGGTGGGGCTGGCCAAGTTCGTCCGCCGGACTCGGAATGGGGCCAGACTTTGCGAGGGGCCTCCGTGTGCCAAAAATAGATGGCGGGCACAGCCGCGCCCAAAAATAAGCGCCCGAAGGTCCCGTCCCCCAGTTCGTCCACCGCAAAAATGCCCAAAAAACGGGTGGGCTATAGCCTTGGGGGTGGGGCTGGCCAAGTTCGTCCGCGGGACTCGGAATGGGACCAGACTATGCGAGGGGCCTCCGTGTGCCAAAAATAGGCCGCGGGCACAGCCGCATCCAAAAATAAGCTCCCGAAGGTCCCGTCCCCAAGTTCGTCCGCCGCAAAAATGCCCAAAAAACGGGTGGGCTATAGCCTTGGGGGTGGGGCTGGCCAAGTTCGTCCGCCGGACTCGGAATGGGGCCAGACTTTGCGAGGGGCCTCCGTGTGCCAAAAAATAGGGCGCGGCCACAGCCGCCCCCAAAATTAAGTGCCCGAAGGTCCCGTCCCCAAGTTCGTCCGCCGCAAAAATGCCCAAAAAACGGGTGGGCTATAGCCTTGGGGGTGGGGCTGGCCAAGTTCGTCCGCCGGACTCGGAATGGGGCCAGACTTTGCGAGGGGCCTCCGTGTGCCAAAAATAGGCCGCGGGCACAGCCGCGCCCAAAAATAAGCGCCCGAAGGTCCCGTCCCCAAGTTCGTCCTCCGCAAAAATGCCCCAAAAACGAGTGGGCTATAGCCTTGGGGGTGGGGCTGGCCAAGTTCGTCCGCCGGACTCGGAATGGGGCCAGACTTTGCGAGGGGCCTCCGTGTGCCAAAAATAGGCCGCGGGCACAGCCGCGCCCAAAAATAAGCACCCGAAGGTCCCGTCCCCAAGTTCGTCCACCGCAAAAATGCCCAAAAACCGGGTGGGCAATAGCCTTGGGGGTGGGGCTGGCCAGTTTCGTCCGCCGGACTCGGAATGGGGCCAGACTTTGCGATGGGCCTCCATGTGCCAAAAATATGCCGCGGGCACAGCCGCGCCCTAAAATAAGTGCCCGAAGAGCCCGTCCCCAAGTTCGTCCGCCGCAAAAATGCCCAAAAAACGGGTGGGCTATAGCCTTGGGGGTGGGGCTGGCCAAGTTCGTCCGCCGGACTCGGAATGGGGCCAGACTTTGCGAGGGGCCTCCGTGTGCCAAAAATAGGCCGCGGGCACAGCCACACCCAAAAATAAACGCCCGAAGGTCCCGTCCCCAAGTTCGTCCGCCGCAAAAATGCCAAAAAACGGGTGGGCTATAGCCTTGGGGGTGGGGCTGGCCAAGTTCGTCCGCCGGACTCGGAATGGGGCCAGACTTTGCGAGGGGCCTCCGTGTGCCAAAAATAGGCCGCGGGCACAGCCGCACAAAGAAAAAATAGCCCGAAGGTCCCGTCCCCAAGTTCGACCGCAAAAAAATTCCCTAAAAAACGGGTGGGCTAGCCTTGGGGGTGGGGCTGGCCAAGTTCGTCCGCCGGACTCGGAATGGGGCCAGACTTTGCGAGGGGCCTCAGTGTGCCAAAAATAGGCCGCGGGCATAGCCGCGCCCAAAATAAGTGCCCGAAGGTCCCGTCCCCAAGTTCGTCGGCCGCAAAAATGCCCAAAAAACGGGTGGGCTATAGCCTTGGGGGTGGGGCTGGCCAAGTTCGTCCGCCGGACTCGGAATGGGGCCAGACTTTGCGAGGGGCCTCCGTGTGCCAAAAATAGGCCGCGGGCACAGCCACGCCCAAAAATAAGCGCCCGAAGGTCCCGTCCCCAAGTTCGTCCGCCGCAAAAATGCCCAAAAAACGGGTGGGCTATAGCCTTGGGGGTGGGGCTGGCCAAGTTCGTCCGCCGGACTCGGAATGGGGCCAGACTTTCTGAGGGGACTCCGTGTGCCAAAAATAGGCCGGGCACACAGCGCCCAAAAATAAGCGCCCGAAGGTCCCGTCCCCAAGTTCGTCCGCAAAAATGCCCAAAAGCGGGTGGGTGGGCTATAGCCTTGGGGGTGGGGCTGGCCAAGTTCGTCCGCCGGACTCGGAATGGGGCCAGACTTTGCGAGGAGCCTCCGTGTGCCAAAAATAGGCCGCGGGCACAGCCGCGCCCAAAAATAAGCGCCCGAAGGTCCCGTCCCCAAGTTCGTCCGCCGCAAAAATGCCCAAGAATCGGGTGGGCTATAGCCTTGGGGGTGGGGCTGGCCAAGTTCGTCCGCCGGACTCGGAATGGGGCCAGACTTTACGAGGAGCCTCCGTGTGCCAAAAATAGGCCGCGGGCACAGCCGCGCCCAAAAATAAGCGCCCGAAGGTCCCGTCCCCAAGTTCGTCCGCCCCAAAAATGCCCAAAAAACGGGTGGGCTATAGCCTTGGGGGTGGGGCTGGCCAAGTTCGTCCGCCGGACTCGGAATGGGGCCAGACTTTGCGAGGGGCCTCCGTGTGCCAAAAATAGGCTGCGGGCGCAGCCGCGTCCAAAAATAAGCGCCGGAAGGTCCCGTCCCCAAGTTCGTCCGCCGCAAAAATGCCCAAAAAACGGTTGGGATATAGCCTTGGGGGTGGGGCTGGCCAAGTTCGTCCGCCGGACTCGGAATGGGGCCAGACTTTGCGAGGGGCCTCCGTGTGCCAAAAATAGGCCGCGGGCACAGCCGCGCCAAAAAATAAGCGCCCGAAGGTCCCGTCCCCAAGTTCGTCCGCCGCAAAAATGCCCAAAAAACGGGTGGGCTATAGCCTTGGGGGTGGGGCTGGCCAAGTTCGTCCGCCGGACTCGGAATGGGGCCAGACTTTGCGAGGGGCCTCCGTGTGCCAAAAATAGGCCGCGGGCACAGCCGCGCCCAAAAATAAGCGCCCGAAGGTCCCGTCCCCAAGTTCGTCCGCCGCAAAAATGCCCCAAAAACGGGTGGGCTATAGCCTTGGGGGTGGGGCTGGCCAAGTTCGTCCGCCGGACTCGGAATGGGGCCAGACTTTGCGAGGGGCCTCCGTGTGCCAAAAATAGGCCGCGGGCACAGCCGCGCCCAAAAATAAGCGCCCGAAGGTCCCGTCCCCAAGTTCGTCCCCTGCAAAAATGCCCAAAAAACGGGTGGGCTATAGCCTTGGGGGTGGGGCTGGCCAAGTTCGTCCGCCGGACTCGGAATGGGGCCAGACTTTGCGAGGGGCCTCCGTGTGCCAAAAATAGGCCGCGGGCACAGCCGCGCCCAAAAATAAGCGCCCGAAGGTCCCGTCCCCAAGTTCGCCCGCCGCAAAAATGCCCAAAAAACGGGTGGGCTATAGCCTTGGGGGTGGGGCTGGCCAAGTTCGTCCGCCGGACTCGGAATGGGGCCAGACTTTGCGAGGGGCCTCCGTGTGCCAAAAATAGGCCGCGGGCACAGCCGCGCCCAAAAATAAGCGCCCGAAGGTCCCGTCCCCAAGTTCGTCCGCCGCAAAAATGCCCAAGAAACGGGTGGGCTATAGCCTTGGGGGTGGGGCTGGCCAAGTTCGTCCGCCGGACTCGGAATGGGGCCTGTGTTTGCGAGGGGCCTCCGTTTGCCAAATATAAGCCGCGGGCACAGCCGCGTCCGAAGGTCCCGTCCCCAAGTTCGTCGGCCGCAAAAATGCCCAAAAAAAGCGGTGGGCTATAGCCTTGGGGGTGGGGCTGGCCAAGTTCGTCCGCCGGACTCGGAATGGGGCCAGACTTTGCGAGGGGCTTCCGTGTGCCAAAAATAGGCCGCGGGCACAGCCGCGCCGAAAAATAAGAGACCGAAGGTCAGGTCCCCAAGTTCGCCCGCCGCAAAAATGCCCAAAAAAAGGGTGGGCTATAGCCTTGGGGGTGGGGCGGGCCAAGTTCGTCCGCCGGACTCGGAATGAGGCCAGACTTTGCGAGGGGCCTCTGTGTGCCAAAAATAGGCCGCGGGCACAGCCGCGCCCAAAAATAAGCGCCCGAAGGACCTGTCCCCAAGTTCGTCCGCTAAAAAAATGCCAAAAAAGCGGGTGGGCTATAGCCTTGGGGGTGGGCTGGCCAAGTTCGTCCGCCGGACTCGGAATGGGGCCAGACTTTGCGAGGGGCCTCCGTGTGCGAAAAATAGGCCGCGGGCACAGCCGCGCCCAAAAATAAGCGCCCGAAGGTCCCGTCCCCAAGTTCGTCCGCCGCAAAAATGCCCAAAAAACGGGTGGGCTATAGCCTTGGGGGTGGGGCTGGCCAAGTTCGTCCGCCGGACTGGGAACGGGGCCAGACTTTGCGAGGGGCTCCGTGTGCCAAAAATAGGGCGCGGGCACAGCCGCGCCCAAAAATAAGCGCCCAAAGGTCCCGTCCCCAAGTTCGTCCGCCGCAAAAATGCCCAAAAAACGGGTGGGCTATAGCCTTGGGGGTGGGGCTGGCCAAGTTTAAATCCGCCGGACTGGGAATGGGACCAGACTTTGCGCGGGGCCTCCTTGTACCAAAAATAGGGCGCGGGCACAGCCGCGCCCAAAAATAAGCGCCCGAAGGTCCCGTCCCCAAGTTCGACCCCCGCAAAAATGCCCAAAAAACGGGTGGGCTATAGCCTTGGGGGTGGGGCTGGCCAAGTTCGTCCGCCGGACTCGAAATGGGGCCAGACTTTGCGAGTGGCCTCCTTGTGCCAAAAAGAGGCCGCGGGCACAGCCGCGTCAAAAAATAAGCGCCCGAAGTCCCATCCCCAAGTTCGTCCGCCGCAAAAAGGCCCAAAAATCGGGTGGGCTATAGCTTGGGGGTGGGGCTGGCCAAGTTCGTCCGCCGGACTCGGAATGGGGCCAGACTTTGCGAGGGGCCTCCGTGTGCCAAAAATAGGCCGCGGGCACAGCCGGGCCAAAAATAAGCGCCCGAAGGTCCCGTCCCCATGTTCGTCCGCCGCAAAAATGCCCAAAAAACGGGTGGGCTATAGCCTTGGGGGTGGGACTGGCCAAGTTCGTCTGCCGGACTCGGAATGGGGCCAGACTTTGCGAGGGGCCTCTGTGTGCCAAAAAATAGGCGCGGGCACAGCCGCGCCAAAAAAATAAGCGCCGAAGGTCCCGTCCCCAAGTTCGTCCGCCGCAAAAATGCCCAAAAGCGGGTGGGGTATAGCCTGTGGGGTGGGGCTGGCCAAGTTCGTCCCCGGACTCGGAATGGGGCCAGACTTTGCGAGGGGCCTCCGTGTGCCAAAAATAGGCCGCGGGCACAGCGCGCCCAAAAATAAGCGCCCGAAGGTCCCGTCCCCAAGTTCGTCCCGCATAAAAATGCCCAAAAACCGGGTGGGCTATAGCCTTGGGGGTGGGGATGGCCAAGTGCGTCCGCCGGACTCGGAATGGGTCCAGACTTTGCGAGGGGCCTCCGTGTGCCAAAAATAGGCCGCGGGCACAGCCGCGCCCAAAATAAGAGCCCGAAGGTCCCGTACCCAAGTTCGTCCGCCGCAAAAATGCCCCAAAAATGGGTGGGCTATAGCCTTGGGGGTGGGGCTGGCCAAGTTCGTCCGCCGGACTCGGAATGGGGCCAGACTTTGCGAGGGGCCTCCGTGTGCCAAAAATAGGCCGCGGGCACAGCCGCGCCCAAAAATAAGCGCCCGAAGGTCCCGTCCCCAAGTTCGTCCGCCGCAAAAATGCCCCAGAAACGGGTGGGCTATGGCCTTGGGGTGGGGCTGGCCAAGTTCGTCCGCCGGACTCGGAATGGGGCCAGACTTTGCGAGGGGTCTCCGTGTGCCAAAAATAAGCCGCGGGCACAGCTGCGCCCGAAAATAGGCTGCGGGCACAGCCGCGTCCAAAAATAAGCGCCCGAAGGTCCCGTCCCCAAGTTCGTCCGCTGTAAAAATGCCCAAAAAACGGGTGGGCTATAGCCTTGGGGGTGGGGCTGGCCAATTTCGTCCGCCGGACTCGGAATGGGGCCAGACTTTGCGAGGGACCTCCGTGTGACAAAAATAAGACGCGGGCACACACGCTCCCAAAAATAAGCGCTCGAAGTCCCATCCCCAAGTTCGTCCGCCGCAAAAATGCCCAAAAAACGGGTGGGCTATAGCCTTGGGGGTGGGGCTGGCCAAGTTCGTCCGCCGGACTCGAAATGGGGCCAGACTTTACGAGGTGCGTCCATGTGCCAATAATAGGCCGCGGGCACAGCCGCGCCCAAAAATAAGCACCCGAAGGTCCCGTCCCCAAGTTCGTCCGCCGCAAAAATGCCCAAAAAACGGATGGGCTATAGCCTTGGGGGTGGGGCTGGCCAAGTTCGTCCGCCGGACTAGGAATGGGGCCAGACTTTACGAGGTGCCTCCGTGTGCCAAAAATAGGCCGCAGGCACAGCTGCGCCCAAAAATAAGCGCCCGAAGTCCCATCCCCAAGTTCGTCCCCCGAAAAAAGGCCCAAAAAAGGGGTGGGCTATAGCCTTGGGGGTGGGGCTGGCCAAGTTCGTCCGCCGGACTCGGAATGGGGCCAGACTTTGCGAGGGGCCTCCGTGTGCCAAAAATAGGCCGCGGGCACACCCGCGCCCAAAAATAAGCGCCCGAAGGTCCCGTCCCCAAGTTCGTCCGCCGCAAAAATGCCAAAAAAACGGGTGGGCTATAGCCTTGGGGGTGGGGCTGGCCAAGTTCGTCCGCCGGACTCGGAATGGGGCCAGACTTTGCGAGGGGCCTCCGTGTGCCAAAAATAGGCCGCGGGCACAGCCGCGCCCAAAAATAAGCGCCCGAAGGTCCCGTCCCCAAGTTCGTCCGCCGCAAAAATGCCCAAAAAACGGGTGGGCTATAGCCTTGGGGGTGGGGCTGGCCAAGTTCGTCCGCCGGACTCGGAATGGGGCCAGACTTTGCGAGGGGCCTCCGTGTACCAAAAATAGGCCCCGGGCACAGCCGCGCCCACTGTGCCCAAAAATAAGCGCCCGAAGGTCCCGTCCCCAAGTTCGTCCGCCGCAAAAATGCCCAAAAAACGGGTGGGCTATAGCCTTGGGGGTGGGGCTGGCCAAGTTCGTCCGCCGGGCTCGGAATGGGGCCAGACTTTACGAGGCCCCCCCGTGTGCCAAAAATAGGCCGCAGGCACAGTCGCGCCCAAAAATAAGCGCCGAAGGTCCCGTCCCGAAGTTCGTCTGCCGCAAAAATGCCACAAAAACGGGTGGGCTATAGCCTTGGGGGTGGGGCAGGCCAAGTTCGTCCGCCGGACTCGGAATGGGGCCAGACTTTGCGAGGGGACTCCGTGTGCAAAAAAAATAGGCGCGGGCACAGCCGCGCCCAAAAATAAGCGCCCGAAGGTCCCGTCCCCAAGTTCGTCCCGCATAAAATTGCCCAAAAAACGGGTGGGCTATAGCCTTGGGGGTGGGGCTGGCCAAGTTCGTCCGCCGGACTCGGAATGGGGCCAGACTTTGCGAGGGCCCTCCGTGTGCCAAAAATAGGCCGCGGGCACAGCCGCGCCCAAAAATAAGCGCCCGAAGGTCCCGTCCCCAAGTTCGTCCGCAAAAATGCCCAAAAAACGGGTGGGCTATAGCCTTGGGGTAGGGGTGGCCCAGTTAGTACGCCGGACGCCGAAATGGGCCAGACGTTTCGAGGGGCCTCCCGGTGCCAAAAATAGGCCGCCGGCACAGCCGCGCCCAAAAATAAAGCGCCGAAGGTCCCGTCCCCAAGTTCGTCCGCCCAAAAAAAATGGGGTGGGCTTACCCTTTGGGGGTGGGGCTGGCCAAGTTCGTCCGCCGGACTCGGAATGGGGCCAGACTTTGCGAGGGGCCTCCGTGTGCCAAAAATAGGCCGCGGGCACAGCCGCGCCCAAAAATAAGCGCCCGAAGGTCCCGTCCCCAAGTTCGTCCGCCGCAAAAATGCCCAAAAAACGGGTGGGCTATAGCCTTGTGGGTGGGGCTGGCCAAGTTCGTCCGCCGGACTCGGAATGGGGCGAGACGTTGCGAGGGGCCCAGTGTGCCAAAAATAGGCCGCGGGCACAGCCGCGCCCAAAAATAAGCGCCCGAAGGTCCAAAAATAAGCCCCAAAAAAGGTCCCGTCCCCAAGTTCGTCCCCGGAAAAAATGCCCAAAAACTTTGGGTGGGCTATAGCCTTGGGGTGGGGCTGGCCAAGTTCGTCCGTCCGGACTCGGAATGGGGCCAGACTTGGGGTGGGGCCTCCGTGTGGCAATAATAGGACTCGGAATGGGGGCACAGGGCCTCGCCCAAAAATAAGCGCCGGAAGGTCCCGTCCCCCAAGTTCGTCCGCCGCAAAAATGCCAAAAAAGCGGGTGGGCTATAGCCTTGGGGTGGGGCTGGCCAAGTTAAATCCGCCGGACTCGGAATGGGGCCAGACTTTGCGAGGGGCCTCCGTGTGCCAAAAATAGGCCGCGGGCACAGCCGCGCCAAAAATAAGCGCCCGAAGGTCCCGTCCCCAAGTTCGTCCGCCGCAAAAATGCCCAAAAAACGGGTGGGCTATAGCCTTGGGGGTGGGGCTGGCCAAGTTCGTCCGCCGGACTCGGAATGGGGCCAGACTTTGCGAGGGGCCTCCGTGTGCCAAAAATAGGCCGCGGGCACAGCCGCGCCAAAAAATAAGCGCCCGAAGGTCCCGTCCCCAAGTTCGTCCGCCGCAAAAATGCCCAAAAAACGGGTGGGCTATAGCCTTGGGGGTGGGGCTGGCCAAGTTCGTCCGCCGGACTCGGAATGGGGCCAGACTTTGCGAGGGGCCTCCGTGTACCAAAAATAGGCCGCGGGCACAGCCGCGCCCAAAATTAAATGCCCGAAGGTCCCGTCCCCAAGTTCGTCCGCCGCAAAAATGCCCAAAAAACGGGTGGGCTATAGCCTTGGGGGTGGGGCTGGCCAAGTTCGTCCGCCGGACTCGGAATGGGGCCAGACTTTGCGAGGGGCCTCCGTGTGCCAAAAATAGGCCGCGGGCACAGCCGCGCCCAAAAAAAAGCGCCCGAAGGTCCCGTCCCCAAGTTCGTCCGCCGCAAAAATGCCCAAAAAACGGGTGGGCTATAGCCTTGGGGGTGGGGCTGGCCAAGTTCGTCCGCCGGACTCGGAATGGGGCCAGACTTTGCGAGGGGGCTCCGTGTGCCAAAAATAGGCCGCGGGCACAGCCGCGCCCAAAAATAAGTACCCGAAGGTCCCGTCCCCATGTTCGTTGCCGCAAAAATGCCCAAAAAACGGGTGGGCTATAGCCTGGGGGGTGGGGCTGGCCAAGTTCGTCCGCCGGACTCGGAATGGGGCCAGACTTTGCGAGGGGCCTCCGTGTGCCAAAAATAGGCCGCGGGCACAGCCGCGCCCAAAAATAAGCGCCCGAAGGTCCCGTCCCCAAGTTCGTCCGCCGCAAAAATGCCAAAAAAACGGGTGGGCTATAGCCTTGGGGGTGGGGCTGGCCAAGTTCGTCCGCCGGACTCGGAATGGGGCCAGACTTTGCGAGGGGTTCCGTGTGCCAAAAATAGGCCGTGGGCACAGCCGCGCCCAAAAATAAGCGCCCGAAGGTCCCGTCCCCAAGTTCGTCCGCCGCAAAAATGGCCAAGAAACGGGTGGGCTATAGCCTTGGGGGTGGGGCTGGCCAAGTTCGTCCGCCGGACTCAGAATGGGGCCAGACTTTGCGAGGGGCCTCCGTGTGCCAAAAATAGGCCGCGGGCATAGCTACGCCCAAAAATAAGCGCCCGAAGGTCCCGTCCCCAAGTTCGTCCGCCGCAAAAATGCCAAAAAAACGGGTGGGCTATAGCCTTGGGGGTGGGGCTGGCCAAGTTCGTCCGCCGGACTCGGAATGGGGCCAGACTTTGCGAGGGGCCTCCGTGTGCCAAAAATAGGCCGCGGGCACAGCCGCGCCCAAAAATAAGCGCCCGAAGGTCCCGTCCCCAAGTTCGTCCGCCGCAAAAATGCCCAAAAACCGGGTGGGCTATAGCCTTGGGGGTGGGGCTGGCCAAGTTCGTCCGCCGGACTCGGAATGGGGCCAGACTTTGCGAGGGGGCCTCCGTGTGCCAAAAAAGGGCCGGCGCAGGCACAGCCGCGCCAAAAATAAGCGCCCGAAGGTCCCGTCCCCAAGTTCATCCGCATAACAATGCCAAAAAAACGGGTGGGCTATAGCCTTGGGGGTGGGGCTAGCCAAGTTCGTCCGCCGGACTCGGAATGGGGCCAGACTTTGCGAGGGGCCTTCGTGTGCCAAAAATAGGCCGCGGGCACAGCCGCGCCCCAAAAAAAAGCGCCCGAAGGTCCCGTCCCCAAGTTCGTCCGCCGCAAAAATGCCCAAAAAACGGGTGGGCTATAGCCTTGGGGGTGGGGCTGGCCAGTTTCGTCCGCCGGACTCGGAATGGGGCCAGACTTTGCGAGGGGCCTCCGTGTGCCAAAAATAGGCCGCGGGCACAGGGCAAAACAATAAGAGACCGAAGGTCACGTCCACAAGTTCGTCCGCCGCTCAAATGACAAAAAAACGGGTGGGCTATAGCCTTGGGGGTGGGGCTGGCCAAGTTCGTCCGCCGGACTCGGAATGGGGCCAGAATTTGCGAGGTGCCTCCGTGTGAAAAAAAATTGCCGCGGGAACAGCCGCCCAAAAAGAAGCGACCGAAGGTCCCGTCCCCAAGTTCGTCCGCCGCAAAAATGCCCAAAAAACGGGTGGGCTATAGCCTTGGGGGTGGGGCTGGCCAAGTTCGTCCGCCGGACTCGGAATGGGGCCAGACTTTGCGAGGGGCCTCCGTGTGCCAAAAATAGGCCGCGGGCACAGCCGCGCCCAAAAATAAGCGCCCGAAGGTCCCGTCCCCAAGTTCGTCCGCCGCAAAAATGCCCAAAAGACGGGTGGGCTATAGCCTTGGGGGTGGGGCTGGCCACGTTCGTCCGCCGGACGCAGAATGGGGCCAGACTTTGCGGGCCACCTCCGTGTGCCAAATATAGGCGCGGGCACAGCACAGCGCCCAAAAATAAGCGCCCTAAGGTCCCGTCCCCAAGTTCGTCCGCCGAAAAAAAAAAAAAAAAACGGGTGGGCTATAGCCTTGGGTGGGGGGCTGGCCAAGTTCGTCCGCCGGACTCGGAATGGGGCCAGACATTGCGATGGGCCTCCATGTGCCAAAAATAGTCCGCGGGCACAGCGCGCGCCAAAAAAAGCGCGCCGAAGGTCCCGTCCACATGTTCGTCGGCCGAAAAATGTCCAAAAAAACGGGTGTGGTTTAGCTTTGGGGTTGGGGCTGGCCAAGTTCGTCCGCCGGACTCGGAATGGGGCCAGAGTTTGCGAGGGGCGTACGTGTGCCAAAAATAGGTCGCGGGGACAGCGCGCCCAAAAATAAGCGCCCGAAGGTCCCGTCCCCAAGTTCGTCCGACGCAAAAATGCCCAAAAAATGGGTGGGCTATAGCCTTGGGGGTGGGGCTGGCCAAGTTCGTCCGCCGGACTCGGAATGGGGCCAGACTTTGCGAGGGGCCTCCGTGTGCCAAAAATAGGCCGCGGACACAGCCGCGCCCAAAAAAAAGCGCCCGAAGGTCCCGTCCCCAAGTTCGTCCGCCGCAAAAATGCCCAAAAAACGGGTGGGCTATAGCCTTGGGGGTGGGGCTGGCCAAGTTCGTCCGCCGGACTCGGAATGGGGCCAGACTTTGCGAGGGGCCTCCGTGTGCCAAAAATAGGACGCGGGCACAGCCGCGCCCAAAAATAAGCGCCCGAAGGTCCCGTCCCCAAGTTCGTCGCCGCAAAAATGCCCAAAAAACGGGTGGGCTATAGCCTTGGGGGTGGGGCTGGCCAAGTTCGTCCGCCGGACTCGGAATGGGGCCAGACTTTGCGAGGGGCCTCCGTGTGCCAAAAATAGGCCGCGGGCACAGCCGCAACCAAAAATAAGTGTCCGAAGGTCCCGTCCCCAAGTTCGTCCGCTGCAAAAATGCCCAAAAAACGGGTGGGCTATAGCCTTGGGGGTGGGGCTGGCCAAGTTCGTCCGCCGGACTCGGAATGGGGCCAGACTTTGCAATGGGCCTCCGTGTGCCAAAACTAGGCCGTGGGCACAGCCGCCCCCAAAAATAAGCGGCCAAAGGTCCCGTCCCCAAGTTCGTCCGCCGCAAAAAAGCCCAAAAAACGGGTGGGCTATAGCCTTGGGTCTGGGGCAGGCCAAGTTCGTCCCTCGGACTCGGAATGGGGCCAGACTTTGCGAGGGGCCTCCGTGTTCCAAAAATAGGCTGCGGGCGCAGCCACGCCCAAAAATATGCGCCCGAAGGTCCCGTCCCCAAGTTTGTCCGCCGCAAAAATGCCCAAAAAACGGGTGGGCTATAGCCTTGGGGGTGGGGCTGGCCAAGTTCGTCCGCCGGACTCAAAATGGGGCCAGACTTTGCGAGGGGCCTCGGTGTGCCAAAGATAGGCCGCGGGCACAGCCGCGCCCAAAAATAAGCGCCCGAAGGTCCCGTCCCCAAGTTCGTCCGCCGCAAAAATGCCAAAAAAGCGGGTGGGCTATAGCCTTGGGGGTGGGGCTGGCCAAGTTCGTCCGCCAGACTCGGAATGGGGCCAGACTTTGAGGGGGGCCTGCGTGTGCCAAAAATCGCGCGCGGGCACAGCCGCGCCTAAAAATAAGCACCCGAAGGTCCCGTCCCCAAGTTCGTCCCCCCGCAAAAATGCCCAAAAGCGGGTGGGCTATAGCCTTGGGGGTGGGGCTGGCCAAGTTCGTCCGCCGGACTCGGAATGGGGCCAGACTTTGAGAGGGGCCTCCGTGTGCCAAAAATAGGCCGCGGGCACAGCCGCGCCCAAAAATAAGCGCACGAAGGTCCCGTCCCCAAGTTCGTCCGCGGACAATTTGCCCAAAACCCGGGTGGGCTATAGCCTTGGGGGTGGGGCTGGCCAAGTTCGTCCGCCCGACTCGGAATGGGGCCAGACTTTTGCGAGGCCTCCTCCGTGTGCAAAAATAGGCCGCGGGCACAGCCGCGCCCAAAAATAAGCGCCGAAGGTCCCGTCCCCAAGTTCGTCCGCCGCAAAAATGCCCAAAAAACGGGTGGGCTATAGCCTTGGGGGTGGGGCTGGCCAAGTTCGTCCGCCGGACTCGGAATGGGGCCAGACTTTGCGAGGCGCCTTCGTGTGCCAAAAGTAGGCTGTGGGCAGAGCCGCGCCTAAAAATAAGTGCCCGAAGGTCCCTTCCCCAAGTTCGTCCGCCGCAAAAATGGCCAAAAAACGGGTGGGCTATAGCCTTGGGGGTGGGGCTGGCCAAGTTCGTCCGCCGGACTCGGAATGGGGCAAAACATTGCGAGGGCCGTCGTGTGCCAAACCTAGGCCGCGGGCACAGCCCCCCCAAAAAATAAGCGCCAGACGGTCCCGTCCCCAAGTTCGTCCGCCGCAAAAATGCCCAAAAAACGGGGGGGCTATAGCCTTGGGGGTGGGGCTGGCCAAGTTCGTCCGCCGGACTCGGAATGGGGCCAGACTTTGCGAGGGGCCTCCGTGTGCCAAAAATAGGCCGCGGGCACAGCCGCGCAAAAAAATAAGCGCCCGAAGGTCCCGTCCCCAAGTTCGTCCGCCGCAAAAATGCCCAAAAAACGGGTGGGCTATAGCCTTGGGGGTGGGGCTGGCCAAGTTCGTCCGCCGGACTCGGAATGGGGCCAGACTTTGCGCGAGGGCCTCCGTGTGCCCAAAAATAAGCGCGGGCACAGCCGCGCCAAAAATAAGCGCCCGAAGGTCCCGTCCCCAAGTTCGTCCCCCAAAAATGCCCAAAAAAGCGGGTGGGCTATAGCCTTGGGGGTGGGGCTGGCCAAGTTAAATCCGCCTGACTCGGAATGGGGCCAGACTTTGCGAGGGCCTCCGTGTGCCAAAAATAGGCCGCGGGCACACGCGCGCCCAAAAATAAGCGCCCGAAGGTCCCGTCCCCCAGTTCGTCCACCGCAAAAATGCCCAAAAAACGGGTGGGCTATAGCCTTGGGGGTGGGGCTGGCCAAGTTCGTCCGCCGGACTCGGAATGGGGCCAGACTTTCCGAGGGGCCTCCGTGTTCCAAAAATAGGCCGCGGGCACAGCCGCGCCCAAAAATAAGCGCCCGAAAGTCCCGTCCCCAAGTTCGTCCGCCACAAAAATGCCTAAAAAACGGGTGGGCTAGCCTTGGGGGTGGGGCTGGCCAAGTTCGTCCGCCGGATACCGAAATGGGCCAGACTTTGCGAGGCCACTCCGTGTGCCCAAAATATAGGCGCGGGCACAGCCGCGCCCAAAAATAAGCGCCGAAGGTCCCGTCCCCAAGTTCGTCCGCCCGCAAAATTGCCAAAATATCGGGTGGGCTATAGCCTTGGGGGTGGGGCTGGCCAAGTTCGTCCGACGGACTCGGAATGGGGCCAGACTTTGCGAGGGCCTCCGTGTGCCAAAAAAAATAGGCGCGGGCACAGCCGCGCCCAAAAAATAAGCGCCGAAGGTCCCGTCCCCAAGTTCGTCCGCCGCAAAAATGCATAAAAAACGGGTGGGCTATAGTCTTGGGGGTGGGGCTGGCCAAGTTCGTCCGCCGGACTCGGAATGGGGCCAGACTTTGCGAGGGGCCTCCGTGTGCCAAAAATAGGCCGCGGGCAGAGCCGCGCCCGAAGGTCCCGTCCCCAAGTTCGTCCGCCACAAAAATGCCCAAAAAACGGGTGGGCTATCGCCTTGGGGGTGGGGCTGGCCAAGTTCGTCCGCCGGACTCGGAATGGGGCCAGACTTTGCGAGGGGCCTCCGTGTGCCAAAAATAGGCCGCGGGCACAGCCGCGCCCGAAGGTCCCGTCCCCAAGTTCGTCCGCCGCAAAAATGCCCAAAAAACGGGTGGGCTATAGCCTTGGGGGTGGGGCTGGCCAAGTTCGTCCGCCGGACTCGGAATGGGGCCAGACTTTGCGATGGGCCTCCGTGTGCCAAAAATATGCCGCGGGCACAGCCGCGCCCTAAAATAAGTGCCCGAAGAGCCCGTCCCCAAGTTCGTCCGCCGCAAAAATACCCAAAAAACGGGTGGGCTATAGCCTTGGGGGGGGGGGCTGGCCAAGTTCGTCCGCCGGACTCGGAATGGGGCCAGACTTTGCGAGGGGCCTCCGTGTGCCAAAAATAGGCCGCGGGCACAGCCGCGCCCAAAAATAAGCACCCGAAGGTCCCGTCCCCAAGTTCGTTGCCGCAAAAATGCCCAAAAAACGGGTGGGCTATAGCCTTGGGGGTGGGGCTGGCCAAGTTCGTCCGCCGGACTCGGAATGGGGCCAGACTTTGCGAGGGGCCTCCGTGTGCCAAAAATAGGCCGCGGGCACAGCCGCGCCCAAAAATAAGCGCCCGAAGGTCCCGTCCCCAAGTTCGTCCGCCGCAAAAATGCCCAAAAAACGGGTGGGCTATAGCCTTGGGGGTGGGGCTGGCCAAGTTCGTCCGCCGGACTCGGTGCGGGGCCAGACTTTGTGAGGGGCCTTCGTGTGCCAAAAATAGGCCGCGGGCACAGCCGCGCCCAAAAATACGCGCCCGAAGGTCCCGTCCCCAAGTTCGTCCGCCGCAAAAATGCCCAAAAAACGGGTGGGCTATAGCCTTGGGGGTGGGGCTGGCCAAGTTCGTCCGCCGGACTCGGAATGGGGCCAGACTTTGCGAGGGGCCTCCGTGTGCCAAAAATAGGCCGCGGGCACAGCCGCGCCCAAAAATAATCGCCCGAAGGTCCCGTCCCCAAGTTCGTCCGCCGCAAAAATGCCCAAAAAACGGGTGGGCTATAGAGATCGGGGTGGGGCTGGCCAAGATCGCCCGCCGGACTCAGAATGGGGCCAGACTTTGCGAGGGCCTCCGTGTGCCAAAAATAGGCCGCGGGCACAGCCGCCAAAAAAATAAGCGCCCGAAGGTCCCGTCCCCAAGTTCGTCCGCCGTAAAAATGCCCGAAAAACGGGTGGGCTATAGCCTTGGGGGGTGGGGCTTGCCAAGTTCGTCCGCCGGACTCGGAATGGGGCCAGACTTTGCGAGTGGCCTCTGTGTGCCAAATATGGGCCGCGGGCACGGCCGCGCCCAAAAACAAGCACTCGAAGGTCCCGTACCCAAGTTCGTCCGCCGCAAAATTGCCCAAAAAACGGGTGGGCTATAGCCTTGGGGGGTGGGGCTCGCCAAGTTCGTCCGCCGGACTCGGAATGGGGCCAGACTTTGTGAGGGGCCCCCGTGTACCAATAATAGGCCGCGGGCACGTCCACGCCCAAAAATAAGCGACCGAAAGTCCCGTCCCCAAGTTCGTCCGCCTCAAAAATGCCCAAAAAACGGGTGGGCTATAGCCTTGGGGGGTGGGGCTGGCCAAGTTCGTCCGCCGGACTCGGAATGGGCCAGACTTTGCGAGGGGCCTCCGTGTGCCAAAAATTGGGCGCGGGCACAGCCGCGCCCAAAAATAAGCGCCCGAAGGTCCCGTCCCAAGTTCGCCCGCCGCAAAAATGCCCAAAAAACGGGTGGGCTATAGCCTTGGGGGTGGGGCTGGCCAAGTTCGTCCGCCGGACTCGGAATGGGGCCAGACTTTGCGAGGGGCCTCCGTGTGCCAAAAATAGGCCGCGGGCACAGCCGCGCCCAAAAATAAGCGCCCGAAGGTCCCGTCCCCAAGTTCGTTGCCGCAAAAATGCCCAAAAAACGGGTGGGCTATAGCCTTGGGGGTGGGGCTGGCCAAGTTCGTCCGCCGGACTCGGAATGGGGCCAGACTTTGCGAGGGGCCTCCGTGTGCCAAAAATAGGCCGCGGGCACAGCCGTGACCAAAAATAAGCACCCGAAGGTCCCGTCCCCAAGTTCGTCCGCCGCAAAAATGCCCAAACAACGGGTGGGCTATAGCCTTGGGGGTGGGGCTGGCCAAGTTCGTCCGCCGGACTCGGAATGGGGCCAGACTTTGCGAGGGGCCTCCGTGTGCCAAAAATAGGCCGCGGGCACAGCCGCGCCAAAAAATAAGCGCCCGAAGGTCCCGTCCCCAAGTTCGTCCGCCGCAAAAATGCCCAAAAAACGGGTGGGCTATAGCCTGGGGGGTGGGGCTGGCCAAGTTCGTCCGCCGGACTCGGAATGGGGCCAGACTTTGCGAGGGGCCTCCGTGTGCCAAAAATAGGCTGTGGGCACAGCCGCGCCAAAAAATAAGTAGCCGAAGGTCCCGTCCCCAAGTTCGTCCGCCGCAAAAATGCCCAAAAAACGGGTGGGCTATAGCCTTGGGGGTGGGGCTGGCCAAGTTCGTCCGCCGGACTCGGAATGGGGCCAGACTTTGCGAGGGGCCTCCGTGTGCCAAAAATAGGCTGCGGGCACAGCCGCGCCCAAAAATAAGCGCCCGAAGGTCCCGTCCCCAAGTTCGTCCGCCGCAAAAATGCCAAAAAAACGGGTGGGCTATAGCCTTGGGGGTGGGGCTGGCCAAGTTCGTCCGCCGGACTCGGAATGGGGCCAGAATTTGCGAGGGGCCTGCGTGTGCCAAAAATAGGCCGCAGGCAATGCCGCGCCCAAAAATAAGCGCCCGAAGGTTCCGTCCCCAAGTTCGTCCGCCGCAAAAATGCCCAAGAAACGGGTGGGCTATAGCCTTGGGGGTAGGGCTGGCAAGGTTCGTCCGCCGGACTCGGAATGGGGCCAGACTTTGCGAGGGGCCTCCGTGTGCCAAAAGTAGGCCGCGGGCACAGCTGCGCCCAAAAATAAGCTCCCGAAGGTCCCATCCCCAAGTTCGTCCGCCACAAAAATGCCCAAAAAACGGGTGGGCTATAGTCTTGGGGGTGGGGCTGGCCAACTTCGTCCGCCGGACTAGGAATGGGGCCAGACTTTGCGAGGGGCCTCCGTGGGCCAAAAATAGGCCGCGGGCACAGCCGCGCCCAAAAATAAGCGCCCGAAGGTCCCGTCCCCAAGTTCGTCCGCCCAAAAATGCCCAAAAAACGGGTGGGCTATAGCCTTGGGGGTGGGGCTGGCCAAGTTCGTCCGCCGGACTCGGAATGGGGCCAGACTTTGCGATGGGCCTCCGTGTGCCAAAAATAGGCCGCGGGCACAGCCGCGCCCAAAAATAAGCGCCCGAAGGTCCCGTCCCCAAGTTCGTCCGCCGCAAAATTGCCCAAAAAACGGGTGGGCTATAGCCTTGGGGGTGGGGCTGGCCAAGTTCGTCCGCCGGACTCGGAATGGGGCCAGACTTTGCGAGGGGCCTCCGTGTGCAAAAAATAGGCCGCGGGCACAGCCGCGCCCAAAATAGCGCCGCAGGTCCCCTCCCCCAGGTCGGCCGCCGCAAAAATGCCCAAAAAACGGGTGGGCTATAGCCTTGGGGGTGGGGCTGGCCAAGTTTGTCCGCCGGACTCGGAAGGGGGCCAGACTTTGCGAGGGGCCTCCGTGTGCCCAAACTAGGGCAGTTGGGCACAGCCGCGCCAAAAAAAGCGCCGAAGGTCCCGTCCCCAAGTTCGTCCGCCCATAAAAATGCCCAAAAAAGCGGGTGGGCTATAGCCTTGGGGGTGGGGCTGGCCAAGTTCGTACGCCCGGAAGCGGAATGGGGCCAGACTTTGCGAGGGGCCTCCGTGTGCAAAAAAATAGGCCGCGGGCACAGCAGCGCGCCCAAAAATAAGCTCCCGAAGGTCCCGTCCCCAAGTTCGTCCGCCAAAAAATGCCCAAAAGCGGGTGGGCTATAGCCTTGGGGGTGGGGGCTGGCCAAGTTCGTCCGCCGGACTCGGAATGGGGCCAGACTTTGCGAGGGCCTCCGTGTGCACAAAAAATAGGCCGCGGGCACAGCCGCGCCCAAAAGTAAGCGCCCGAAGGTCCCGTCCCCAAGTTCGTCCGCCGCAAAAATGCCCAAAAAACGGGTGGGCTATAGCCTTGGGGGTGGGGCTGGCCAAGTTCGTCCGCCGGACTCGGAATGGGGCCAGACTTTGAGAGGGGCCTCCGTGTGCCAAAAATAGGCCGCGGGCACAGCCGCGCCCAAAAATAAGCGCCCGAAGGTCCCGTCCCCAAGTTCGTCCGCCGCAAAAATGCCCAAAAAACGGGTGGGCTATAGCCTTGGGGGTGGGGCTGGCCAAGTTCGTCCGCCGGACTCGGAATGGGGCCAGACTTTGCGAGGGGCCTCCGTGTGCCAAAAATAGGCCGCGGGCACAGCCGCGCCCAAAAATAAGCGCCCGTCCCCAAGTTCGTCCGCCGCAAAAATGCCCAAAAAACGGGTGGGCTATAGCCTTGGGGTAGGGCTGGCCAAGTTCGTCCGCCGGACTCGGAATGGGGCCAGACTTTGCGAGGGGCCTCCGTGTGCCAAAAATAGGCCGCGGGCACAGCCGCGCCCAAAAATAAGCGCCCGAAGGTCCCGTCCCCAAGTTCGTCCGCCGCAAAAATGCCCAAAAAACGGGTGGGCTATAGCCTTGGGGGTGGGGCTGGCCAAGTTTGTCCGCCGGAATCGGAATGGGGCCAGACTTTGCGAGGGGCCTCCGTGTGCCAAAAATAGGCCGCGGACACAGCCGGGATAAAAAATAAGGGCCCGAAGGTCCCGTCCCCAAGTCCGTCCGCGCAAAAATGCCCAAAAAGCGGGTGGGCTATAGCCTTGGGGGTGGGGCTGGCCAAGTTTCGTCCGCCGGTCTCGGATTGGGGCCAGACTTTTTGAGGGGCCTCCGTGTTCCTAAAATAGGCCGCGGGCGCAGCCGCGCTAAAAAATAAGCGCCCGAAGGTCCCGTCCCCAAGTTCGTCCCCCGCAAAAATACCAAAAAAACGGGTGGGCTATAGCCTTTGGGGGTGGGGTTGGCGAAGTTCGTCCGCCCGGACTCGGAATGGGGCCAGACTGCGAGCGGCCTCCGTGTGCCAAAAATAGGCCGCGGGTCCAGCCGCGCCCAAAAATAAGCCCCCGAAGGTCCCGTCCCCAAGTTCGTCCGCAAAAATGCCCAAAAAAGCGGGTGGGCTATAGCCTTGGGGTGGGGCTGGCCAAGTTCGTCCGCCCGGACTCGGAATGGGGCCAGACTTTGCGAGGGCCTCCGTGTGCCAAAAATTGGGCGGCGGCACCGCCGGGGCCAAAAAAAACCGCCCGAAGGTCCCGTCCCCAAGTTCGTCCGCCGCAAAAATGCCCAAAAAACGGGTGGGCTATAGCCTTGGGGGTGGGGCTGGCCAAGTTCGTCCGCCGGACTCGGAATGGGGGCAGACTTTGCGAGGGGCCTCCGTGTGCCAAAAATAGGCCGCGGGCACAGCCGCGCCCAAAAATAAGCGCCCGAAGGTCCCGTCCCCAAGTTCGTCCGCCGCAAAAATGCCCAAAAGCGGGAGGGCTAAAGCCTTGGGGGTGGGGCTGGCCAAGTTCGAAAATCCCCGGACTCGGAATGGGGCCAGACTTTGCGAGGCGCCTCCGTGTGCCAAAAATAGGCCGCGGGCACAGCCGCGCCCAAAAATAAGCGCCCGAAGGTCCCGTCCCCAAGTTCGTCCGCCGCAAAAATGCCCAAAAAACGGGTGGGCTATAGCCTTGGGGGTGGGGGTGGGGCTGGCCAAGTTCGTCCGCCGGACTCGGAATGGGGCCAGACTTTGCGAGGGGCCTCCGTGTGCCAAAAATAGGCCGCGGGCACAGCCGCGCCCAAAAATAAGCGCCCGAAGGTCCCGTCCCCAAGTTCGTCCGCCGCAAAAATGCCCAAAAAACGGGTGGGCTATAGCCTTGGGGGTGGGGCTGGCCAAGTTCGTCCGCCGGACTCGGAATGGGGCCAGACTTTGCGAGGGGCCTCCGTGTGCCAAAAATAGGCCGCGGGCACAGCCGCGCCCAAAAATAAGCGCCCGAAGGTCCCGTCCCCAAGTTCGTCCGCCGCAAAAATGCCAAAAAAACGGGTGGGCTATAGCCTTGGGGGTGGGGCTGGCCAAGTTCGTCCGCCGGACTCGGAATGGGGCCAGACTTTGCGACGGGCCTCCGTGTACCAAAACTAGGCCGCGGGCACCGCCGCGCCCAAAGGTCCCGTCCCCAAGTTCGTCGCCGCAAAAATGCCCAAAAAACGGGTGGGCTATAGCCTTGGGGGTGGGGCTGGCCAAGTTCGTCCGCCGGACTCGGAATGGGGCCAGACTTTGCGAGGGGCCTCCGTGTGCCAAAAATAGGCCGCGGGCACAGCCGCGCCCCAACCAAACCGCCCGAAGGTCCCGTCCCCAAGTTCGTCCGCCGCAAAAATCCCCAAAAAACGGGTGGGCTATAGCCTTGGGGGTGGGGCTGGCCAAGTTCGTCCGCCGGACTCGGAATGGGGCCAGACTTTGCGAGGGGCCTCCGTGTGCCAAAAATAGGCCGCGGGCACAGCCGCGCCCAGAAAAAATCGCCCGAAGGTCCCGTCCCCAAGTTCGTCCGCCGCAAAAATGCCCAAAAAACGGGTGGGCTATAGCCTTGGGGGTGGGGCTGGGCAAGTTCGTCCGCCGGACTCGGAATCGGGCCAGACTTTGTGAGGGGCCTCCGTGTGGCAAAACTAGACCGTGGACACAGCCGCGCCCAAAAATAAACGCCCGAAGGTCCCGTCCCCAAGTTCGTCCGCCGCAAAAATGCCCAAAAAACGGGTGGGCTATAGCCTTGGGGGTGGGGCTGGCCAAGTTCGTCCGCCGGACTCGGAATGGGGCCAGACTTTGCGAGGGGCCTCCGTGTGCCAAAAATAGGCTGCGGGCACAGCCGCACCCAAAAATAAGCGCCCGAAGGTCCCGTCCCCAAGTTCGTCCGCCGCAAAAATGCCCAAAAAACGGGTGGGCTATAGCCTTGGGGGTGGGGCTGGCCAAGTTCGTCCGCCGGGCTCGGAATGGGGCTAGACTTTGCGAGGGGCCTCCGTGTGCCAAAAATAGACGGCGGGCACAGCCGCGCCCAAAAATAAGCGCCCGAAGGTCCCGTCCCCCAGTTCGTCCACCGCAAAAATGCCCAAAAAACGGGTGGGCTATAGCCTTGGGGGTGGGGCTGGCCAAGTTCGTCCGCCGGACTCGGAATGGGGCCAGACTTTGCGAGGGGCCTCCGTGTGCAAAAAATAGGCCGCGGGCACAGCCGCGCCCAAAAATAAGCGCCCGAAGGTCCCGTCCCCAAGTTCGTCCGCCGCAAAAAAGCCCAAAAAACGGGTGGGCTATAGCCTTGGGGGTGGGGCTGGCCAAGTTCGTCCGCCGGACTCGGAATGGGGCCAGACTTTGCGAGGGGCCTCCGTGTGCCAAAAATAGGCCGCGGGCACAGCCGCGCCCAAAAATAAGCGCCCGAAGGTCCCGTCCCCAAGTTCGTCCGCCGCAAAAATGCCCAAAAAACGGGTGGGCTATAGCCTTGGGGGTGGGGCTGGCCATGTACGTCCGACGGAATTTGAATGGGGCGATACTTTGATACGGGCCTCCGTTTGCAAAAAATAGGCAGCGGGCACAGCCGCGCCCAAAAATAAGCGCCGAAGGTCCCGTCCCCAATTTCGTCCCCCGCAAAAATGCCCAAAAAAACGGGTGGGCAATAGCCTTGGGGGTGGGGCTGGCCAAGTTCGTCCGCCCGGACTCGGAATGGGGCCAGACTTTGCGAGGGGGCCTCCGTGTGCCAAAAAATAGGCCGCGGGCACAGCCGCGCCCAAAAATAAGCGCCCGAAGGTCCCGTCCCCAAGTTCGTCCGCCGCTAAAATGCCCAAAAAACGGGTGGGCTATAGCCTTGGGGGTGGGGCTGGGCAAGTTCGTCCGCCGGACTCGGAATGGGGCCAGAATTGCGAGGGGCCTCCGTTTGCCAAAATTAGGCCGCGGGCACAACCGCGCCCAAAAATAAGCGCCCGAAGGTCCCGTCCCCAAGTTCGTCCGCCGCAAAAATGCCCAAAAAACGGGTGGGCTATAGCCTTGGGGGTGGGGCTGGCCAAGTTCGTCCGCCGGACTCGGAATGGGGCAAGACTTTGCGAGGGGCCTCCGTGTGCCAAAAATAGGCCGCGGGCACAGCCGCGCCCAAAAATAAGCGCCCGAAGGTCCCGTCCCCAAGTTCGTCCGCCGCAAAAATGCCCAAAAAACGGGTGTGCTATAGCCTTGGGGGTGGGCCTGGCCAAGTTCGTCTGCCGTACTCGGAATGGGGCCAGAGTTTGCGAGGGTCCTCCGTGTGCCAAAAATAGGCCGCGGGCACAGCCGCGCCCAAAAATAAGCGCCCGAATGTCCCGTCCCCAAGTTCGTCCGCCGCAAAAATGCCCAAAAAACGGGTGGGATATAGCCTTGGGGGTGGGGCTGGCCAAGTTCGTCCGCCGGACTCGGAATGGGGCCAGAATTTGCGAGGGGCCTCCGTGTGCCAAAAATAGGCCGCGGGCACAGCCGCGATGAAAAATAAGCGGCCGAAGGTCCCGTCCCCAAGTTTGACCGCCCAAAAAATGCCCAAAAAACGGGTGGGATATAGCGTTGGGGTGGGGCTGGCCAAGTTCGTCCGCCGGACTCGGAATGGGGCCAGACTTTGCGAGGGGCCTCCGTGTGCCAAAAATAGGCCGCGGGCACAGCCGCGCCCAAAAATAAGCGCCCGAAGGTCCCGTCCCCCAGTTCGTCCGCCGCAAAAAGGCCAGCAAAGCGGGTGGGCTATAGCCTTGGGGGTGGGGCTGGCCAAGTTCGTCCGCCGGACTCGGAATGGGGCCAGACTTTGCGAGTGGCCTCCGTGTGAAAAAAATAGACGCGTGCACAGCCGCGCCCAAAAATAAGCGCCCGAAGGTCCCGTCCCCAAGTTCGTCCGCCGCAAAAATGCCCAAAAAACGGGTGGGCTATAGCCTTGGGGGTGGGGCTGGCCAAGTTCGTCCGCCGGACTCGGAATGGGGCCAGACTTTGCGAGGGGCCTCCGTGTGCCAAAAATAGGCCGAGGGGCACAGCCGCGCCCAAAAATAAGCGCCGAAGGTCCCGTCCCCAAGTTCGTCCGCCGCAAAAATGCCCAAAAAACGGGTGGGCTATAGCCTTGGGGGTGGGGCTGGCCAAGTTCGCCCGCCGGACTCGGAATGGGGCCAGACTTTGCGAGGGGCCTCCGTGTGCCAAAAATAGGCCGCGGGCACAGCCGCGCCCAAAAATAAGCGCCCGAAGGTCCCGTCCCCAAGTTCGTCCGCCGCAAAAATGCCCAAAAAACGGGTGGGCTATAGCCTTGGGGGTGGGGCTGGCCAAGTTCGTCCGCCGGACTCGGAATGGGGCCAGACTTAGCCAGGGGCCTCCGTGTACCAAAAATAGGCCGCGGGCACAGCCGCGCTAAAAAATAAGCGCCCGAAGGTCCCGTCCCCAAGTTCGTCCGCCGCAAAAATGCCCAAAAAACGGGTGGGCTATAGCCTTTGGGGTGGGGCTCGCCAACTTCGTCCGCCAGACTCGGAATGGGGCCAGACTTTGCGAGGGGCCTCCGTGTGCCAAAAATAGGGCGCGGGCACAGCCGCGCCAAAAAATAAGCGTACGACGGTCCCGTCCCCAGGTTCGTCGGCCGCAAAAATGCCCAAAAAACAGGTGGGCTATACCCTTGGGGGTGGGGCTGGCCAAGTTCGTCCGCCGGACTCGGAATGGGGCCAGACTTTGCGGGGGGCCTCCGTGTGCCAAAAATAGGCCGCGGGCACAGCCGCGGCCAAAAATAAGCGCCCGAAGTGCCATCCCCAAGTTCGTCCGCCGCAAAAATGCCCAAAAAACGGGTGGGCTATAGCCTTGGGGGTGGGGCTGGCCAAGTTCGTCCGCCGGACTCGGAATGGGGCCAGACTTTGCGAGGGGCCTCCGTGTGCCAAAAATAGGCCGCGGGCACAGCCTCGCCCAAAAATAAGCGCCCGAAGGTCCCGTCCCCAAGTTCGTCCGCCGCAAAAATGCCAAAAAAACGGGTGGGCTATAGCCTTGGGGGTGGGGCTGGCCAAGTTCGTCCGCCGGACTCGGAATGGGGCCAGACTTTGCGAGGGGCCTCCGTGTGCCAAAAATAGGCAGCGGGCACAGCCGCGCCCAAAAATAAGCGCCCGAAGGTCCCGTCCCCAAGTTCGTCCGACGTAAAAATGCCCCAAAATCGGGTGGGCTATAGCCTTGGGGGTGGGGCTGGCCAAGTTCGTCCGCCGGACTCGGAATGGGGCCAGACTTTGCGAGGGGCCTCCGTGTGCCAAAAATAGGCCGCGGGCACAGCCGCGCCCAAAAATAAGCGCCCGAAGGTCCCGTCCCCAAGTTCGTCCGCCGCAAAAATGCCCAAAAAACGGGTGGGCTATAGCCTTGGGGGTGGGGCTGGCCAAGTTCGTCCGCCGGACTCAGAATGGGGCCAGACTTTGCGAGGGCCTTCGTGTGCCAAAAATAGGCCGCGGGCACAGCCGCGCCCAAAAATATGCGCCCGAAGGTCCCGTCCCCAAGTTCGTCCGCCGCAAAAATGCCCAAAAAACGGGTGGGCTATAGCCTTGGGGCTGGGGCTGGCCAAGTTCGCCCGCCGGACTCGGAATGGGGCCAGACTTTGCGAGGGCCTCCGTGTGCCAAAAATAGGCCGCGGGCACAGCCGCGCCCAAAAATAAGCGCCCGAAGGTCCCGTCCCCAAGTTCGTCCGCCGCAAAAATGCCCAAAATCGGGTGGGCTATAGCCTTGTGGGTGGGGCTGGCCAAGTTCGTCCGCCGGACTCGGAATGGGGCCAGACTTTGCGAGGGGCCTCCGTGTGCCAAAAATAGGCCGCGGGCACAGCCGCGCCCAAAAATAAGCGCCCGAAGGTCCCGTCCCCAAGTTCGTCCGCCGCAAAAATGCCCAAAAAACGGGTGGGCTATAGCCTTGGGGTGGGGCTGGCCAAGTTCGTCCGCCGGACTCGGAATGGGGCCAGACTTTGCGAGGGGCCTCCGTGTGCCAAAAATAGGCCGCGGGCACAGCCGCACCCAAAAATAAGCGGCCGAAGGTCCCGTCCCCATGTACGTCGGCCGCAAAATTGCCCAAAAAACGGGTGGGCTTTTGCCTGGGGGTGGGGCTGGCCAAGTTCATCCGCCGGACTCGGAATGGGGCCAGACTTTACGAGGGGCCTCCGTGTGCCAAAAATAAGCCGCGGGCACAGCCGCGACAAAAAATAAGTGCCCGATGGTCCCGTCCCCAAGTTCCTCCGCCGCAAAAATTCCCAAAAAACGGGTGGGCAATAGCCTTGGGGGTGGGGCTGGCCAAGTTCGTCCGCCAGACTCGGAATGGGGCTAGAATTTGCGAGGGGCCTCCGTGTGCCAAAAATAGGCCGCGGGCAGAGCCGCGACGAAAAATAAGCGGCCGAAGGTCCCGTCCCCAAGTTCATCCGCCGCAAAAATGCCCAAAAAACGGGTGGGCTATATAGCAGTGGGTGGGGCTGGCCAAGTTAAATCCGCCCGGACTCGGAATGGGGCCAGACTTTGCGAGGGGCCTCCGTGTGCCAAAAATAGGCCGGGCACAGCCGCGCCCAAAAATAAGCGCCGAAGGTCCCGTCCCCAAGTTCGTCCGCCCGCAAAAATGCCCAAAAATCGGGGGGGATATAGCCTTGGGGGTGGGGCTGGCCAAGTTCGTCCGCCGGACTCGGAATGGGGCCAGACTTTGCGAGCTGCCTCCGAGTGACAAAAAATAGGCCGCGGGCACAGCGCGCCCAAAAATAAGCGCCCGAAGGTCCCGTCCCCAAGTTCGTCTGCCGCAAAAATGCCCAAACAATGGGTGGGCTATAGCCTTGGGGGTGGGGCTGGCCAAGTTCGTCCGCCGGACTCGGAATGGGCCAGACTTTGCGATGGGCCTCTGTATGCCAAAAATAGGCCGCGGACACAGCCGCGCCCAAAAATAAGTGCCCGAAGGTCCCGTCCCCAAGTTTGTCCGCCCCAAAAATGCCAAAAAAACGGGTGGGCTATAGCCTTGGGGGTGGGGCTGGCCAAGTTCGTCCGCCGGACTCGGAATGGGGCCAGACTTTGCGAGGGGCCTCCGTGTGCCAAAAATAGGCCGCGGGCACAGCCGCGCCCAAAAATAAGCGCCCGAAGGTCCCGTCCCCAAGTTCGTCCGCCCGCAAAAAATGCAAAAAAACGGGTGGGCTATAGCCTTGGGGGTGGGGCTGGCCAAGTTCGTCCGCCGGACTCGGAATGGGGCCAGACTTTGCGATGGGCCTCCGTGTGCCAAAAATAGGCCGCGGGCACAGCCGCGCCCAAAAATAAGCGCCCGAAGGTCCCGTCCCCAAGTTCGTCCGCGGCAAAAGGCCCCAAAAAACGGGTGGGCTATAGCCTTGGGGGTGGGGCTGGCCAAGTTCGTCCGCCGGACTCGGAATGGGGCCAGACTTTGCGAGGGGCCTCCGTGTGCCAAAAATTTGCCGCGGGCACAGCCGCGCCCAAAAATAAGCGCCCGAAGGTCCCGTCCCCAAGTTCGTCCGCCGCAAAAATGCCCAAAAAACGGGTGGGCTATAGCCTTGGGGGTGGGGCTGGCCAAGTTCGTCCGCCGGACTCGGAATGGGGCCAGACTTTGCGAGGGGCCTCCGTGTGCCAAAAATAGGCCGCGGGCACAGCCGCGCCAAAAAATAAGCACCCGAAGGTCCCGTCCCCAAGTTCGTCCGCCGCAAAAATGCCCAAAAAACGGGTGGGCTATAGCCTTGGGGGTGGGGCTGGCCAGTTTCGTCCGCCGGACTCGGAATGGGGCCAGACTTTGCGATGGGCCTCCGTGTGCCAAAAATAGGCCGCGGGCACAGCCGCGCCCAAAAATAAGCGCCCGAAGGTCCCGTCCCCAAGTTCGTCCGCCGCAAAAAAGCCCAAAAAACGGGTGGGCTATAGCCTTGGGGGTGGGGCTGGCCAAGTTCGTCCGCCGGACTCGGAATGGGGCCAGACTTTGCGAGGGGCCTCCGTGTGCCAAAAATAGGCCGCGGGCACAGCCGCGCCCAAAAATAAGCGCCCGAAGGTCCCGTCCCCAAGTTCCCCCGGGTCAAAAATTCCAATCAAACGGGTGGCCTCTTGACTGGGGGGTGGGGCTGGCCAAGTTCGTCCGCCGGACTCGGAATGGGGCCAGACTTTGCGAGGGCCGCCCGGTGGCCAAAAATGGGGCGCGGGAACAGCCGCGCCCAAACATAAGAACCCGAAGGTCCCGTCCCCAAGTTCGTCCGCCGCAAAAATGCCCAAAAAACGGGTGGGCTATAGCCTTGGGGTGGGGCTGGCCAAGTTCGTCCGCCGGACTCGGAATGGGGCCAGACTTTGCGAGGGGCCTCCGTGTGCCAAAAATAGGCCGCGGGCACAGCCGCGCCCAAAAATAAGCGCCCGAAGGTCCCGTCCCCAAGTTCGTCCGCCGCAAAAATGCCCAAAAAACGGGTGGGCTATAGCATGGGGGGTGGGGCTGGCCAAGTTCGTCCGCCGGACTCGGAATGGGGCCAGACTTTGCGAGGGGCCTCCGTGTGCCAAAAATAGGCCGCGGGCACAGCCGCGCCCAAAAATAAGCGCCCGTCCCCAAGTTCGTCCGCCGCAAAAATGCCCAAAAAACGGGTGGGCTATAGCCTTGGGGGTGGGGCTGGCCAAGTTCGTCCGCCGGACTCGGAATGGGGCCAGACTTTTCGAGGGGCCTCCGTGTGCCAAAAATAGGCCGCGGACACAGCCGCTCCCAAAAATAAGCGCCCGAAGGTCCCGTCCCCAAGTTCGTCCGCCGCAAAAATGCCCAAAAAACGGGTGGGCTATAGCCTTGGGGGTGGGGCTGGCCAAGTTCGTCCGCCGGACTCGGAATGGGGCCAGACTTTGCGAGGGGCCTCCGTGTGCCAAAAATAGACCGCGGGCACAGCCGCGTCCAAAAATAAGCGCCCGTCCCCAAGTTTGTCCGCCGCAAAAATGCCCAAAAAACGGGTGGGCTATAGCCTTGGGGTGGGGCTGGCCAAGTTCGTCCGCCGGACTCGGAATGGGGCCAGACTTTGCGAGCGGCCTCCGTGTGCCAAAAATAGGCCGCGGGCACAGCCGCGCCCAAAAATAAGCGCCCGAAGGTCCCGTCCCCAAGTTCGTCCGCCGCAAAAATGCCCAAGAATCGGGTGGGCTATAGCCTTGGGGGTGGGGCTGGCCAAGTTCGTCCGCCGGACTCGGAATGGGGCCAGACTTTGCGAGGGGCCTCCGTGTGCCAAAAATAGGCCGCGGGCACAGCCGCGCCCAAAAATAAGCGCCGAAGGTCCCGTCCCCAAGTTCGTCCGCCGCAAAAATGCCCAAAAAACGGGTGGGCTATAGCCTTGGGGGTGGGGCTGGCCAAGTTCGTCCGCCGGACTCGGAATGGGGCCAGACTTTGCGAGGGGCCTCCGTGTGCCAAAAATAGGCCGCAGGCACAGCCGCGCCCAAAAATAAGCGCCCGAAGGTCCCGTCCCCAAGTTCGTCCGCCGCAAAAATGCCAAAAAAACGGGTGGGCTATAGCCTTGGGGGTGGGGCTGGCCAAGTTCGTCCGCCGGACTCGGAATGGGGCCAGACTTTGCGAGGGGCCTCCGTGTGCCAAAAATAGGCCGCGGGCACAGCCGCGCCCAAAAATAAGCGCCCGAAGGTCCCGTCCCCAAGTTCGTCCGCCGCAAAAATGCCCAAAAAACGGGTGGGCTATAGCCTTGGGGGTGGGGCTGGCCAAGTTCGTCCGCCGGACTCGGAATGGGGCCTGACATTGCGAGGGGCCTCCGTGTACGAAAAATAGGCCGCGGGCACAGCCGCGCTAAAAAAGAAGCGCCCGAAGGTCCCGTCCCCATGTTCGTCCGCCGCAAAAATGCCCAAAAAACGGGTGGGCTATAGCCTTCGGGTGGGGCTGGCCAAGTTCGTCCGCCGGACTCGTAATGGGGCCAGACTTTGCGAGGGGCCTCCGTGTGCAAACAATTGGCTGCAGGCACAGCTGCGCCCAAAAATAAGCACCCGAAGGTCCCGTCCCCAAGTTCATCCGCCGCAAAAATGCCCAAAAAACGGGTGGGCTATAGCCTTGGGGGTGGGGCTGGCCAAGTTCGTCCGCCGGACTCGGAATGGGGCCAGACTTTGCGAGGGGCCTCAGTGTGCCAAAAATAGGCCGCGGGCACAACCGCGCCCAAAAATAAGCACCCGAAGGACCAGTCCCCAAGTTCGTCCGCCGCAAAAATGGCCAAAAAACGGGTGGGCTATAGCTTTGGGGGTGGGGCTGGCCAAGTTCGTCCGCCGGACACGGAATGGGACCAGCCCTCCGTGTGCCAAAAATAGGCCGCGGGCACAGCCGCGCCCAAAAATAAGCGCCCAAAGGTCCCGTCCCCAAGTTCGTCCGCCGCAAAAATGCCCAAAAAACGGGTGGGCTATAGCCTTGGGGGTGGGGCTGGCCAAGTTCGTCCGCCGGACTCGGAATGGGGCCAGACTTTGCGAGGGGCCTCCGTGTGCCAAAAATAGACCGCGGCCACAGCCGCGCCCAAAAATAAGCGCCCGAAGGTCCCGTCCCCAAGTTCGTCCGCCGCAAAAATGCCCCAAAAACGGGTGGGCTATAGCCTTGGGGGTGGGGCTGGCCAAGTTCGTCCGCCGGACTCGGAATGGGGCCAGACTTTGCGAGGGGCCTCCGTGTGCCAAAAATAGGCCGCGGGCACAGCCGCGCCCAAAAATAAGCCCCCGAAGGTCCCGTCCCCAAGTTCGTCCGCCGCAAAAATGCCCAAAAAACGGGTGGGCTATAGCCTTGGGGGTGGGGCTGGCCAAGTTCGTCCGCCGGACTCGGAATGGGGCCAGACTTTGCGAGGGGCCTCCGTGTGCCAAAAATAGGCCGCGGGCACAGCCGCGCCCAAAAATAAGCGCCCGAAGGTCCCGTCCCCAAGTTCGTCCGCCGCAAAAATGCCCAAAAAACGGGTGGGCTATAGCCTTGGGGGTGGGGCTGGCCAAGTTCGTCCGCCGGACTCGGAATGGGGCCAGACTTTGCGAGGGGCCTCCGTGTGCCAAAAATAGGCCGCGGGCACAGCCGCGCCCAAAAATAAGCACCCGAAGGTCCCGTCCCCAAGTTCGTCCGCCGCAAAAATGCCCAAAAAATGGGTGGGCTATAGTGTTGGGGGTGGGGCTGGCCAAGTTCGTCCGTCGGACTCGGAATGGGGCCAGACTTTGCGAGGGGCCTCCGTGTGCCAAAAATAGGCCGCGGGCACAGCCGCGCCCAAAAATAAGCGCCCGAAGGTCCCGTCCCCAAGTTCGTCCGCCGCAAAAATGCCCAAAAAACGGGTGGGCTATAGCCTTGGGGGTGGGGCTGGCCAAGTTCGTCCGCCGGACTCGGAATGGGGCCAGACTTTGCGAGGGGCCTCCGTGTGCCAAAAATAGGCCGCTGGCACAGCCGCGCCCAAAAATAAATCCCGAACGTCCCGTCCCCAAGTTCGTCCGCCGCAAAAATGCCCCAAAAACGGGTGGGCTATAGCGTTGGGGGTGGGGCTGGCCAAGTTCGTCCGCCGGACTCGGAATGGGGCCAGACTTTACGAGAGGCCTCCGTGTGCCAAAAATAGGCCGCGGGCACAGCTGCTCCAAAAAATAAGAGTCCGAAGGTCCCGTCCCCAAGTTCGTCCGCCGCAAAAATGCCCAAAAAACGGGTGGGCTATAGCCTTGGGGGTGGGGCTGGCCAAGTTCGTCCGCCGGACTCGGAATTGGGCCAGACTTTGCGAGGGGATTCCGTGTGCCAAAAATAGGCCGCGGGCACAGCCGTACCCAAAAATAAGGGCCCGAAGGTCCCGTCCCCAAGTTCGTCCTCCGTAAAAATGCCCAAAAAACGGGTGGGCTATAGCCTTGGGGGTGGGGCTGGCCAAGTTCGTCCGCCGGACTCGGGACGGGGCCAGACTTTGCGAGGGGCCTCTGTGTGCCAAAAATAGGCGGCGGGCACAGCCGCGCCAAAAAATAAGCGCCCGAAGTCCCATCCCCAAGTTCGTCCGCCGCAAAAATGCCCAAAAAACGGGTGGGCTATAGCCTTGGGGGTGGGGCTGGCCAAGTTCGTCCGCCGGACTCGGAATGGGGCCAGACTTTGCGAGGGGCCTCCGTGTGCCAAAAATAGGCCGCGGGCACAGCCGCGCCCCAACATAAGCGCCCGAAGGTCCCGTCCCCAAGTTCGTCCGCCGCAAAAATGCCCCAAAAACGAGTGGGCTATAGCCTTGGGGGTGGGGCTGGCCAAGTTCGTCCGCCGGACTCGGAATGGGGCCAGACTTTGCGAGGGGCCTCCGTGTGCCAAAAATAGGCCGCGGGCACAGCCGCGCCCAAAAATAAGCGCCCGAAGGTCCCGTCCCCAAGTTCGTCCGCCGCAAAAATGCCCAAAAAACGGGTGGGCTATAGCCTTGGGGGTGGGGCTGGCCAAGTTCGTCCGCCGGAATCGGAATGGGGCTAGACTTTGCGAGGGGCCTCCGTGTGCCAAAAATAGGCCGCGGGCACAGCCGCGCCAAAAAAAAAGCGCCCGAAGGTCCCGTCCCCAAGTTCGTCCGCCGCAAAAATGCCCAAAAAACGGGTGGGCTATAGCCTTGGGGGTGGGGCTGGCCAAGTTCGTCCGCCGGACTCGGAATGGGGCCAGACTTTGCGAGGGGCCTCCGTGTGCCAAAAATAGGCCGCGGGCACAGCCGCGGCCAAAAATAAGCGCCCGAAGGTCCCGTCCCCAAGTTCGTCCGCCGCAAAAATGCCCAAAAAACGGGTGGGCTATAGCCTTGGGGTGGGGCTGGCCAAGTTCGTCCGCCGGACTCGGAATGGGGCCAGACTTTGCGAGGGGCCTCCGTGTGCCAAAAATAGGCCGCGGGCACAGCCGCGCCCAAAAATAAGCGCCCGAAGGTCCCGTCCCCAAGTTCGTCCGCCGCAAAAATGCCCAAAAAACGGGTGGGCTATAGCCTTGGGGGTGGGGCTGGCCAAGTTCATCCGCCGGACTCGGAATGGGGCCAGACTTTGCGAGGGGCCTCCGTGTGCCAAAAATAGGCCGCGGGCACAGCCGCGCCCAAAAATAAGCGCCCGAAGGTCCCGTCCCCAAGTTCGTCCGCCGCGAAAATGCCCAAAAAACGGGTGGGCTATAGCCTTGGGGGTGGGGCTGGCCAAGTTCGTCCGCCGGACTCGGAATGGGGCCAGACTTTGCAAGGGGCTTCGTGTGCCAAAATTAGGCCGCGGGTGCAACCGCGCCCAAAAATAAGCGCCCGAAGGTCCCGTCCCCAAGTTCGTCCGCCGCAAAAATGGCCAAGAAGCGGGTGGGCTACAGCCTTGGGGGTGGGGCTGGCCAAGTTCGTCCGCCGGACTCGGAATGGGGCCAGACTTTGCGAGGGGCCTCCGTGTGCCAAAAATAGGCCGCGGGCACAGCCGCGCCCAAAAATAAGCGCCCGAAGGTCCCGTCCCCAAGTTCGTCCGCCGCAAAAATGCCCAAAAAACGGGTGGGCTATAGCCTTGGGGGTGGGGCTGGCCAAGTTCGTCCGCCGGACTCGGAATGGGGCCAGACTTTGCGAGGGGCCTCCGTGTGCCAAAAATAGGCAAGCGCCCGAAGGTCCCGTCCCCAAGTTCGTCCGCCGCAAAAATGCCCAAAAAACGGGTGGGCTATAGCCTTGGGGGTGGGGCTGGCCAAGTTCGTCCGCCGGACTCGGAATGGGGCCAGACTTTGCGAGGGGCCTCCGTGTGCCAAAAATAGGCCGCGGGCACAGCCGCGCCCAAAAATAAGCGCCCGAAGGTCCCGTCCCCAAGTTCGTCCGCCGCAAAAATGCCAAAAAAACGGGTGGGCTATAGCCTTGGGGTGGGGCTGGCCAAGTTCGTCCGCCGGACTCGGAATGGGGCCAGACTTTGCGAGGGGCCTCCGTGTGCCAAAAATAGACGGCGGGCACAGCCGCGCCCAAAAATAAGCGCCCGAAGGTCCCGTCCCCCAGTTCGTCCACCGCAAAAATGCCCAAAAAACGGGTGGGCTATAGCCTTGGGGGTGGGGCTGGCCAAGTTCGTCCGCCGGACTCGGAATGGGGCCAGACTTTGCGAGGGGCCTCCATGTGCCAAAAATAGACAGCGGGCACAGCCGCGCCAAACAATAAGCGCCCGAAGGTCCCGTCCCCAACTTCGTCCACCGCAAAAATGCCCAAAAAACGGGTGGGCTATAGCCTTGGGGGTGGGGCTGGCCAAGTTCGTCCGCCGGACTCGGAATGGGGCCAGACTTTGCGAGGGGCCTCCGTGTGCCAAAAATAGGCCGCGGGCACAGCCGCGCCCAAAAATAAGCGCCCGAAGGTCCCGTCCCCAAGTTCGTCCGCCGCAAAAATGCCCAAAAAACGGGTGGGCTATAGCCTTGGGGGTGGGGCTGGCCAAGTTCGTCCGCCGGACTCGGAATGGGGCCAGACTTTGCGAGGGGCCTCCGTGTGCCAAAAATAGGCCGCGGGCACAGCCGCGCCCAAAGGTCCCGTCCCCAAGTTCGTCGCCGCAAAAATGCCCAAAAAACGGGTGGGCTATAGCCTTGGGGGTGGGGCTGGCCAAGTTCGTCCGCCGGACTCGGAATGGGGCCAGACTTTGCGAGGGGCCTCCGTGTGCCAACAATAGGCGGCGGGCACAGCTGCGGCCAAAAATAAGCGCCCGAAGGTCCCGTCCCCAAGATCGTCCGCCGCAAAAATGCCCAAACAACGGGTGGGCTATAGCCTTGGGGGTGGGGCTGGCCAAGTTCGTCCGCCGGACTCGGAATGGGGCCAGACTTTGCGAGGGGCCTCCGTGTGCCAAAAATAGGCCGCGGGCACAGCCGCGCCCAAAAATAAGCGCCCGAAGGTCCCGTCCCCAAGTTCGTCCGCCGCAAAAATGCCCAAAAAACGGGTGGGCTATAGCCTTGGGGGTGGGGCTGGCCAAGTTCGTCCGCCGGACTCGGAATGGGGCCAGACTTTGCGAAGGCCTCCGTGTGCCAAAAATAAGCCGCGGACACAGCCGCGCCCAACAAAAAAGCGCCCGAAGGTCCCGTCCCCAAGCTCGTCCGCCGTAAAAATGCCCAAGAAACGGGTGGGCTATGGCCTTGGGGGTGGGGCTGGCCAAGTTCGTCCGCCGGACTCGGAATGGGGCCACACTTTGCGAGGGGCCTCCGTGTGCCAAAAATAGGCCGCGGGCACAGCCGCGCCCAAAAATAAGCGCCCGAAGGTCCCGTCCCCAAGTTCGTCCGCCGCAAAAATGCCCAAAAAACGGGTGGGCTATAGCCTTGGGGGTGGGGCTGGCCAGTTTCGTCCGCCGGACTCGGAATGGGGCCAGACTTTGCGAGGGGCCTCCGTGTGCCAAAAATAGGCCGCGGGCACAGCCGCGTCCAAAAATAAGCGCCCGTCCCCAAGTTCGTCCGCCGCAAAAATGCCCAAAAAACGGGTGGGCTATAGCCTTGGGGTGGGGCTGGCCAAGTTCGTCCGCCGGACTCGGAATGGGGCCAGACGTTGCGAGCGGCCTCCGTGTGCCAAAAATAGGCCGCGGGCACAGCCGCGCCCAAAAATAAGCGCCCGAAGGTCCCGTCCCCAAGTTCGTCCGCCGCAAAAATGCCCAAAAAACGGGTGGGCTATAGCCTTGGGGGTGGGGCTGGCCAAGTTCGTCCGCCGGACTCGGAATGGGGCCAGACTTTGCGAGGGGCCTCCGTGTGCCAAAAATAGGCCGCGGGCACAGCCGCGCCCAAAAATAAGCGCCCGAAGGTCCCGTCCCCAAGTTCGTCCACTGCAAAAATGCCCAAAAAAGGGGTGGGCTATAGCCAGGGGGGGTGGGGCTGGCCAAGTTAAATCCGCCGGACTCGGATTGGGGCCAGACTTTGCGAGGGGCCTCCGTGTGCCAAAAATAGGCCGCGGGCACAGCCGCGCCCAAAAATAAGCGCCCGAAGGTCCCGTCCCCAAGTTCGTCCGCCGCAAAAATGCCCAAAAAACGGGTGGGCTATAGCCTTGGGGTGGGGCTGGCCAAGTTCGTCCGCCGGACTCGGAATGGGGCCAGACTTTGCGAGGGGCCTCCGTGTGCAAAAAAATAGCCGCGGGCACAGCGCGCGCCAAAAAAACGCGCCGAAGGTCCCGTTCCCAAGTTCGTCCGCCGCAAAAAGGCCCAAAAAACGGGTGGGCTATAGCCTTGGGGGTGGGGCTGGCCAAGTTCGTCCGCCGGACTCAGAATGGGGCCAGACTTTGTGAGGGGCCTCCGTGTTCCAAAAATAGGCCGTGGACACAGCCGCGCCCAAAAATAAACGCCCGAAGGTCCCGTCCCCAAGTTCGTCCGCCGCTAAAATGCCAAGGAATCGGGTGGGCTATAGCCTTGGGGGTGGGGCTGGCCAAGTTAAATCCGCCGGACTCGGAATGGGGCCAGACTTTGAGGGGGCCTCCGTGTGCAAAAAAATAGGCGCGGCGGGCACAGCGCGCCCAAAAATAAGCCCCCGAAGGTCCCGTCCCCAAGTTCGTCCGCCGCAAAAATGTTCAAAAAGCGGGTGGGCTATAGCCTTGGGGGTGGGGCTGGCCAAGTTCGTCCGCCGGACTCGGAATGGGGCCAGACTTTGCGAGGGGCCTCCGTGTGCCAAAAATAGGCCGCGGGCACAGCCGCGCCCAAAAATAAGCGCCCGAAGGTCCCGTCCCCAAGTTCGTCCGCCGCAAAAATGCCCAAAAAACGGGTGGGCTATAGCCTTGGGGGTGGGGCTGGCCAAGTTCGTCCGCCGGACTCGGAATGGGGCCAGACTTTGCGAGGGGCCTCCGTGTGCCAAAAAAATAGACCGCGGGCACAGCCGCGCCCAAATATAAGCGCCCGAAGGTCCCGTCCCCAAGTTCGTCCCCCGCAAAAATGCCCAAAAAACGGGTGGGCTATAGCCTTGGGGGTGGGGCTGGCCAAGTTCGTCCGCCGGACTCGGAATGGGGCCAGACTTTGCGAGGGGCCTCCGTGTGCCAAAAATAGGCCGCGGGCACAGACGCGCGCAAAAATAAGCGCCCGAAGGTCCCGTCCCCAAGTTCGTCCGCCGCAAAAATGCCCAAAAAACGGGTGGGCTATAGCCTTGGGGGTGGGGCTGGCCAAGTTCGTCCGCGGGACTCGGAATGGGGCCAGACTTTGCGAGGGGCCTCCGTGTGCCAAAAATAAGCCACGGGCATAGCCGCGCCCAAAAATAAGAGCCCGAAGGTCCGGTCCCCAAGTTCGTCCGCCGCAAAAATGCCCAAAAAAAGGGTGGGCTATAGCCTTGGGGGTGCGGCTGGCCAAGTTTATCCGCCGGACTCGGAATGGAGCCAGACATTACGAGGGGCCTCCGTGTGCCAAAGATAGGCCACGGGCACAGCCATGCCCAAAAAGAAGCACCCGAAGGTCCCGTCCCCAAGTTCGTCCGCCGCAAAAATGCCCAAAAAACGGGTGGGCTATAGCCTTGGGGGTGGGGCTGGCCAAGTTCGTCCGCCGGACTCGGAATGGGGCAGACTTTGCGAGGGGCCTCCGTGTGCCAAAAATAGGCCGCGGGCACAGCCGCGCCCAAAAATAAATGCCCGAAGGTCCCGTCCCCAAGTTCGTCCGCCGCAAAAATGCCCAAAAAACGGGTGGGCTATAGCCTTGGGGGTGGGGCTGGCCAAGTTCGTCCGCCGGACTCGGAATGGGGCCAGACTTTGCGAGGGGCCTCCGTGTGCCAAAAATAGGCCGTGGGCACAGCCGCGCCCAAAAATAAGCGCCTGAAGGTCCCGTCCCCAAGTTCGTCGCCGCAAAAATGCCCAAAAAACGGGTGGGCTATAGCCTTGGGGGTGGGGCTGGCCAAGTTCGTCCGCCGGACTCGGAATGGGGCCAGACTTTGCGAGGGGCCTCCGTGTGCCAAAAATAGGCCGCGGGCACAGCCGCGCCCAAAAATAAGCGTCCGAAGGTCCCGTCCCCAAGTTCGTCCGCCGCAAAAATGCCCAAAAAACGGGTGGGCTATAGCCTTGGGGGTGGGGCTGGCCAAGTTCGTCCGCCGGACTCGGAATGGGGCAAGAATTTGCGAGGGACCTCTGTGTGCCAAAAATAGGCGTGGGGCACTGCACGCCCAAAAATAATGGCCGGAAGTTCCCGTCCCCAAGTTCGTCCGCCGCAAAAATGCCAAAAAAACGGGTGGGCTATAGCCTTGGGGTGGGGCTGGCCAAGTTCGTCCGCCGGACTCGGAATGGGGCCAGACTTTGCGAGGGGCCTCCGTGTGCCAAAAATAGGCCGCGGGCACAGCCGCGCCCAAAAATAAGCGCCCGAAGGTCCCGTCCCCAAGTTCGTCCCCCGCAAAAATGCCCAAAAAACGGGTGGGGTATACCGTTGGGGTTGGGGCTGGCCAACTTCGTCCGCCGGACTCGGAATGGGGCCCAGACTTTGCGAGGGCCTCCGTGTGCCAAAAAATAGGCGCGGGCACAGCCGCGCCCAAAAATAAGCGCCGAAGGTCCCGTCCCCAAGTTCGTCCGCCGCAAAAATGCAAAAAAAACGGGTGGGCTATAGCCTTGGGGGTGGGGCTGGCCAAGTTCGTCCGCCGGACTCGGAATGGGGCCAGACTTTGCGAGGGGCCACCGTGTGCCAAAAATAGGCCGCGGGCACAGCCGCGCCCAAAAATAAGTGACCGAAGGTCCCGTCCCCAAGTTCGTCCGCCGCAAAAATGCCCAAAAAACGGGTGGGCTATAGCCTTGGGGGTGGGGCTGGCCAAGTTCGTCCGCCGGACTCGGAATGGGTCCAGACTTTGCGAGGGGCCTCCGTGTGCCAAAAATACACCACGGGCACAGCCACGCCCAAAAATAAGCGTCCAAAAGGTCCCGTCCCCAAGTTCGTCCACTGCAAAAATGCCCAAAAAACGGGTGGGCTATACCCTTGGGGGTGGGGCTGCGCAAGTTCGTCCGCCGGACTCGGAATGGGGCCAGACTTTGCGAGGGGCCTCCGTGTGCCAAAAATAGGCCGCGGGCACAGCCGCGCCCAAAAATAAGCGCCCGAAGGTCCCGTCCCCAAGTTCCTCCGCCGCAAAAATGCCCAAAAAACGGGTGGGCTATAGCCTTGGGGGTGGGGCTGGCCAAGTTCGTCCGCCGGACTCGGAATGGGGCAGACTTTGCGAGGGGCCTCCGTGTGCCAAAAATAGTCCGTGGGCACAGCCGCGCCCAAAAAAAAGCACCCGAAGGTCCCGTCCCCAAGTTCGTCCGCCGCAAAAATGCCCAAAAAACGGGTGGGCTATAGCCTAGGGGGTGGGGCTGGCCAAGTTCGTCCACCGGACTCGGAATGGGGCCAGACTTTGCGAGGGGACTCCGTGTGCCAAAAATACGCCGCGGGCACAGCCGTGCCCAAATATAAGCGCCCGAATGTCCCGTCCCCAAGTTCATCCGCCGCAAAAATGCCCAAAAAACGGGTGGGCTATAGCCTTGGGGGTGGGGCTGGCCAAGTTCGTCCGCCGGACTCGGAATGGGGCCAGACTTTGCGAGGGGCATGCGTGTGCCAAAAATAGGCCGCGGGAACAGCCGCGCCCAAAAATAAACGGCCGAAGGTCCCGTCCCCAAGTTCGTCCGCCGCAAAAATGCCCAAAAAACGGGTGGGCTATAGCCTTGGGGGTGGGGCTGGCCAAGTTCGTCCGCCGGACTCGGAATGGGGCCAGACTTTGCGAGGGGCGTCCGTGTGCCAAAAATAGGCCGCGGGCACAGCCGCGCCCCAAAAATAAGCGCCCGTCCCCAAGTTCGTCCGCCGCAAAAATGCCCAAAAAACGGGTGGGCTATAGCCTTGGGGGTGGGGCTGGCCAAGTTCGTCCGCCGGACTCGGAATGGGGCCAGACTTTGCGAGGGGCCTCCATGTGCCAAAAATAGACGGCGGGCACAGCCGCGCCAAACAATAAGCGCCCGAAGGTCCCGTCCCCAAGTTCGTCCGCTGCAAAAATGCCCAAAAAACGGGTGGGCTATAGCCTTGGGGGTGGGGCTGGCCAAGTTCGTCCGCCGGACTCGGAATGGGGCCAGACTTTGCGAGGGGCCTCCGTGTGCCAAAAATAGGCCGCGGGCACAGCCGCGCCCAAAAATAAGCGCCCGAAAGTCCCGTCCCCAAGTTCGTCCGCCACAAAAATGCCTAAAAAACGGGTGGGCTAGCCTTGGGGGTGGGGCTGGCCAAGTTCGTCCGCCGGATTCGGAATGGGGCCAGACTTTGCGAGGGGCCTCCGTGTGCCAAAACTAGATGGCGGGCACAGCCGCGCCCAAAAATAAGCGCCCGAAGGTCCCGTCCCCAAGTTCGTCCGCCGCAAAAATGCCCAAAAAACGGGTGGGCTATAGCCTTGGGGGTGGGGCTGGCCAAGTTCGTCCGCCGGACTCGGAATGGGGCCAGACTTTGCGAGGGGCCTCCGTGTGCCAAAAATAGGCCGCGGGCACAGCCGCGCCCAAAAATAAGCGCCCGAAGGTCCCGTCCCCAAGTTCGTCCGCCGCAAAAATGCCCAAAAAAAGGGTGGGCTATAGCCGTGGGGGTGGGGCTGGCCAAGTTCGTCCGCCGGACTCGGAATGGGGCCAGACTTTGCGAGGGGCCTCCGTGTGCCAAAAATAGGCCGCGGGCACAGCCGCGCCCAAAAATAAGCGCCCGAAGGTCCCGTCCCCAAGTTCGTCCGCCGCAAAAATGCCCCAAAAACGGGTGGGCTATAGCCTTGGGGGTGGGGCTGGCCAAGTTCGTCCGCCGGACTCGGAATGGGGCCAGACTTTGCGAGGGGCCTCCGTGTGCCAAAAATAGGCCGCGGGCGCAGCCGCGCCAAAAAATAAGCGCCCGAAGGTCCCGTCCCCAAGTTCGTCCGCCGCAAAAATGCCCAAAAAACGGGTGGGCTATAGCCTTGGGGGTGGGGCTGGCCAGTTTCGTCCGCCGGACTCGGAATGGGGCCAGACTTTGCGATGGGCCTCCGTGTGCCAAAAATATGCCGCGGGCACAGCCGCGCCCTAAAATAAGTGCCCGAAGAGCCCGTCCCCAAGTTCGTCCGCCGCAAAAATGCCCAAAAAACGGGTGGGCTATAGCCTTGGGGGTGGGGCTGGCCAAGTTCGTCCGCCGGACTCGGAATGGGGCCAGACTTTGCGAGGGGCCTCCGTGTGCCAAAAATAGGCCGTGGGCACAGCGCGCCAAAAATAAGCGCCCGAAGGTCCCGTCCCCAAGTTCGTCCGCCGCAAAAATGCCCAAAAAAGCGGGTGGGCTATAGCCTTTGGGGGTGGGGCTGGCCAAGTTAAATCCGCCGGACTCGGAATGGGGCCAGACTTTGCGAGGGGGCCTCCGTTTGGCAAAAATTGGCCGCGGGGAAAGGCGCGTCCAAAAATAAGAGCCAGAAGGTCCCATCCCCTTGTTCGTCCGCGCAAAAATGCCCAAAAAACGGGTGGGCTATAGCCTTGGGGGTGGGGCTGGCCAAGTTCGTCCGCCGGACTCGGAATGGGGCCAGACTTTGCGAGGGGCCTCCGTGTGCCAAAAATAGGCCGCGGGCACAGCCGCGCCCAAAAATAAGCGCCCGAAGGTCCCGTCCCCAAGTTCGTTGCCACAAAAATGCCCAAAAAAGCGGGTGGGCTATAGCCTTGGGGTGGGGCTGGCCAAGTTAAATCCGCCGGACTCGTAATGGGGCCAGACTTTGCGAGGGGCCTCCGTGTGCCAAAAATAGGCCGCGGGCACAGCCGCGCCCAAAAATAAGCGGCCGAAGGTCCCGTCCCCAAGTTCGTCCGCCGCAAAAATGCCCAAAAAACGGGTGGGCTATAGCCTTGGGGGTGGGACTGGCCAAGTTCGTCCGCCGGACTCGGAATGGGGCCAGACTTTGCGAGGAGCCCCCGTGTGCCAAAAATAGGCCGCGGACACAGTCGCGCCCAAAAATAAGTGCCCGAAGGTCCCGTCCACAAGTTCGTCCGCCGCAAAAATGCCCAAAAAACGGGTGGGCTATAGCCTTGGGGGTGGGGTATGGCCACGTTGATCCGCCGGACTCGGAATGGGGCCAGACTTTGCGAGGGGCCTCCGTGTGCCAAAAATAGGCCGCGGGCACAGCCGCGCCCAAAATAAGCGCCCGAAGGTCCCGTCCCCAAGTTCGTCCGCCGCAAAAATGCCCAAAAAACGGGTGGGCTATAGCCTTGGGGGTGGGGCTGGCCAAGTTCGTCCGCCGGACTCGGAATGGGGCCAGACTTTGCGAGGGGCCTCCGTGTGCCAAAAATAGGCCGCGGGCACAGCCGCGCCCAAAAATAAGCCCCCGAAGGTCCCGTCCCCAAGTTCGTCCGCCGCAAAAATGCCCAAAAAACGGGTGGGCTATAGCCTTGGGGGGAGGGGCTGGCCAACTTCGTCCGCCGGACTCGGAATGGGGCGAGACTTTGCGAGCGCCCTCCGTGTGCCAAAAATAGGCCGCGGGCACAGCCGCGTCCAAAAATAACCCCCCGAAGGTACCGTCCCCAAGTTCGTCCGCCGCAAAAATGACCAAAAAACGGGTGGGCTATAGCCTTGGGGGTGGGGCTGGCCAAGTTCGTCCCCCGGACTCGGAATGGGGCCAGACTTTGCGAGGGGCCTCCGTGTGCCAAAAATAGGCCGCGGGCACAGCCGCGCCCAAAAATAAGCGCCCGAAGGTCCCGTCCCCAAGTTCGTCCGCAGCAAAAATGCCCAAAAAACGGGTGGGCTATAGCCTTGGGGGTGGGGCTGGCCAAGTTCGTCCGCCGGACTCGGAATGGGGCCAGACTTTGCGAGGGGCCTCCGTGTGCCAAAAATAGGCCGCGGGCACAGACGCGCCCAAAAATAAGCGTCCGAAGGTACTGTCCCCAAGGTCGTCCGCCCGCAAAAATGCCCCCAAAAGCGGGTGGGTTTTAGCCTTGGGGGTGGGGCTGGCCTAGTTCGTCCGCCGGACTCGGAATGGGGCCAGACTTTGCGAGGGGCCTCCGTGTGCCAAAAATAGGCCGCGGGCACAGCCGCACCCAAAAATAAGCGCCCGAAGGTCCCGTCCCCAAGTTCGTCCGCCGCAAAAATGCCCAAAAAACGGGTGGGCTATAGCCTTGGGGGTGGGGCTGGCCAGTTTCGTCCGCCGGACTCGAAATGGGGCCAGACTTTGCGAGGGGCCTCCGTGTGCCAAAACTAGGCCGCGGGCACAGCCGCGCCCAAAAATAAGCGCCCGAAGGTCCCGTCCCCAAGTTCGTTGCCGCAAAAATTCCCAAAAAATGGGTGGGCTATAGCCTTGGGGGTGGGGCTGGCCGAGTTCGTCCGCCGGACTCGGAATGGGGCCAGACTTTGCGAGGGGCCTCCGTGTGCCAAAAATAGGCCGCGAGCACAGCCGCGCCCAAAAATAAGCACCCGAAAGTCCCGTCCCCAAGTTCGTCCGCCGCAAAAATGCCCAAAAAAGCGGGTGGGCTATAGCCTTGGGGGTGGGGCTGGCCAAGTTAAATCCGCCGGACTCGGAATGGGGCCAGACTTTGCGAGGGCCTCCGTGTGCCAAAAATAGCCGCGGGCACAGCCGCGCCCAAAATAAGCGCCGAAGGTCCCGTCCCCAAGTTCGTCCGCTTGCAAAAATGCCCAAAAAGCGGGTGGGCTATAGCCTTGGGGGTGGTGCTGGCCAAGGGCGTCCGCCGGACTCGGGATGGGGCCAGAGACTTTGCGAGGGGCCTCCGTGTGCCAAAAATAGACCGCGGGCACAGCCGCGCCCAAAAATAAGCGCCCGAAGGTCCCGTCCCCAAGTTCGTCCGCCGCAAAAATGCCCAAAAAACGGGTGGGCTATAGCCTTGGGGGTGGGGCTGGCCAAGTTCGTCCGCCGGACACGGAATGGGGCCAGACTTTGCGAGGGGCCTCCGTGTGCCAAAAATAGGCCGCGGGCACAGCCGCGCCCAAAAATAAGCGCCCGAAGGTCCAGTACCCAAGTTCGTACGCCGCAGCAAAGCCCCAAGAAAGGGTGGGCTATAGCCTTGGGGGTGGGGCTGGCCAAGTTCGTCCGCCGGACTCGGAATGAGGCCAGACTTTGCGAGGGGCCTCCGTGTGCCAAAAATAGGCCGCGGGCACAGCCGCGCCCAAAAATAAGCGCCCGAAGGTCCCGTCCCCAAGTTCGTCTGTTGCAAAAATGCCAAAAATGGGTGGGCTATAGCCTTCCAGGGGTGGGGCTGGCCAAGTTCGTCCGCGGACTCGGAATGGGGCCAGACTTTGCGAGGGCCTCCGTGTGCCAAAAATAGGCAGCGGGCACAGCCGCCGTGTGCCAAAAATAAGCGCCGAAGGTCCCGTCCCCGGTCCCCGTCCCCAAGTTCGTCGCAAAAATGCCCAAAAGCGGGTGGGCTATAGCCTTGGGGAGTGGGGCTGGCCAAGTTCGTCCGCCGGACTCGGAATGGGGCCAGACTTTGCGAGGGCCTCCGTGTGCCAAAAATAGGCGCGGGCACAGCCGCCCAAAATAAGCGCCCCGAAGGTCCCGTCCCCAAGTTCGTCCGCTGCAAAAATGCCCAAAAGCGGGTGGGCTATAGCCTTGGGGGTGGGGCTGGCCAAGTTCATCCGCCGGACTCGGAATGGGGCCAGACTTTGCGAGGGCCTCCGTGTGCCAAAAATAGGCCGCAGGCACAGCCGCGCCCAAAATAAGCGCCGAAGGTCCCGTCCCCAAGTTCGTCCCCGCAAAAATGCCCAAAAAGCGGGTGGGCTATAGCCTTGGGGGTGGGGCTGGCCAAGTTCGTCCGCCGGACTCGGAATGGGGCCAGACTGCGAGGGCCTCCGTGTGCCAAAATAGGTCGCGGGCACAGCCAGCGCCAAAAATAAGCGCCTGAAGGTCCCGTCCCAAGTTCGTCCGCCGTAAAAATGCCCAAAAAAGCGGGTGGGCTATAGCCCAGGGGTGGGGCTGGCCAAGTTCGTCCGCCGGACTCGGAATGGGGCCAGACTTTGCGAGAGGGCCTCCGTGTGCCAAAAATAGGCCTTGGGCACAGCAGCTAAAAATAAGCGCCGAAGTCCCGTCCCCAAGTTCGTCCGCCGCCTGAATGCCCAAAAAAAGGGTGGGCTATAGACTTGGGGGTGGGGCTGGCCCACTTCGTCAGCCGGACTCGGAATGGGGCCAGACTGGGCGAGGGGCCTCCGTGTACCAAAAATAGACAGCTGGGCACAGCCGCGCCAAAAATAAGCGCCTGAAGGTCCCGTCCCCAAGTTCGTCCGCTGCAAAATGCCCAAAAAAATGGGTGGGCTATAGCCTTGCAGGGGTGGGGCTGGCCAAGTTCGTCCGCGGACTCGGAATGGGGCCAGACTTTGCGAGAGGGCCTCCGTGTGCCAAAAATAGGCCGCGGGCACAGCCGCACCCAAAATAAGCGCCCGAAGGTCCGTCCCCAAGTTGTCCGCCGCAAAAATGCCCAAAAAAGCGGGTGGGCTATAGCCAGGGGTGGGGCTGGCCAAGTTCGTCCCCCCGGACTCGGAATGGGGCCAGACTTTGCGAGGGCCTCCGTGTGCCAAAAATAGGCCGTGGGCACAGCCCGCTCCCAAAAATAAGCGCCGAAGGTCCCGTCCCCAAGTTAAATCCGCCGCAAAAATGCCCAAAAAACGGGTGGGCTATAGCCTTGGGGGTGGGGCTGGCCAAGTTCGTCCGCCGGACTCGGAATGGGGCCAGACTTTACGAGGGGTCTCCGTGTGCCAAAAATAGGCCGCGGGCACAGTTTCGCCCAAAAATAAGTACCCGAAGGTCCCGTCCCCATGTTCGTCCGCCACAGTAATGCCCAAAATGGGTGGGCTATAGCCAGCAGGGTGGGGCTGGCCAGGATTCGTCCGCCGGACTCGGAATGGGGCCAGACTTTGCGAGGGCCTCCGTGTGCCAAAAATAGGCCGCGGGCACAGCCGCCCAAAAATAAGCCGAAGTCCGTCCCCAAGTTCGTCCTCCATAAAAATGCCCAAAAAAACGGGTGGGCTATAGCCTTGGGGGTGGGGCTGGCCAAGTTCGTCCGCCGGACTCGGAATGGGGCCAGACTTTGCGAGGGCTTCCGTGTGCCAAAAATAGGCCGTGGGCACAGCCGCGCCCAAAAATAGGCGCCCGAAGGTCCCGTCCCCAAGTTTGTCCGCCGCAAAAATGCCCAAAAAATTGGTGGGCTATAGCCACAGGGGTGGGGCTGGCCAAGTTCGTCCGCGGACTCGGAATGGGGCCAGACTTTGCGAGGGCCTCCGTGTGCCAAAAATAGGCGCGGGCACAGCGCGCCCAAAATAAGCGCCGAAGGTCCCGTCCCCAAGTTCGTCCGCCGCAAAAATGCCCAAAAAACGGGTGAGCTATAGCCTTGGGGTTGGGGCTGGCCAAGTTCGTCCGCCGGACTCGGAATAGGGCCAGACTTGGCGAGGGGCCTCCGTGTGCCAAAAATAGGCCGCGGGACCGGCGGCGCCAAAAATAAAGAGCCAGAAGGTCCCGTCCCCAAGTTCGTCCGCCGCAAAAATGCCCAAAAAACGGGTGGGCTATAGCCTTGGTGGTGGGGCTGGCCATGTTCGTCCGCTGGACACGGAATGGGACCAGCCCTCCGTGTGCCAAAAATAGGCCGCGGGCAGAGCCGCGCCCAAAATAAGCGCCGAAGGTCCCGTCCCCAAGTTCGTCCGCCGCAAAAATGCCCAAAATGGGTGGGCTATAGCCTTCAGGGGTGGGGCTGGCCAAGTTTCGTCCGACGGACTTGGTATGGGGCCAGACTTTGCGGGGGCCTCCGTGTGCCAAAAATAGAGCGCGGACACAGCCGCGCCAAAAAATAGCCCCGAAGGTCCCGTCCCAAATTTGTACCGCCTAAAAAAGCCAAAAAATCGGTTGGGTATAGCCTTGGGGGTGGGGCTGGCCAAGTTCGTCCGCCGGACGCGGAATGGGGCCAGACTTTGCAAGGGCCCTCCGTGTGCCAAAAAATAGGCCCGCGGGCACAGCCGCGCCCAAAAATAAAGCGCCAGAGTCCCGTCCCAAGTTCGTCCGCCGCAAAAATGCCCAAAAGCAGGTGGGCTATAGCCTTGGGGTGGGGCTGGCCAAGTTCGTCCGCAGGACTCGGATGGGGGCCAGACTTTGCGAAGGGCCTCCGTGTGCCAAAAAATAGGCCGCAGGCACAGCCGCCCAAAATAAGCGCCGAAGGTCCCGTCCCCAAGTTCGTCCGCCCAAAAATGCCCCAAAAAGCGGGTGGGCTATAGGCTGGGGGTGGGGCTGGCCAAGTTGATCCGCGGACTCGGAATGGGGGCCAGACTTTGCGAGGGCCTCCGTGTGCCAAAAATAGGCCGCGGGCACAGCCGCGCCAAAAATAAGCGCCCAAAGGTCCCGTCCCCAAGTTCGTCCGCCGCAAAAATGCGCAAAAAACGGGTGGGCTATAGCCTTGGAGGTGGGGCTGGCGAAGTTCGTCCGCCGGACTCGGAATGGGGCCAGACTTTGTGAGGGGCCTCCGTGTACCAAAAAGAGGCCGTGTACACAGCCGCGCTCAATAATAAGCGCCCGAAGGTCCCGTCCCCAAGTTCATCCGCCGCAAAAATGCCCAAAAATCGGGTGGGCTATAGCCTTGGGGGTGGGGCTGGCCAAGTTCGTCCGCCGGACTCGGAATGGGGCCAGACTTTGCGAGGGGCCTCCGTTAGCCAAAAATAGGAAAAGGACACAGCCGCGCCCAAAAATAAGAGCCCGAAGGTCCCGTCCCCAAGTTCCCAATAAAAATGCCCAAAAGCGGGTGGGCTATAGCCTGGGGGTGGGGGCTGGCCAAGTTAAATCCGCCAGGACTCGGAATGGGGCAGACTTTGCGAGGGCCTCCGTGTGCCAAAAATAGGCAGCGAGGCACAGCCGCGCCCAAAAATAAGCCGAAGGTCCCGTCCCCAAGTTCGTCCGCCGCCAAAAATGCCAAAAAAGCGGGTGGGCTATAGCCTTGGGGTGGGGCTGGCCAAGTTCGTCCGCCCGGACTCGGAATGGGGCCAGACTTTGCGAGGGGCCTCCGTGTACCAAAAATAGGCGGCGGGCACACCCGCGCCCAAAAATAAGCGCCCGAACGGCCCGTCCCCCGGTTCGTCCGCCCCGTAAAAATGCCCAAAAAAGGGTGGGCTATAGCCTTGGGGTGGGGCTAGCCAAGTTCGTCCGCGGACTCGGAATGGGGCCAGACTGCAGGGGCCTCCGTGTGCCAAAAATAGGCCGCGGGCACAGCCGCGCCCAAAAATAAGCGCCGAAGGTCCGTCCCCAAGTTCGTCCGCCCATAAAAATGCCCAAAAAAGCGGGTGGGCTATAGCCTTGGGGGTGGGGCTGGCCAGAATCGTCCGCCGGAATCGGAATGGGGGCAGACTTTGCGAGAGGCCTACGTCTGCCAAAAATAAGCCGCGGACACAGCCGCGCCCAACAATAAAGCGCCCGAGGGTCCCGACCCCAAGCTCGTCCGCCGCAAAAATGCCCATGAAACGGTTGGGATATGGCCTTGGGGGTGGGGCTGGCCAACTTCGTCCGCCGGACTCGGAATGGGGCCAGACTTTGCGAGGGCCTCCGTGTGCCAAAAATAGGCTGCGGGCACAGCCGCGCCCAAAAATAAGCGCCAAAGGTCCCGTCCCCAAGTTCATCCCTTGTAAAAATGCCCAAAAAGCGGGTGGGCTATAGCCTTCAGGGGTGGGGCTGGCCAAGTTCGTCCGCCCGGACTCGGAATGGGGCCAGGACTGCGAGGGCCTCCGTGTGCAAAAAATAGGCGCGGGCACAGCGCGCCCAAAAATAAGCGCCGAAGGTCCGTCCCCATTTACGCTGAGGCACAGGCACTCAAAAATAAGCGCCGAGTCCCGTCCCAAGTTCGTCCCGCCCCAAAAATGCCCAAAAAGCGGGTGGGCTATAGCCTTGGGGGTAGGGCTGGCCAAGTTAGATCCGCCGTTCTCGGAATAGGAGCCAGACTGCGAGGGCCTCCGTGTGCCAAAAGCAGACTCAGCGGGCACCTTCTGCCCAAAATAAGCCCGAAGAAGGTCCGTCCACAAGTTCGTCCGCCGCAAAAATGCCCAAAAATGGGTGGGCTATAGCCTTGGGAGTGGGGCTGGCCAAGATCGTCCTCCGGACTACGGAGATGGGGCCAGACTTTGCGGGGGCCTCCGTGTGCAAAAATAGGACGCGGGCACAGCAGCGTCAAAATGGCGGCGAGTCCCGTCCCCAATTTCGTCGCGCAAAAATGCCCAAAAAGCGGGTGGGCTATAGCCTTCAGGGGTGGGGCTGCCCAAGATCCGCCCCGGACTCGGAATGAGGCCCAGACTTTTGTGAGGGGCCTCCGTGTGCAAAAATGAGCCCGCGGGCTTTGTAGCGCCAAAATAAGCGCCAGGTCCACGTCCCCCAATTTCGTCCGCGCAAAAATGCCCAAAAAAGCGGGTGGGCTATAGCCCAGGGTGGGGCTGGCCAAGTTCGTCCGCCGGACTCGGAATGGGCCAGACTGCCCGGGGCCTCCGTGTGCCAAAAAATAGGCCGCAGGCACAACCGCGCAAAAATAGCGCCGAAGGTCCCGTCCCCAAGTTCGTCCGCCGCAAAAAATGCCCCAACAAACGGGTGGGCTATAGCCTTGGGGGTGGGGCTGGCCAAGTTCGTCCGCCGGACTCGGAATGGGTCCAGACTTTGCGAGGGCCTCCGTGTGCCAAAAATAGGCCCAGGTACAGCCACGCAAAAATAAGCGCCCAGAGGTCCCGTCCCCAAGTTCGTCGCCCCGCAAAAATGCCCAAAAAGCGGGTGGGCTATAGCCCAGCAGGGTGAGGCGGGACCAAGTTCGTCCGCCCGTTCTCGAGAATGGGGCCAGGAGTTTCAGAGGGCCTCCGCAAAAATAGGCCTTGGACAAGCGCGCCAAAAATAAGCGCCAGAAAGTCCACGTCCCAAGTTCGGTCGCCGCAAAAATGCCCAAAAAGCGGGTGGCTATAGCCTTAGGGTTGGGAGCTGCCCAAGTTCGTCCCGCGGACTCGGAATGGGGCCAGACTTTGTGAGGGACCTCCGTGTGCCAAAAATAGGCTCCGGGGCAGGCACTGCAGGTGCCGAAGGTCCCGTCCCCAAGTGCGTCCCGCCCATAAAAATGCCCCCCAGCAGGTGGAGCTATAGCCTTAGCAGGGTGGGGCTGGCCAAGATTAATCGCTGGCCTCGGAATGGGGCCTGACGAGACTTTGCGGGGACCTCCGTGTGCCAAAAATGAGGCCGCTGGCACTGCCTGTGCACCCAAACGCAAAGCGCCGAAGGTCCCGTCCCCAAGATTCGTCACCATAAAAATGCCAGCAGGTGGGCTATGGCATTGAGGGTGGAGCTGGTCAAGTTCGTCCGCCGGACTCGGAATGGGGCCAGACTTTGCGAGAGGCCTCCGTGTGCCAAAAAATAGGCCGTGGGGCACAGCCCGCTCAAAAATAATCGCCAGTCCCGTCCCAAGTTCGTCCGCATAAAAATGCCCAAAAACAGGTGGGCTATGGCAGGGTAGGAGGCTGGCCAAGTTTATCCAGCCGGACTCGGAATGGGCCGGACTTTTGAGGGCCTCCGTGTGCCAAACTGAGCCCTTGGGCACAGCCGCCCTAAAATAAGTCCGCGAGGTCCCGTCCCCAAGTTGTCCACTTACATAAAAAGCCCAAAAACTGGTGGGCTATAGCCTTTGCGGGGTGGGGCTGGCCAAGTTAGGTCCGTCGGACTGAGGATAGTTAGGCCAGACTTTGCGAGAACTGCGTGTGCCAAAAATAGAGGCGCAGGCACAGCCCTTAAAAATAAGCGCCAGAGGTCCCGTCCCCAAGTTCATCCGCCGCAAAAATGCCCACCAAGCGGGTGGGCTATAGCAGGAGGTGGGGCTGGCAAGGAGCCGTCGCCGGACTCGGAATGGGGCCCAGACTTTGCGAGGCCTCCGTGTAATAAAAATAGGCCTTGGGCACAGCGCGCCCAAACATAAGCTCCGAAGGTCCCGTCCCCAAGTCGTCCATACAAAAATGCCCACAGCAGGTGGGCTATAGTCTTAGGGTGGCTGTGACAAGTCCGTCCGCGGTTCAGATGAGGCAGAGACTTTGCGAAGGCCTCAAATGTGCAAAAAAATAGGGCAGACACAGCGTACAAAAAATAAGCGCCGCGAAGGTCCCGTCCCCAATTTGTCGCCACAAAAATGCCCGAAAAATGGGTGGCCTATAGCGCTTGGGGTGGGAGCTGGCCAAGTTCGTCGCCGGACTCGGAATGGGCGAATTTTGCGAGGGGCACTACGTGTGCCAAAATAGGCGCAGCAATGCAGCATAAAAATAACGCCAGAGTCCCGATCCCAAGTTCATCTACATAAAAATACCCCAGCAGGTGGGCTATAGCCTTGCAGGGTAAAGGGCTGGCAGAGTTGATCCGCCCAGGACTGGAATGGGGCCAGACTGCGAGGGGCCTCAGGTGTGCAAAAGTAAGCCCACGGGCACTGCCGCTTAAATAAGCTCCAGAAGATCCCGATCCCAAGTTTGTCCTTATAAAAATGCCCAAAAGGTGGGTGTTTATAACCTTGGGGGTGGGGCTGGTGAACTCGTCCGCCGGACTAGGAATGAGGCCGAGACTGCGAGGGGAGCCTCAGTGGGCCAAAAAATGAGCAAGCGGCTGGCACCCGCCAAAAATAGCGAAGGTCCCGTCCCCAAGTTACGTACGCCGCAAAAATGCCCAGCAGGTGGCTCTGGCCTTGGGGTGGGGGCTCGGCGAGGATGCGTCCGCGGACTCGGAATGGGGCAGGGCTGCGAGAGGCCTCAGTGAATGTGCAAAAGCTAAGCGACCGAAGGTCCCGTCCCCAAGTTCGTCCGCCGCAAAAATGCCCAAAAAACGGGTGGGCTATAGCCTTGGGGGTGGGGCTGGCCAAGTTCGTCCGCCGGACTCGGAATGGGGCCAGACTTTGCGAGGGACTTCCGTGTGCAAAAATAGGCTGCGGACACAGCCGCGCCAAAAAATAAGCGCCCGAAGGTCCCGTCCCCCAGTTCGCCCGCCGCAAAAATGCCCAAAAAACGGGTGGGCTATAGCCTTGGGGGTGGGGCTGCCCAAGTTCGTCCGCCGGACTCGGAATGGGGCCAGACTTTGCGAGGGGCCTACTTGTGCCAAAAATAGGCCGCGGGCACAGCCGCGCCCAAAAATAAGCGCCCGAAGGTCCCGTCCCCAAGTTCGTCCGCGCAAAAATGCCCAAAAGCGGGTGGGCTATAGCCTTGGGGTGGGGCTGGCCAAGTTCGTCCGCCGGACTCGGTCTAGGGACAGACTTTGCGAGGGCCTCCGTGTGCCAAAAATAGGCCGGGCACAGCCGCGCCAAAAATAAGCGCCCAAAGCGCCGAAGGTCCCGTCCCCAAGTTCGTCCGCCGCAAAATGCCCAAAAACGGGTGGGCTTTAGCTTTGGGGTCTGGGGCTGGCCAAGTTCGTCCGCCGGACTCGGAATGGGGCCAAACTTATTGAGGGGCCTCCGTTTGCCAAAAATAGGCCGTGGGCACAGCCGCGTCTAAAAATAAGCGCCCGAAGGTCCCGTCCCCAAGTTCGTCCGCCGCAAAAATGCCCAAAAAACGGGTGGGCTATAGCCTTGGGGGTGGGGCTGGCCAAGTTCGTCCGCCGGACTCGGAATGGGGCCAGACTTTGTGAGGGGCCTCCGTGTGCCAAACACAGGCTGCGGGCACAGCCGCGCCTAAAAATAAGCGCGCGAAGGTCCCGTCCCCAAGTTCGTCCGCCGCAAAAATGCCCAAAACTACGGTGGGCTATGGGCTAGGGGGTGGGGCTGGCCGAGTTCGTACGCCGGGCCCGGAATGGGGCCAGACTTTGCGAGGGCCTCCGTGTGCCAAAATAGGCCGCGGCACAGCCGCCCCCCCAAATACGCGTCCGAAGGTCCCGTCCCCAAGTTCGTCCGCCGCAAAAATGCCCAAAAAACGGGTGGGCTATAGCCTTGGGGGTGGGGCTGGCCAAGTTCGTCCGCCGGACTCGGAATGGGGCCAGACTTTGCGAGGGTCCTCCGTGTGCCAAAAATAGGCCGCGGGCACAGCCGCGCCCAAAAATAAGCGCCCGAAGGTCCCGTCCCCAAGTTCGTCCGCCGCAAAAATGCCCAAAAAACGGGTGGGCTATAGCCTTGGGGGTGGGCTGGCCAAGTTCGTCCGCCGGACTCGAAATGGGGCCAGACTTTCCGAGGGGGCTCCGTGTTCCAAAAATACGCCGCGGGCACAGCCGGTGCCAAAAATAAATGCCGAAGGTGCCGTCCCCATGTTCGTCCGCCGCTAACAGTCCCCAACCGCGTGTGGGCTATAGCCTTGGGGGTGGGGCTGGCCAAGTTCGTCCGCCGGACTCGGAATGGGGCCAGACTCTGCGAGGGGCCTCCGTGTGCCAAAAATAGGCCGCGGGCACAGCCGGGATCAAATATAAGGGCCCGAAGGTCCCGTCCCCAAGTTCGTCCGCCGCAAAAATGCCCAAAAAACGGGTGGGCTATAGCCTTGGGGGTGGGGCTGGCCAAGTTCGTCCGCCGGACTCGGAATGGGGCCAGACTTTGCGAGGGGCCTCCGTGTGCCAAAAATAGGCCGCGGACACAGCCGCCCAAAAATAAGCGCCCGAAGGTCCCGTCCCCAAGTTCGTCCGCCGCAAAAATGCCCAAAAACGGGTGGGCTATAGCCTTGGGGGTGGGGCTGGCCAAGTTCGTCGGCCGGTCTCGGATTGGTGCCAGACTTTTCGACGGCCTCAGTGTGCCAAAAATAGGCCGCGGCACAGCCGCGCCAAAAATAAGCGCCCAAGGTCCCGTCCCCAAGTTCGTCCGCCGCAAAATGCCCAAAAGCGGGTGGGCTATAGCCTTGGGGTGGGGCTGGCCAAGTTCGTCCGCCGGACTCGGAATGGGGCCAGACTTTGCGAGGGGCCTCCGTGTGCCAAAAATAGGCCGCGGCACAGCCGCGCCAAAAATAAGCGCCCGAAGGTCCCGTCCCCAAGTTCGTCCGCCGCAAAATGCCCAAAAGCGGGTGGGCTATAGCCTTGGGGTGGGGCTGGCCAAGTTCGTCCGCGGACTCGGAATGGGGCCAGACTTTGCGAGGGGCCTCCGTGTGCCAAAATAGGCCGGGCACAGCCGCGCCCAAAATAAGCGCCCGAAGGTCCCGTCCCCAAGTTCGTCCGCCGCAAAAATGCCCAAAAACGGGTGGGCTATAGCCTTGGGGTGGGGCTGGCCAAGTTCGTCCGCCGGACTCGGAATGGGGCCAGACTTTGCGAGGGCCTCCGTGTGCCAAAAATAGGCCGCGGCACAGCCGCGCCAAAAATAAGCGCCCGACTGTCCCGTCCCAACGTTCGTCCGCCGCAAAATGGCCCAAAAACCGGGGGGGCTTTCGCCTTGGGGGTGGGGCTGGCCAAGTTCGTCCGCCGGACTCGGAATGGGGCCAGACTTTGCGAGGGGCCTCCGTGTGCCAAAAATAGGCCGCGGGCACAGCCGCGCCAAAAAATAAGCGCCGAAGGTCCCGTCCCCAAGTTCGTCCGCCGCAAAATGCCCAAAAAGCGGGTGGCCTATAGGCGTGGGGGTGGGGCTGGCCAAGTTCGTCCGCCGGAATCGGAATGGGGCCAGACTTTGCGAGGGGCCTCCGTGTGCCAAAAATAGGCCGCGGCACAGCCGCGCCAAAATAAGCGCCGAAGGTCCCGTCCCAAGTTCGTCCGCCGTAAAAATGCCCAAGAAACGGGTGGGCTATAGCCTTGGGGTGGGGCTGGCCAAGTTCGTCCGCGGGACTCGGAATGGGGCCAGACTTTGCGAGGGGCCTCCGTGTGCCAAAAATAGGCCGCGGGCACAGCCGCGGCAAAAAAAAGCTCCCGAAGGTTCCGTCCCCAAGTTCGTCCGCCGCAAAAATGCCCAAAAAACGGGTGGGCTATAGCCTTGGGGGTGGGGCTGGCCAAGTTCGTCCGCCGGACTCGGAATGGGGCCAGACTTTGCGAGCGGGGCTCCGTGTGCCAAAAATAGGCCGCGGGCACAGCCGCGCACAAAAATAAGTGCCCGAAGGTCCCGTCCCCAAGTTCGTCCGACGCAAAAATGCCCAAAAAACGGGTGGGCTATAGCCTTGGGGGTGGGGCTGGCCAAGTTCGTCCGCCGGACTCGGAATGGGGCCAGACTTTGCGGGCGGCCTCCGTGTGCCAAAAATAGGCCACGGGCACAGCCGCACCCAAAAATAATCGCCCGAAGGTCCAGTACCCAAGTTCATCCGCCGTAAAAATGACCAAAAAACGGGTGGGATATAGCCTTGGGGGTGGGGCTGGCCAAGTTCGTCCGCCGGACTCGGAATGGGGCCAGACTTTGCGAGGGGCCTCCGTGTGCCAAAAATAGGCCGCGGGCACAGCCGCGCCAAAAAATAAGCGCCCGAATGTCCCGTCCCCAAGTTCGTCCGCCTCCAAATGGCCAAGAAACGGGTGGGCTATAGCCTTGGGGGTGGGGCTGGCCAAGTTCGTCCGCCGGTCTCGGAATGGGGCCAGACTTTGCGACGGCCTCCGTGTGCCAAAAATAGGCCGCGGGCACAGCCGCGGCCAAAAATAAGCGCCTGAAGGTCCAGTACCCAAGTTCGTCGGCCGCAAAAATGCCCAAAAAACGGGTGGGCTATAGCCTTGGGGTGGGGCTGGTCAAGTTCGTCCGCCGTACTCGGAATGGGGCCAGACTTGACGAGCGGGCTCCGTGTGCCAAAAATAGGCCGCGGGCACAGCCGTGTCCAAAAATAAGTGCCCGAAGGTCCGTCCCCCCGTTCGCCCGCCCCAAAATTCCCAAAAACGGGTGGGCTATAGCCTTGGGGGTGGGCTTGGCCAAGTTCGTCCGCCGGACTCGGAATGGGGCCAGACTTTGCGAGGGGCCTCCGTGTGCCAAAAATAGGCCGCAGGCACAGCCACGGCCAAAAATAATCGCCCGAAGGTCCCGTCCCCAAGTTCGTCCGCCGGCAAAATGACAAACAAACGGGTGGGCTATAGACTTGGGGGTGGGGCTGGCCAAGTTCGTCCGCCGGACTCGGAATGGGGCCAGACTTTGCGAGGGCCTTCGTGTGCCAAAAAGAGGCCGCGGGCACAGCCGCGTCCCAAAAATAAGCGCCCGAAGGTCCCGTCCCCAAGTTCGTCCGCCGTCAAAATGCCTAAAAAACGGGTGGGCTATAGCCTTGGGGGTGGGGCTGGCCAAGTTCGTCCGCCGGACTCGGAATGGGGCCAGACTTTGCGAGGGGCCTCCGTGTGCCAAAAATAGGCCGCGGGCACAGCCGCGCCCGAAGGTCCCGTCCCCAAGTTCGTCCGCCGCAAAAATGCCCAAAAAACGGGTGGTATATAGCCTGTGGGGTGGGGCTGGCCAAGTTCGTCCGCCGGACTTGGATTGGGACCAGACTTTGCGAGGGCCTCCGTGTCCCAAAAATAGGCCGCGGGTACAGCCGCGCCCAAAAATAAGCGCTCGTAGGTCCGGTCCCCAAGTTCGTCCGCCGCAAAATGCCCAAAAGCGGGTGGGCTATAGCCTTGGGGTGTGGGCTGGCCAAGTTCGTCCGCCGGGCTCGGAATGGGGCCAGACTTTGCGAGGGGCCTCCGTGTGCTAAAATAGGCCGCGGGCACAGCCGCGCCCAAAAATAAGCGCCCGAAGGTCCCGTCCCCAAGTTCGTCCGCCGCAAAATGCCCAAAAGCGGGTGGGCTATAGCCTTGGGGTGGGGCTGGCCAAGTTCGGCCGCCGGACTCGGAATTGGGCCAGACTTTGCGAGGGGCCTCCGTGTGCCAAAAATAGCCATGGGCACAGCCGCGGCAAACAAAAATAGACCGAAGGTCCCGTCCCCAAGTTCGTCCACCGCAAAAATGCCCAAGAAACGGGTGGGCTATAGCCTTGGGGTGGGGCTGGCCAAGTTCGTCCGCGGACTCGGAATGGGGCCAGACTTTGCGAGGGCCTCCGTGTGCCAAAAATAGGCCTCGGGCACAACCGCGCCCAAAAATAAGCGCCCGAAGGTCCCGTCCCCAAGTTCGTCCGCCGCAAAATGCCCAAAAGCGGGTGGGCTATCGCTTTGGGGTGGGGCTGGCCAAGTTCGTCCGCCGGACTCGGAATGGGGCCACACTTTGCGAGGGGCCTCCGTGTGCCAAAAATAGGCCACGGGCACAGCCGCGCCCAAAAATAATCGCCCGAAGGTCCCGTCCCCAAGTTCGTCCGCCGCAATAGTGCCCGAAAAGTGGGTGGGCTATAGCCTTGGGGTGGGGCTGGCCAAGTTCGTCCGCCGGACTCGGAATGGGGCCAGACTTTGCGAGGGGCCTCCGTGTGCCAAAAATAGGCCGCGGGCACAGCCGCGCCCAAAAATAAGCGCCCGAAGGTCCCGTCCCCAAGTTCGTCCGCCGCACAAATGCCCAAGATCGGGTGGGCTATAGCCTTGGGGTGGGCTGGCAAGTTCGTCCGCCGGACTCGGAATGGGGCCAGACTTTGCGAGGGCCTCCGTGTGCCAAAATAGGCCGCGGCACAGCCGCGCCAAAAATAACCCCCCGAATGTCCCGTCCCCAAGTTCGTCCGCCGCAAAATTGCCAAAAAACCGGCTGGGCTATAGCCTTGGGGCTGGGGCTGTCCAAGTTCGTCCGCCGGACTCGGAATGCGACCAGACTTTGCGAGGGGCCTCCGTGTGCCAAAGATAGGCCGCGGGCACAGCCGCGCCAAAAAATAAGCGCCGAAGGTCCCGTCCCCAAGTTCGTCCGCCGCAAAATGCCCAAAACGGGTGGGCTATAGCCTTGGGGTGGGGCTGGCCAAGTTCGTCCGCCGGACTCGGAATGGGGCCAGACTTTGCGAGGGCCTCCGTGTGCCAAAAATAGGCCGCGGGCACAGCCGCGCCCAAAATAAGCGCCCGAAGGTCCCGTCCCCAAGTTCGTCCGCCGCAAAAATGCCCAAAAGCGGGTGGGCTATAGCCTTGGGGTGGGGCTGGCAAGTTCGTCCGCCGGACTCGGAATGGGGCCAGACTTTGCGAGGGCCTCCGTGTGCCAAAATAGGCCGCGGCACAGCCGCGCCCAAAAATAAGCGCCGAAGGTCCCGTCCCAAGTTCGTCCGCCGCAAAATGCCCAAAACGGGGTGGGCTATAGCCTTGGGGGTGGGGCTGGCCAAGTTCGTCCGCCGGACTCGGAATGGGGCCAGAATATCCGAGGGCCAACCGTGTGCCAAAATAAGCCCCCGGCACAGCCGCGCCCAAAAATAAGCGCACGAAGGTCCCCTCCCCAAGTTCGTCCGCCGCAAAATGCCCAACAAACGGGTGGGCTATAGCCTTGGGGGTGGGGCTGGCCAAGTTCGTCCGCCGGACTCGGAATGGGGCCAGACTTTGCGAGGGGCCTCCGTGTGCCAAAAATAGGCCGCGGGCACAGCCGCGCCCAAAAATAAGCGCCCGAAGGTCCCGTCCCCAATTTCGTCCGCCGCAAAAATGCCCAAAAACGGGTGGGCTATAGCCTTGGGGGTGGGGCTGACCAAGTTCGTCCGCCGGACTCGGAATGGGGCCAGACCTTCCGAGGGGCCTCCGTGTGCCAAAAATAGGCCGCGGGCACAGCCGCGCCAAAAATAAGCGCCCGAAGGTCCCGTCCCCAAGTTCGT
>JAUJEM010000461.1:0-22500 GCA_030448935.1 Citrus cavaleriei
TGCGGGCCTGCGAGCTGCCTGTTCGCGCATGCCCGCTTGAAGCGCCGTGGCCGCTCGCGCGCTGCAGCTCGCGATTCGATGCAGCTTGCCGAGCGTGGGCAGCCTCAGCTGCGATCCTTGCCCGCAAGCGTTGCGCGCTGCGCAAGTTGGCGCGCTGTGCCTGCCATCGCGCGCATGGCCTGCAGCGGGCATGCAGCGCGCTGCGAGTTCGGCTTGCGATGGCTTGCGCGCGCGTGCAGCCTGCGGCGGCGATGGTGCCTGCCTGCGCGGCGCTAGTTGGCAGCGCTTGCTTGCTGCGCGATGGTTGCTGCGCGCAATCTCGCTATCGCGCGATGGTGCGCGCTTGCTGCGCTTGCTTGCGCGCGATGGTGCCTGCGCGCGCGCGCTGGCTTGCTGCTGCGCGCGATGGTGCTGCGCGCTGGCGGCTTGCCGCGCGATGGTGCTGCGCGCTGGCTTGCTGCTGCGGCGATGGTGCCTCGCGCTTCGCTGCTGCTGCGCGATGGTGCCTCGCGTTGGCGCCTGCTGCAGTGGCGCGCTGGTGCGCGCGATGGCTGCTGCGCGCAATGCTGCTGCGCGCTGGTGCTGCTGCTGCGCGATGGTGGTGCGCGATGGCGCTGCGCGCGCGATGCTGCGCGCGATGCTTGCTTGGCTGCGCGCCCATGGTGCTGCGCGCGATGGTGCCTCGCAATCTGCGCTAGCTGCGCGCGATGGTGCTGCGCGCAATCTCGCTGTCGGTGCGCGATGGTGCCGCGCGCTCGCTTGCTTGCTGCGCGCGATGGTGCCGCGCGCTGGCTTGCTTGCTGCGCGCGATGGTGCCTCGCAATCTGCGCTTGCGGCGCGCGATGGTGCTGCGCGCAATCTTGCTGTCCGCGCGCGATGGTGCCGCGCGCTGGCTTGCTTGTTGCGCGCGATGGTGCCGCGCGCTTGCTTGCTTGCTGCGGGCGATGGTGCCTCGCGTTGGCGCGCTAGCTGCGCGCGATGGTGCTGCGCGCAATCTGCCAGCCTGATATGCCGTGCCGTCTGTTTGAAAATGCCTCTTTTTGCACTCCAATTTTTTCTCTTTCTCTTGAAAATTCTTCATATTTTCTTGACCATGATACAAAAATCAGGCCAAAATTCCAATATTTTTTTTTTTTTTTTTGGGGTGGGGGTCAGCTCGAGTATTGGGGTGTCTATTCGCTTGCTAGATCAAAAAAGCTCTAAGACCTCTTTAGAAGTAAGGATGAGAGGTGCCTCGTCCGGGTGGTAGGTGCCCGGCCTTTGTTAGCCTTAGCCTTGCTGCTCGGCCTTGGTCCCGGTTTTGGGGCGTCCCGTCGGAATGTCGCCAAGTCCCGAGAGCTCGCTCGGCTACATTCGGCGACTTTCCAGCGGCTTGTTTTTTGCGGAAAAAGTAAATGTGTGCTGTTTTCGCGTCGATAGTGCTGGCAACAGCCTTGCTGGCTTAGCCTTGGCATCACGGGGTGCAAGGTCGTCCATGTGAACCCTTGTTTTTTGCGGAAAAAGTAAATGTGTTGCTTTTCGGGCCTGCGGGGCTCGGCAGAGGTCATAGCCAACTGAGCAGCAGAGGCGTAGTGGTGATTGGAGGGCGTCGGTCGGCAGGCTCCGTGCTGTGCACCCGAACTGCTCGAAGGCAATCCCGCTTCCATCTTTCCCCAGCCTTGACTGTTGCCTTGAGGTACGTTCGGTATCTGTGTTCTTCCAACAAAGCGGAATTGCTGTTTTCGGTTTTCCCCGATCCGCCTTGTGCCCTTCGGGTGCGGGTGGGCCTTGGCCAACTCCGTGTTCCGGCGTGCCTCCTCGCGAGGAGGCTTGGCCGCCTCGGCCCACGAAGTCTCTGCGTTCTCTCGGATGCGGAATGCGCATGGACATGAGGTCTCGGCCTCGATCGTCCAAGCTTCTACGCCATGCATCTCTTGGCGTGACGATGCCGCACCGTCTTGTGACCGACCCGAGCCGAGGCAGGGCGAGAGGGGCAGGTCATCGGGCGCCAGCGTCGGGAAGAATACTTTGGTTGATCTGCCGGTAGTCATATGCTTGTCTCAAAAGATTAAGCCATGCATGTGTAAGTATGAACTAATTGGGCGCAGCTGCGAATAGCTCGTTAAATCGATTATAGTTTGTTTGATGGTATTTGCTTTTCGGATAACCGTAGTAATTCTAGAACTATCGTGCACAAACCCGACTTTTGGAAGGATGCATTTATTAGATAAAGGTCGGCAGGGCTCTGCCCGTTGCTCGATGATTCATGATAACTCGGCGGATCGCAAAGGCCCGTGCGGCGCATCATTCAAATTTCTGCCTATCAACTTTCGATGGTAGGATGAGGCCTACCATGGTGGTGGCGGGTGACGGAGAATTAGGGTTCGATTAGGAGGAGGGCACAAGCAGCTACCACATCAAGGAAGGCAGCGGTATAAATTGCAATCGACACGGGAGGTAGTGACAATAAATAACAATACCGGGCTCGTGAGTACAGTAGGTGGAATAGTACAATCTAAATCCCATGAGGATCATTGGAGAACCCAATCACAGTGCCCGGCCGGCGGTAATTCAACTCAATAAGCGTATATTAAGTTATTGCGATTAAAAAGCTCGTAGTTGGACCTTGGGATTGCGGTGGCCAGTCCGCCTCGCGGTGTGCCGGCCGGGTACCGTCCCTGCCGTGATCGCTCTGGCCTTAAGCCGGCGGTCGGCTGCCATGCTATTTTGAAAAATTAAGTGCTCAAAAGCAAGCCTACGCTCTGTATACATTAGCATGGATAACATCGCAGGATTTCTGTCCTATCTGTCTTCAGGACTGAGTAATGATTAACGAGACACTTGGGCATTAAGTATTTCATAGTCGAGAGTGAAATTCTTGGATTTATGAAAGACGAACAACTGTGAAGCATTTGCCAAGGATGTTTTCATTAATCAGAGCGAAAGTTGGGGGCTTCGAAGGCGATCAGATACCGTCCTGGTCTCGACCATAACGATCAGGCCGAGGATCGAGGCGGATGTTACTTTTAGGACTCGGCACCATATGAGAAATCAAAGTCTTTGGGTTAGGGGAGTATGGTCGCAAGAGCTGAAACTTAAAATTGAGCGGAAGAGGCACCACGAGAGTGGAGCCTTGCGAGAACTGGTGACTCCGAGGGAAACTTACCGGGAGGTCCCGGAGACATAGTGGGATTGACAGGGGCGAGCTCTTTCTTGATTCTGGGTGGTGGTGCATGGCATTTCTTAGTTGGTGGAAGCGTTTATGCAGTTAATTAGTTCTTGTTGAGACCTCAGCACCTTTAACTAGCTATGCGGAGGTATCCTCGTGGCCAGAACTCTTAGAGGGACTATGGCCGCTTGGCCAAGGAAGTTTGAGGCAATAACAGTGCTGTGATGCCCTTAGATGTTACAGGCGCCGCCTTGCTACGCGATGTATTCCAACGAGTCTATAGCCTTGGCGGCGGGCGGGTAATCTTTGAAATTTCATCGTGATGAGGATAGATCATTGCAATTGTTGGTCTTGACGAGGAATTCCTAGTAAGCGCGAGTCATCGACTCGCGTTGACTTCGTCCTTTGCCCTTTGTACACCTGCCCGTCGCTCCTGCGATTGAATGGTCCGGTGAAGTGTTCGGATCGCGGCGGCCAGCGGCGGTTCGCTGCCTGCGGCGTCGCGAAGTCCACTGAACCTTATCATTTAGAGGAAGGAGAAGTCGTAACAAGGTTTTCAGTAGAGTGAACTGCGGAAGGATCATTATCGAAACCTGCTTGTGAAACGACCGCGAACGATTGATATCACCGGCGGCGGGAGGGTGCGTGTCCGCAGGCGCGCTCCTCCCCGCGCCCCGCCCCGCGGGGAGAGGGACTCGTCCCGCTCCCGGCTGGCGAAACTGCAGGCCCCCCGGCGCGGACTGCGCGAAATCAACGAGAGAGCACGCTCGCGGCCCGAGGATGCGCGCGCGTGAGTGTGGCGCCTTCTTTCACATGTATCAAAAGCGACTCTCGACGCGGATATCTCGGCTCATCGATGAAGAGCGTGGCGAAATGCGTGCGGGTGTGAATTGCAGAATCCGTGAACCATGAGTCTTTGAAGCATAGTTCGCCCCAAGCCGTTAGGCGAGACACGTCTGCTGGTGTGTCACGCATCGTTGCCCCCACCCCCGAAACAAGAAGGAGCCCCGGGAGTGCAGGCGGAGGTAACCTCCGTCGCTGACCGCTCGCGGTTGGCCCAAATCTGAGTCTCGGCGGCCAAAGCGCGCGTCGGTGGCGAAACAAAAGCCTCTCGAGCTCCCGCCCCGCGCGCCCGGTCTCCAGTGGGGACTCTGCGTACGATACTCATGCATAGCATCGCTCTGTCGCGACCCAGTCTGGCGGGATTACCCGCTGGATTTAAGCATATCAATAAGCGGAGGAAAAACTTACAGGATTCCCTTAGTGGGCGGCGAGGCAGGAAGAGCCCGGCAAAATCGGGCGCCCCGTCAAAGGTGTAAATCTGGCGTCCTCAGCGGACGGGCCCAAGTCCCACAGAAAGAGGCGCCGGGAAAGTGAGCCCCGTCGCGCCCCGGACCACATCGCGCCGGCGCTGTCTGCGAGTCGGGTTGTTTAGAATGCAGCCCAAATGGGCGGTAAATTCCGTCCAAGGCTAAATACGGGCGAAGGCCGATAGCAAGCAAATGCAGCGAGGGGAAAGATGAAAGGACTTTGAAAAGAGTCAAGTGCTTGAAATTGTCGGAGGAAGCGGATGGGGGCAGCGTGCGCCGGTCGGATCAGGCAGCGAGCATCCCAGCCGTCGGCTCAGGCGCGGACGTGCGGATGCGGCGGCCCAAGCCCGGGCCTTGATAAGCCTGTGGAGCGTCGTCGCGCGATCGTGGCTAACGCGCGCCTTTGGCGTGCCCGCGCACCTGCGCGCTCCGGAACGCATCCCGGCTGCGGGCTCCCATTCGGCCGTCTTGAACACGGACCAAGGAGTCGACATGTGTGCGATCAGCGGGCGATAAGCCCGTAGGCGCAAGGAAGCTGATTAGGCGGGATCCCTCGCGGGTGCACCGCCGGCCAGGCCTTGATCACGAAGGGTTAGTGTGGGCATCTATGTGGACTGAAAGATGGTGAACTATGCAGGCGGGGCGAAGCGGAGGAAACTCTGAGGTGGAGGCCGCAATCTTGTCGTGCAAATCGTTCGTCGACTTGGGTATAGGGCGAAAGACTAATCGGCAAATCTAGTAGGTGGTTCCTCAAAGTTTCCCCTCGGGATAGCTGGAGCCGGAAAGCGAGTTCTATCGGGTAAAGCCAATGATTAGAGGCATCGGGCGACGCCCTGAGCCTATTCTCAAACTTTAAATAGGTAGGGCCAGGCGCGGCTGCTTCGTTGGCCAGCCACGGAATCAGTGCTCAAGTGGGCCATTTTTAGTAAAAGCAGAGCGGCGTGCAGGATGAGCCAGGCCAGTTCACGGTGCCCAACTGCGCGCTAACCTAGAACCCTGGTGTTGGTCGATTAAACTGACGGGGCGGTGGTCATGGGTCAAATCCAGCTAAGTGTGCTGCTTCCTGAATCAACTAGCCCGAAAATGGATGGCGCAAGCGTGACCTATACCCGGCCGTGGGCAAGTGCAGGGCCCGATGAGTAGGAGGCGCGGCGGTCATATGTAAAAACCGAAGCGCGAGCCGGCGGAATGACGTCGGTGCAGATCTTGGTGGTAGTAACAAATATTCAAATGAAGACTTTGAAGGCGAAGAGGAAGGTTCCATGTGAGCAGCAGCACATGGGTTAATCGATCCTAAGGCAGGACGAAGCCGTCCGACAGTGCTCCCACGCGGCCTTGTGACTTGAGAATGAGGGTTAGAATTCCTGAACAGGGCCGGCTGGCGGCAGCGTTAGGGAGTCCCTAGGAGGCATCGGCGGGGGCCTCGAAGAGTTATCTTTTCTCTGTTTAACAGCCCTGCCCACGGAAAGCGGCTCAGTAGGAGGTAGTCCAGCGGCGAGAAGAGCACCTGCATCGTCGCCGGTGTCCAGTGCGCTTCAAAGCGGCATGCTGCATCCGAGGAATGAAATCTGCGCCGCGCGATCGTGCTATCGCGCCGGTCTCAAGGTGAGCGACCTGCAGTCGATGCGACGATGTAGGCAAAGTCGGCAAAATGGATCGTAACCGGGAAAAGGATTAGCTCCCCGAGGCTAGGCAGGGTCCCAGTCCGGGCTCCATGTTGCTCAGCGGGCCCTCAGGCTTCTGCCATGGCGGGCCGTCGCCGCGTCTGCCCGTGGAGACCAGGCCCCAGGAGGCAGCCACTGAGGCCTTCCCAGGCGTCAAGCAGTCGGCTTCAGGCCCAGAGTACGGACAAAGGGAATCATTTATTTAATTAAGCAAAGCATTGCGATAGTCCTGCGGATGCTCACATGATGTGATTTTAAAATTACTCTGCAGATATGAAGTGAAGAAATTCAACCAAGTGCGGGTAAGCGGCGGGAGTAACTATGACTCTCTTAAGGTAGCCAAATGCCTCGTCATCTAATTAGTGGCGCGCATGAATGGATATGAGGAATTCCCTTGTCCTGTCTACTATCGCGGGAAACCACAGCCAAGGAGCGGGCTTGGCGAGAATCAGCGGGGAAAGAAGACCTGTTGAGCTTGACTCTAGTAGAGCTTTGTGAAATGACTTGAGAGGTGTAGTATAAGTGGGGCCGGAAGCTTGGCGGTGAAATACCACTACTTTTAACGTTATTTTACTTATTAGTGAATCGGAGGCGGAACTTGCCCTCTTTTTGGACCCAGAGGCCCCTGCGAGGCCGATCCGACGGAAGACATTGTCGGGTGGGGAGTTTGTTTGGCGGCACATCATTTAAAAGATAGCGAGGTGTCCTAAGATGAGCTCAACGAGAACAGAAATCTCGTGTGGAGCAAAGGGTAAAAGCTCGTTTGATTACGATTTTCAGTACTGTCACGAACCGTGGCGTGGCCTATCGATCTTTAGACCCCGAATTTGAAGCTAGAGGTGTGAGAAAAGTTACCACGGGGATAAGCGGCAGCAGCGATAAGCGTTCATAAGCGGCGTTCTTTTTGATCGCCGATGTCGGCTCTTCCCTATCATTGTGAAGCGAGAATTCACCAAGTGTTGGATTGTTCACCCATGATAGGAGCGTGAGCTGGGTTTAGGCAAGTCGTGAGGCAGGTTAGTTTACCCTGCGATAGTAGGCTGGCGTCGTAATAGTAATTCAACCTAGTATGCGAGAGGCCGTTGATTCGCACAATTGGTCATCGCGCTTGGATTTGGCTTGATGTGTGGCTTCTACCGTCTTGTTTGGATTATGGTGACCTCCCTCTAAGTCAGAATCCGGGCTAGAAGCGGGCGTCGCCCGCCCCGCCGTTGCCCGACCCGCGGTAGGGACCTCCCGGTCCCAGAGGCACGTGTCGTAGGCCAAGCCCCGCGGCGGAAGGGCGCGGCGGCGTATGAATCGTAATTCCCATCGGCGGCGGGTAGAATCGCTGCGAGGCGACTTAAATACGCGGCAGGGGGTATTGTAAGTGGCGAGTGGCCTTGCTGCCGCGATCCGAGAATTCAGCCCTAAATCGCTCAGATCAAATCCCTCCCCCTCTCACTGCACCGTCTTCTCTTGTTCCGGAACCCGCAGGAGGTTAGCCCCCTGCCAGGCGCCCGCCCGCGGACCTCCTGACCCAAGGCTCGGAGTGGACTTGTGTTTTTTCACGAGGCGGCTGGCACAAAGGCAGCACTTGCTCAATGCTGAGGCTAACTGCAGCACAAGACTTGTGTGATGGCTCAAAGGAGGCTCGGGCCTCGGAGTGGACTTGTGCTTTTTCATGAGGCTAACTCTCGGCAAAATCTAAGTGGCTGGCACAAAGGCGAAATTTGGCCAAAGGCACTGTGGCTAACTCCCACCGTCGACAATATCAGCCAAAAATCCCCCAGCCAGAAAGCTCGAGAAATTTGGCACAAGGATTTTGGCCCTTTTTGGCGAAAAATGGGTCCGAGGTCTCCCGCATTATTTTCCCGTTTAAAGTCGAGAGGGTTGCGATACTTGCCCCACGGGAGGCCCCGCCGGTTCTGCCAATCGGACCAATTCTCAAGCCCACGTTTGGCGTTGGTAAAGTGGCCATAAAAGCGAGGATCGGACCTCGGAATCGACTTCCGTCTCCCTCAAGCCAGTTAACGCCGCACATATCTACAATGCCGGCCAAAAATCCCCTCCCCCAGCGAAATTTGGGCAAAATCCGTGTGCTATATAGCCACGGTTTTGGCCATTTTATAAAATTTAGGACCGGAACTCGGCATAATTTCCCCACTTTTTGGTCCCATGAGATATCTGGCACCTCTAAAATTTCAGCACATTCGGTGCGTTTACTACTTCTTCGAGTTTTTGTGTCCGGTTTCTCCATTTTGGATTATTTTTAAAACTGTTTTTCTCCATTTTGGGCGATTTTAAAACTGTTTTCAGCGGCAAAAATTGTTCCCTAACCCCGCCATCCCATGTTCTGCGTCGCGCCAAAAAATCTAGGCCTTCAAAACAAGTCAGGACGCTTGTCCACTGCGTGGTAGTTTCTGCATGAGCGGAGGCTAGCTGCACCATCCGGCCCCCATGGAACAGCGGCAGCAGCGCGAAAGGGCATGGCCACTTCCATCGCCCCTGCGAAGGAAGTGCGTCAAGCGGCGGAGAACAAGCCTGGGCGGCGGGTGCACCGTCTGGCTTGCTCCTGCGGCGCAATGCCACCCAGCGATCGCCCGGGCAACGCCCGCTTACTTGTGACCTGCTACCTACGGCTGGGCCATGAGCGCGAGCTGCTCCTTGCCATGGCCAGCGTGGGCAGCGCCTGTGACCTGTGCTGCATCGTTGCCCGGCGTCGGGCATGGTGCCTGTGGTTAGCTTGCCTTGTGCAGGCGTGATGGTGCCTCGCGTTGAAAGCTTGCTTGCTGCATGTGATGGTGCCTCGCGTTGGCGGCGCGAAGTGGCGAGGGCGCTTGCTGCGCGATGGTGCCTACAGCGTTGGCGCCCGGTACTCGCTGGCTTGCTGCTGCGCCCAGCGATGGTGCCTCAGCGTTGGCGCCCAACTCAGCGCGCAGCGCTGCTCGCGGCGCGATGGTGCCAGCGTTGGTGCCCCAGCTGCTTCAGCTCTAACTTGCTGCGCGATGGTGCCGCCCGCTGGCTCGCTGTCAGCGATGGTGCTGCGCGCTGGCTAAGCTTGCTGTGGCGATGGTGCCTTGGCAGCTGGCTTCTTGCTGCGGCGGCGATGGTGCGTAATCTGGCTATCCTTGATGGTGCAGCGATGGTGCTGAAATCTCGCTGTCCGATGCGCCTGGTGCTTGCGCGCTGGCTGCGCGCGATGGTGCAGCGCGCTGGTGCTGCACGCTCGATGGTGCGCGCGCGCAATCTTGCTAATCAGATGGTGTGCTGCTGCACCCGCGATGGTGCTGCGCGCAATCTCGCTGTCCGTAGCGATGGTGCCTTGTATAGCGCGTGGTGCGGCGATGGTGCCAGCGACGCGATAATTGCTGCAGCACTTATCTGCTGTCGCCCGATGGTCAGCACTGGGCTTGTTGCGCGACGCGCGCGTGGTTCCACGATGGTGCCTGGCGTTGGCGGCCTTCTTTCTTGTAGCGATGGTGCTGCGCGCAAGCTGTCTCTTGTAGCGATAGTGCAGCGGCGCTGGCTTGCTGTTCTGCGCGGGATGGTGCTGCGGCGCTTGCTTGTTGCGCGATGGTGCGTAAAGGATGGTGCTGCGCGATGGTGCCTCGCGTTGCTGCTTTCTGGCAGGGGATGCGATGATGCTACGCACAATCTCGCTCGCGATGGTGCAGCTGGCTTGGTCTTTCTGCGTTGCGATGCTCTGCGCGATGGAGGCGTCGCAGCGCGCCAGCTGTTGCTGCTGATGGTACGAGCGGTGCCCGCGGCGTTGCATGGCGATTGCAGCCGCTCTGGTGCGATGGCGATGGGAGCGCGCGCAGCGATGGCGCGGTGGTGCTGCAGCGATGGTGCCTTGGCGCTGGCGCGCTGGCTGCAGCGCTTCCACTGGTCATTTCTCATACGAAAGGAGGTTAGCTGTGCGGGAAATGGCCTTGCAATCTGCGTGCCGATGCGGCTAAAAATACCTCTTTTGCACTCCAATTTTTTCTCTTTCTCTTGAAAAATTCTTCATATTTTCTTGACCATGATACAAAAATCAGGCCAAAATTCAATATATTTTTTTTTTTTTTTTTTTGGGGGTGGGGTCAGCTCAAGTATTGGGGGTGTCTATTGCTGCTAGATCAAAAAAGCTCTAAGACCTCTTTAGGGGGTAAGGGTTGAGAGGTGCCTAGGTCGGGTGGTGGGTGCCCCGCCCTTTGTTGTATGGCCTTGCTGCTCCGCCTTGGTCGCCGGTTTTGGGGCGTCCGTCGGAATGTCGCCCGTCGAGCTCGCTCGGCGTCATTCGGCGACTTTCAGCGACCTTGTTTTTGCGGAAAAAGTAAATGTGTGCTGTTTTTCGCGTCCGATGGTGCTGGCTTAGCCTTGCTTGGTGCTTCCGTAGCGGCAAGCCTTCGGCAATTGCTTGAGCGGCCTTGTTTTGCGGGTAAATGTGTGCTGCTTTTCGCGTCGTGCTGGCTTAGTCGCCATAAGTGAGCGGCAGAGGCGTGTGAGTGGTGATTGGAGGCGTCGAGTGGCGATTGGGGCTCCGTGCTCGTGCCGTGCGAACTGCTCGAAGGCCGTCGCTTGATCTTTCCCCAAGCGCAGCTGTTGCCTTGAGGTTCGTTCGGTATCTGTGTTGCTTACCAACAAAAGCGGAATTGCTGGTTTTGGTTTTCCCGTCCGCCTTGTGCCCGCCGGGTGCGGGGTGGGCATGGCGAGCTTCCGTGTTCGGCGTGCCTCGCGCTCGGGCAGCAGCCGCCTCGGCCCCAGAAGTCTCTGCCCGTTCTCTCGGATGCGGAATGCTGCGCATGGACATGAGGTCTCGGCCTCGATCGTCAAGCTACGCGCATCGTCTCTTGTATGACGACCGCCGCACCCCGTCTTGGCCCGACCCGGCCGAGGCCCCGAGCGGGGCCCAGAGAGGCGAGGTCATGCGGGCGCCGCGTCGGGAAGAATGCTACAGTTGATCTGCCGGTAGTCATATGCTTGTCTCAAAGAATTAAGCCATGCATGTGTAAGTATGAACTAATTAATTTGTGAAAGCTGCGAATGGCTCATTAAATCGATTATAGTTTGTTTGATGGTATTTGCTACTCGGATAACCGTAGTAATTCTAGAGCTAATCGTGTGCAAACCGACTTTTGGAAGGATGCATTTATTAGATAAAGGTCGGCGAGGCTCTCGCCGTTGCTGCGATGATTCATGATAACTCGGCGGATCGCAAGGCCACCGTGCGGCGGCGCATCATTCAAATTTCTGCCTATCAACTTTGATGGTAGGATGAGGCCTACCATGGTGGTGACGGGTGACGGAGAATTAGGGTTCGATTAGGAGGAGGGCTGAAAGCGGCTACCACATCAAGGAAGGCGTGAGGCGCGCAAATTGCAATCGACACGGGGAGGTAGTGACAATAAATAACAATCTGGGGCTCTATAGAGTGCAGTGGTGGAATAAGTACAATCTAAATCCTTAACGAGGATCCATTGGAGGGCAAAGTCGGTGCCCGGCCGTGGTAATTCCAGCTCAATAGCGTATATTTAAGTTATTTGCAGTTAAAAAGCGTAGTTGGACCTTGGGTTGGGTGGCAGGTCCGCCTCGCGGTGTGCTGCCGGCAAGCTCGTCCCTCTGCCCGCGATGCGCTCGGCCTTAGCGGCGGGTCGTGCCACCGGCCTTTATTGTTGAAGAAATTAGAGTGCTCAAAGCAAGCCCTACGCTACGTATACATTAGCATGGGATAACATCATAGGATTTCGGTCCTATTGTTGGCGCCAGGATCGAGTAATGATTAACGAGGGGACGATCGGGGGGCATTCGTATTTCATAGTCGAGAGGTGAAATTCTTGGATTTATGAAAAGCGAACAAGCTGCGAAAGCATTTGCCAGGATATTTTCATTAATCAAGAAACGAAAGTTGGGGGCTCGAAGGCGATCGAGATACCGTCTAGTCTCAACCATGCATGATCCCGACCCGGGGATCGGCGGATGTTACTTTTAGGACTCGGCACCTTATGAGAAATCAAAGTCTTTGGGTTCGGGGGAGTATGGTCGCAAGGCTGAAACTTAAAAGGTGACGGAAGGGCACCACCGGGAGTGGAGCTGCGGCTTAATTTGACTTCTGTGGGGAAACTTACAGTCCAGACATAGTAAGTTGTGATGAGAGCTCTTTCTTGATTCTATGGGTGGTGGTGCATGGCGTTCTTAGTTGGTGGAGCGATTTATGCAGTTAATTCCGTTAACGAAGCGAGACCTCGGCCTGCTAACTAGCTATGCGGAGGTATCCCTCCGTGGCCAGCTTCTTAGAGGGACTATGGCCGCTTAGGCCAAGGAAGTTTGAGGCAATAGCAGTGTGATGCCTTAGATATTACGGGCATACGCGCTTCTGGCGATGTATTCAGCGAGTCTATAGCCTTGGCGCCCGGGCGGGTAATCTTTGAAATTTCATCGTGATGGGGATAGATCATTGCAATTGTTGGTCTTCACGAGGAATTCCTAGTAAGCGCGAGTCATCATTCGGCGTTGACTACGTCCTGCCCTTTGTACCCACACCGCCCGTCGCTCCTACCGATTGAATGGTCGGTGAAGTGTTCGGATCGCGGCGAGCGGCGGTTCGCTGCCTGCGGCGTCGCGAGAAGTCCACTGAACCTTATCATTTAGAGGAAGGAGAAGTCGTAACAAGGTTTCCGTAGGTGAACTGCGGAAGGATCGTCGAAACCTGCCTTGAGAGAAGACCCGCGAACAGTGATTGATATCCCCGGCGGCGGGAGGGTGCGTGTCCATAGCAGGCGCTCTCCTTCGCCCCACGCCGCGGGGAGAGGACTCGTCCCGCTCGGCTGGCGAAACAACGAACCCCGGCGCGGACTGCGCAAAGGAAATCTAACGAGAAGCACGCTCCGCGGCCCCGGAGGCAGTGCGCCGCGGAGTGCAGGCGCCTGCTTTCACATGTATCCAAAGCGACTCTCGGCAGCGGATATCTCGGCTCGCATCGATGAAGAAGCGTGGCGAAATCGATACTTGGTGTGATTGCAGAATCCGTGAACCATCCAGTCTTTGAGCATGAGTTGCGCCCCAGCCATTAGGCCGAGGCACGTCTGCAGGTGTCACGCATCGTTGCCCCCCACCTTTGACCAAGGCGGGGGCCGGGAGGTGCGGCGGAGGTGGCCTCCGTGCGCTGACCGCTCGCGGTTAGCCCAAATCTGAGTCTCGGCGACCGAAGCCGCGGCGATCGGTGGCGAAACAAAAGCCTCTCGAGCTCCGCCGCGCGCGCCGGTCTCGGTGGGGACTGCGGCCACTGATGCTCAGCATAGCCTTCGGCCACCCATCGCGACCCAGGTCAGGCGGGATTACCCCCTTTGAGTTTAAGCATATCAATAAAGCGGAGGAAAAAAACTTACCAGGATTCCCTTAATGCCCAGCGGGCAGGAAGGCCCGGCAGAAAATCAGGCGCCCGGCGTCAGGTGTAGTCACAGAAAGCGTCCTCAGCGGCGGACCGGGCCTGAGTCCCCTGGAAAGGCGCCGGAGAGGTGAGAGCCCCGTCGCGCCCGGACCCTGTCGCACCCACGGCGCTGTCTGCAAGTCGGGTTGTTTCAGAATGCAGCCCAAATCGGGCGGTAAATTCCGTCAAGGCTAAATCTGGGCGAAGCCGATAGCAAACAAGTACCGCGAGGAAAGATGAAAAGGACTTTGAAAAGAGAGTCAGAAGTGCTTGAAATTGTGGGAGAGAGCGGATGGGGGCAGCGTGCGCCCCGGTCGGATCTGAGCAGGCGAGCGGTCGCCCGTCGGCTTTCGGGCGCGGACCCGATGCGGATTGCAGGCGCCCAAGCCGGGCCTTTGATAAGCCTGTGGAGACGTCATCCGTCGCGCGATCGTGGCTGGCAGCGGCGCGCTTTGGGGCGTGCCCAGCGCACCTGCGCGCTCGGCGCATCGGCCTCACGGGCTCCCCATTCAGCCCGTCTTGAAGCACGGACAAGGAGTCTGACATGTGTGCAGTCAGCGGGCCAGTAAACCGTAGGCGCAAGGAAGCTGATTGGCGGGATCCCTGGCGGGTGCCGCGCGCCCGACCTTGATCTTCTGAGAAAGGGGTTGAGTGTGAGCATGCTGTCGGGACCGAAAGATGGTGAACTATGCACGGCGGGTGAAGCCAGAGGAAACTCTGGTGGAGGCCCTTAGCGATCTTGGCGTGCAAATCGTTCGTCGACTTGGGTATAGGGCGAAAGACTAATCGAACCGTCTAGTAGCTAGTTCCCTCGAAGTTTCCCTCGGGATAGGTGGGCCGGGCTTGAGTTCTATCGGGTAAAGCCAATGATTAGAGGCATCGGGGCGCGCCCTCGACCTATTCTCAAACTTTAAATAGGTAGGCCCAGCGCGGCTGCTTCGTTGCGCCACAGGAATCGAGTGCTCCCAGTGGGCCATTTTTGGTAAAGCGGCTGGCGTGCGGGATGAGCCGGAGCCGGGTTACGGTGCCCAACTGCGCGCTAACCTAGAACCCACAAAGGTGTTGGTCGATTAAGGCAGCGGGACGGTGGTCATGGAAGTCGAAATCCGCTAAAGTGTGTAACAACTCACCTGCCCGAATCAACTAGCCCCGAAAATGGATGGCGCTTAGCGCGCGACGACCGGCCGGCCGTCGGGGCAAGTGCCAGGCCCGATGAGTAGGAGGCGCGGCGGTCGCCCATAAAACCAGAAGCGAGCGAGGCGGAAGCCGGGCGACGTCGGTGCAGATCTTGGTGGTAGTAGCAAATATTCAAATGAGAACTTTGAAGGGCGAAAGGAAAGGTTCCATGTGACGGCACTTGCACATGGGTTAGTCGATCCTAAGAGGCAGGGGAAGCCCGTCCGACAGCGCCTGTGCGCGAGCCGAGGAATCGGGTTAAAATTCTGAACAGGGCCAGCGGCTGGCGGCAACGTTAGGGAGTCGGAGGCGTCGGCGGGGGCCTCGGGAAGAGTTATCTTTTCTGTTTAGCGGCCTGCCCACCCTGAAGCAGCTCAGCAGAGGTAGGGTCCAGCGGCGGAAGAGCACCACACGTCGCGGTGTCAGTGCGCCCCGCTGACCCTTGAAAATCCCGGAGGACCGAGTGCCGCCGCGCCAGTCATTACTCATGCTGCGTCGGGTCTCAAGGTGGCAGCCTCAGTCGATGGAACAATGTAGGCAAGGAAGTCGGCAAAATGGATCCGTAACCCGGGAAAAGGATTGGCTCGGGGGCTGGGCACGGGGTCAGTCCCGAACCCGTCGGCTGTCGGCGGACTGCTCGAGCTGCCACCGCGGCGGGCGGGTGCCAGCGTGCCCGGCCGAGAGGCAGGCCAGGAGCGGCCCTTTCGGGGGCCTTCCGGGCGTCGAGCAGTCGACTGAAGCTGAAATGCGGACAAGGGAATCCATTGTTTAATTAAAACAAAGCATTGCGATGGTCCCACTGCGGATGCTCACGCAATGTGATTTCTGCTTGATGCTTACGAATGTCAAAGTGAAGAAATTCAACCAAGCGCGGGTAAGCGGCGGGAGTAACTATGACTCTCTTAAGGTAGCCAAATGCCTCGTCATCTAAGTGGTAGCGCGCATGAATGGATTTGAGATTCCCCCTTTGTCACATCTACTATCGGTGAAACCATGACCAAAGAGGCGGGCTTGGCGAGAATCGTGAGGAAAAGAAGACCTGTTGAGCTTGACTCTAGTCCGACTTTGTGAAATGACTTGAGAGGTGTAGTATAAGTGGGGCAGGAAGCGGCGAAAGTGAAATACCCACTACTTTTAACGTTATTTTACTTATTAGTGAATCGGAGGCGGGAGCCTTGCCCCTCTTTTTGGACAAGGCCCCCTGGGGGCGATCAAAGCGAGAAGACATTGTCGGGTGGGGAGTTTGGTGAGGCGGCACATCATTAAAAGATACGCAGGTGTCTAAGATGAGCTCAACGAGAGCAGCAATCTCGTGTGGAACAAAGGGTAAAAAGCTCGTTTGATTCTGATTTTTGATGCGAATACGAACCGTGGCGTGGCCTGCTCGATCCTTTAGACCCCGAATTTGAAGCTAGAGGTGTGAGAAAAGTTACCACGGGGATAAGCGGCTTGTGGCAGCCAAGCGTTCATAAGCGGCGTTGCTTTTTGATCCTTCGATGTCGGCTCTTCCTATCATTGTGAAGCGAAATTCACCAAGTGTTGGATTGTTCACCCACCAATAGGGAGCGTGGTACAGGTTTGAACCCGTGAGACAGGGTTAGTTTTACCCTCTTACGATGGCTGCGTCGTAATAGTAATTCAACCTGAAATGCGAGAGGAACCGTTGATTCGCACAATTGGTCATCGCGCTTGGTTAGCGGTGATGTGAGAAAAGCTACCGTCTGTTGGATTATGGCCTGAAACGCCTCTAAGTCAGAATCCGGGCTAGAAGCGGCGTCGCCCGCCCGCCGCCCGTTTGCCGACCCGCTGATAGGGACCTCCCGGTCCCGAGAGGCACGTGTCGTGAGCCAAGCCCCGCGGCGGAAGGGAGGCGGCGGCCGCCATGAATCGTAATTCCCCCCGGCGGCGGGTAGAATCCTTTGCAGACGACTTAAATACGCGACGGAGGTATTGTAAGTGGCGAGTGGCCTTGCTGCCACGATCCCTGGATTCAGCCCTCGTCGCTCAGATTAAATCCCTCCCCCTCACTCGCACCGTCTTCTCTTGACCCGGAACCCATGGGAGGTTAGCCCCTGCGCGCGCTGCGCCCATACGGACTGCCCCCGCCCAAGGCTCGGAGTGGACTTGTGTTTTTTCACGAGGCGGCTGGCACAAAGGCAGCACACTTGCTCAATGCAGAGGCTAACTGCAGCACAAAGACTTGTGTGATGGCTCCAAAGGAGGCTCGGGCCTCGGAGTGGACTTGTGCTTTCATGAGGCTAACTCTCGGCAAAATCTAAGTGGCTGGCACAAAGGCGGGAAATTTGGCCAAAGAGCCTGTGGCTAACTCCCTACTTGTCGACAATATCAGCCAAAAATCCCCTTGCTTGAAAACTCGAAATTTGGCACAAGGATTTTGGCCCTTTTTGGCGAAAAATGGGTCGGGGTCTCGCATTATTTTCCCGTTTAAGTCGAGAGGGTTGCGATACTTGCCCCACGGGAGGCCCCGCCGGTTCTGCCCACAATCGGACCAATTCTCGGTACGTTTGGCGTTGGTAAATTGGCCATAAAAGCGAGATCGGACCTCGGAATCGACTTCCGTCTCCTCCGGCAGTTAACGCCCGCACATATCTACAATGCCGGCCAAAAATCCCCTCCCGCCCAGCGAAATTTGGGCAAAATCCGTGTGCTATATAGCCCACGGTTTTTGCCATTTTATAAAATTTGGGACCGGAGCTCGGCATAATTTCCCCACTTTTTGGTCCCATGAGATAATCTGGCACCTCTAAAATTTCAGCACATTCGGTGCCGTTTACTACTTCTTCGAGTTTTTGTGTCGGTTTCTCCATTTTGGATTATTTTTAAAACTGTTTTTCTCCATTTTGGACGATTTTAAAACTGTTTTCCAGCGGCAAAAAAATTGTTCCCTAACCCCGCCATCCATGTTCTGCGTCGCGCAAAAAAATCTAGGCCTTCAAAACAAGTGGACGCTTGTCCACTGCCCGTGGTAGTTTTCGCATGGCGGAGGCTAGCTGCACCATCCGGCCCCCATGGAACAGCGGCGGCAGCGCCGAAGAGGGCATGGCCACTTCCGCCCGCCACCTGCGAGGAAGTGCCCGGCGAGCGCGAACAAGCCTGGGCGGCGAGGTGCGTGCGCGGCTTGCTCAAAAGCGGCAATGCCTGCCCATGATCGCGGGCAGCTTGCCCAGCGACCCTGCGCCGCTTGCCCCTTGGCGCGCTGCTCTTCGCCAGCGTGGGCAGCTTGTGACCACAGGCTGCATCGTTGCCGCGGCGTGCGATGGTGCCTCGCGTTAGCTTGCCTTCTCTTGTAGCGATGGTGCCCGCGCGCGCTGGCTTCTTGCTGCGCCCGATGGTGCCTCGCGTTGGCGCAGCTGCGCGCGCTGGCTTGCTTGCTGCGCGCGATGGTGCCTGGCGTTAGCGCCCCAGCTGCGCGGCGCTGGCTTGCGCTGTAGCGATGGTGCCTCGCGTTGGTGCCCCAGCTGCAGCGCGCTGGCTTTGCCCCCTTGCTGCGTAGCGATGGTGCCGCCCGCTGGCTAACATTGCGTCAGCGATGGTACTGTATGACTTGCTTAGTGCCGCAGCGATGGTGCCGCAGCGCTGGCTTGGCGCGTACTGCGTAGCGATGGTACGCGCGCTGGCTAACTGTGATGCTTGCTGCACGATGGTGCTGCGGCGCAATCTCGCTATCAGCGGCGATAATTGCCCAGCTGGATTTGCTTGTTGCGTAGCGATGGTGCCTCGGCGGCTAGCTTGCTTATTCTTGCGGCGATGGTGCCTTTAGCGCTGGCTTGCGATGGTGCCGCTTGCGATGGTGGTGGCGTAATCTCGCTGTCGCGTAGCGATGGTGCCCGGCGCGAGCTTGCTGGTGCGGCCATGGTGCCTCGCGATGGCGCGCTGCTGCGGCGATGGTGCTTGCGTTGGCCTGCTAGCGATGGTCAACAGCTGGCTTACTAGTGCGCGCGCAATCGCTGTCAGCGTTCAGCAGCTGGCTTGCTTGCTGCGCGCGATGTGTGCGTTGCGCGCAATCTCCGCTGTGCGCGCGATGGTGCCTGGCGCTGGCTTGCTTGTTTGCGTAGCGATGGTACTAGCGCTGGCTTGCTTGCTGCTGCGGGATGGTGCCGCGCTGGCTTGCTTGCTGCGCGGGATGGTGCGCTGGCTTGCTTGCTGCTGTAGCGATGGTGCCGCGCGCTGGCTTGCTTGCTGCTGTAGCGATGGTGCCTTGTGGCGTGCGGCGCTGTTGCTGCTGCGATGGTGCGTGGCGGCTTGCGGCGCTGTTGCCCAGCGATGGTGGGCGCTCTGGTGCCAGCGATGGAGCGCGCGCGAAGCGCGGTGGTGCTGCGCGATGGTGCAGCGCTGGCGCGCGCTGGCTTCGCGGCGCTTCCACTGGTCATTTCTCGTACGAAGGGAGGTTAGCTGTGCGGGAAATGGCCTTCTCTCCACGTGCCGATGCGGCTAAAAATACCTCTTTTGCACTCAATTTTTTTCTCTTTGTCTTGAAAAATTCTTCATAGTTTTCTTGACCCTGATGCAAAAAATCAGGCCATAAGTCAATATATTTTTTTTTTTGGGGTGGGGGTCAGCTCAAGTATTGGGGTGTCTATTGCTGCTAGATCAAAAAAGCTCTAAGACCTCTTTAGGGGGTAAGGGTTGAGAGGTGCCTAGGTCGGGTGGTGGGTGCCCGCCCTTTGTTGGCCTTGGCCTTGCTGCTCGGCCTTGGTCGCCGGTTTTGGGGCGTCCGTCGGAATGTCGCCCGTCGAGCTCGCTCGGCGTCATTCGGCGACTTTCAGCGACCTTGTTTTTGCGGAAAAAGTAAATGTGTGCTGTTTTTCGCGTCCGATGGTGCTGGCTTAGCCTTGCTTGGTGCGGCACTTCCGCATGCGGGGGCTCGGACCCGGCCTTGGCGGAAAAAGTAAATGTTGCTTGAGCGTCTGCGGGGCGCTCACTGCGGGGCCTGCAAGTCCTGCCTTGTTTTAGCGCGGAAAAGTCAGCAAGTGAGCGGCAGAGGCGTGGATTAGGGTGGTGATTGGCGTCGGTCGGCGAGGCTCCGTGCTCGTGCCCGAACTGCTCGAAGGCCGTCGCTTCAGTCTTTCCCAAAGCGCAGCTGTTGCCTTGAGGTTCGTTCGGTATCTGTGTTGCTTACCAACAAAAGCGGAATTGCTGGTTTCGGTTTTCCCGTCCGCCTTGTGCCCTTCGGGGTGCGGGGTGGGCCTTGGCAGCTTTCCGTGTTCGGCGTGCCTCGCGCTCAGGCAGCAGCCGCCTCGGCCCCGAAGTCTCTGCCCGTTCTCTCGGATGCGGAATGCTGCGCATGGACATGAGGTCTCGGCCTCGATCGTCAAGCTACACGCATCGTCTCTTGTGAGCGACGACCGCCGCACCCGTCTTGGCCGACCGGCCCGAGGCCCGGCAGGGGCCCCGAGAGGCAAAGGTCATGCGGGCGCCGGCGTCGGGAAGAATGCTACAGTTGATCTGCCCGGTAGTCATATGCTTGTCTCAAAGATTAAGCCATGCATGTGTAAGTATGAACTAATTCAGGCTGTGAAGCTGCGAATAGCTCATTAAATCGATTATAGTTTGTTTGATGGTATTTGCTACTCGGATAACCCGTAGTAATTCTAGAGCTATCGTGCACCCAAACCCGACTTTTGGAAGGGATGCATTTATTAGATAAAAGGTCGGCGGGCTCTGCCGTTGCTCGATGATTCATGATAACTTTCGGCGGATCGCAAGGCCGTGCGTGCGGCGCGCATCATTCAAATTTCTGCCCTATCAACTTTCGATGGTAGGATAGAGGCCTACCATGGTGGTGACGGGTGACGGAGGTAGGGTTCGATTAGGGAGGGCGAGAAAGCGGCTACCACATCCAAGGAAAGGCGAGGCGCGCAAATTACCCAATCGACGGGAGGTAGTGACAATAAATAACAATGGGGCTCTATGAGTGCAGTGGTGGAATAAGTACAATCTAAATCCCATGCGAGGATCCATTGGAGGGCAAGTCTGGTGCCGGTGAGCGCGGTAATTCCAGCTCAATAGCGTATATTTAAGTTGTTGCAGTTAAAAAGCTCGTAGTTGGACCTTGGGTTGGGTCGGCCGGTCGCCTCGCGGTGTGCACCCGGCCGGCTCGTCCCTACTGCCCGGCGATGCGCTCTGGCCTTGGCTGGCAGGTCGTGCCACCGGCGCTATTACTGAAGAAATTAGAGTGCTCAAAGCAAGCCTCGCTCTGTATACATTAGCATGGGATAACATCATAGGATTTCGGTCTATTACATTTGGCCACCGGGATCGGAGTAATGATTACGGGGACGATCGGGGCATTCGTATTTCATAGTCGAGAGGTGAAATTCTTGGATTTATGAAAAGCGAACAAGCTGAAAGCATTTGCCAAGGATGTTTTCATTAATCAGAAGCGAAAGTTGGGGGCTCGAAGGCGATCGAGATACCGTCTAGTCTCAACCATAAGCGATCCGAGCCGGGGATCAGCGGATGTTACTTTTAGGACTCATTTGGCACCTTATGAAATCAAAGTCTTTGGGTTAGGGGAGTATGGTCGCAAGGCTGAAACTTAAAGGGGTGACGGAAGGGCACCACGGGAGTGGGCTGCTGCTTAATTTGACTCACACAGGGAAACTTACAGGTCAGGACATAGTAAGGTTGGGCGAGAGCTCTTTCTTGATTCTATGGGTGGTGGTGCATGGCGTTCTTAGTTGGTGGGGCGATTTATGCAGTTAATTCCGTTAGCGAAGCGAGACCTCGGCCTGCTAACTAGCTATGCGGAGGTATCCCTCAAGTGGCCGACTTCTTAGAGGGACTATGGCAGCTTAGGCCAAGGAAGTTTGAGGCAATAACAGTCTGTGATGCCCTTAGATGTTACGGGCCGCACGCGCGCTCAGCGATGTATTCAACGAGTCTATAGCCTTGGCGGCAGGCCGGGTAATCTTTGAAATTTCATCGTGATGGGGATAGATCATTGCAATTGTTGGTGCTGGCGAGGAATTCCCTAGTAGCGCGAGTCATCAGCTCGCGTTGACTACGTCCACGCCCTTTGTACACACCGCCCGTCGCTCCCTACCCGATTGAATGGTCGGTGAAGTGTTCGGATCGCGGCGGCGGCGGTTCGCTGCCTGCGGCGTCGCGAGAAGTCACTGAACCTTATCATTTAGAGGAAGGAGAAGTCGTAACAAGGTTTCCGTAGGTGAACTGCGGAAGGATCATTGTCGAAACCTGCTGGCCCGAAGACCCCATGAGCAGTTGATATCACCGGCGGCGGGAGGGTGCGTGTCCGCGCAGGCGCTCCTCCTTCCCGCCCCACGCCGCGGGGAGAGGACTGCGTCCCGCTCGGCTGTGGCTCTTGAACCCCGGCGCGGACTGCGCAAGGAAATCTAACGAGAGAGCACGCTCCCGCGGCCGGAGGCAGTGCGCCCCGCGGTGTGCGCGCCTTCTTTCACATGTATCAAAGCGACTCTCGGCAGCGGATATCTCGGCTCTCGCATCGATGAAGAGCGTGGCGAAATCGATGCTTGGTGTGGTGCAGAATCCCGTGAACCATCGAGTCTTTGAGCGCAAGTTGCGCCCCAAGCCATTAGGCCGAGGCGCGTCTGCACAGGTGTCACGCATCGTTGCCCCCACCCCACCCCCAAACCAGGCGGGGGGCCGGGGTGCGGGCGGAGATTAGCCTCCCGTGCGCTGACCGCTCGCGGTTAGCCCAAATCTGAGTCCTCGGCGGCCGAAGCCGCGGCGATCGGTGGCGAAACAAAAGCCTCTCGAGCTCCGCATGCGCGCCGGTCTCAGTGGGGACTCTGCGACCTGATGCTC
>JAUJEM010000461.1:25000-32500 GCA_030448935.1 Citrus cavaleriei
CTTGCCCCTCTTTTTGGACAGGCCCCCTCAAAGGGGCCGTCAGTCCCGGAAGACATTGTCGGAGTGGGAGTTTGTTTGAGGCGGCACATCATTTAAAGATACGCGCAGGTGTCTAAGATGAGCTCAACGAGCAGAAATCTCGTGTGGAACAAAGGGTAAAAGCTCGTTTGATTCTGATTTTGATGGTCGAATACGAACCGTGAAAAGCGTGGCCTATCGATCCTTTAGACCTTCGGAATTTGAAGCTAGAGGTGTCGAGAAAAGTTACCACGAGGGATAAGCGGCTTGGGGCATAGCGTTCATAGCGGCGTTGCTTTTTGATCCTTGATGTGGCTCTTCCTATCATTGTAGGCGAGAATTCACCAAGTGTTGGATTGTTCACCCCCGATAGGGAGCGTGGGTAGGTTTGAACCGTCGTGAGGCAGGTTAGTTTTACCCTCTACGATGGCTGCGTCGTAATAGTAATTCAACCTAGTACGAGAGGAACCGTTGATTCGCACAATTGGTCATCGCTTGGTTGAAAAGCCCGATGTGTGGTTTCGTGTTTGGATTATTTTGAAACGCCTCTAAGTCAGAATCCGGGCTAGAAGCGGCATCGCGTCGCCCGCCGCCCGTTTACCCGACCCGCGGTGGGGACCTCCCGGTCCCGAGGCACGTGTCGTAGGCCAAGCCCCGTGGCGGAAGGGCGCGGCGGCGCCTGCTGAATCGTAATTCCCATCGGCGGCGGGTAGAATCGCTGCGAGGCGACTTAAATACGCGGCGGGGTATTGTAAGTGGCGAGTGGCCTTGCTGCCCACGATCCGCGAAATTCAGCCCTCGTCGCTCAGGTAAATCCCTCCCCCTCCCGCACCGTCTTCTCTTGTTCGGAACCCGCGGAGGTTAGCCCCCTGCGGCGCTGCGCCGCCACGGACTGCCCCCGCCCAAGGCTCGGAGTGGACTTGTGTTTTTTCACGAGGCGGCTGGCACAAGGCAGCACACACTTGCTCAATGCACATGAGGCTAACTGCGGCACAAAGACTTGTGTGATGGCTCCAAAGGAGGCTCGGGCCTCGGAGTGGACTTGTGCTTTTTCATGAGGCTAACTCTCGGCAAAATCTAAGTGGCTGGCACAAAGGCGAAATTTGGCCAAAGAGCCTGTGGCTAACTCCTGCTTGTCGACAATATCAGCCAAAAATCCCTTGCCCGAAACTTCGAAATTTGGCACAAGGATTTTGGCCCTTTTTGGCGAAAAATGGGTCAGGGTCTCCGCATTATTTTCCCGTTTCGTCGAGAGGGTTGCGATACTTGCCCCACGGGAGCCCCCGCCGGTTCTGCCCAATCGGACCAATTCTCGGCCACGTTTGGCGTTGGTAAATTGGGCCAAAAGCGAGATCGGACCTCGGAATCGACTTCCGTCTCCTCAGAAGTTAACGCCCCGCACATATCTACAATGCCGGCCAAAAATCCCCTCCCGCCCAGCGAAATTTGGGCAAAATCCGTGTGCTATATAGCCCACGGTTTTTGGCCATTTTATAAAATTTAGGACCGGGCTCGGCATAATTTCCCCACTTTTTGGTCCCATGAGATATCTGGCACCTCTAAAATTTCAGCACATTCGGTGCCGTTTACTACTTCTTCGAGTTTTTGTGTCCGGTTTCTCCATTTTGGATTATTTTAAAACTGTTTTTCTCCATTTTGGACGATTTTAAAACTGTTTTCCGGCAAAAAAATTGTTCCCTAACCCCGCCATCCATGTTCTGCGTCCGCGCAAAAATCTAGGCCTTCAAAACAAGTGGACGCTTGTCCACTGCCGTGGTAGTTTTCGCATGGCGGAGGCTAGCTGCACCATCCGGCCCCCATGGAACAGCAGCTGAAGAAAGGGCATGGCCACTTCCCGCCCGCCACCTGCGAGGAAGTGCGGCGAGGCACGAACAAGCCTGGGCGGCGAGGTGCCGTCGCGGCTTGCTGGCCAGCGCGCAATGCCTGCCCGCGATCGCGGGCAACGCCCGCGACCTGCGCCGCTTGTTGGCGGCGCGCGCTGCTTACCTCGCCAGCGTGGGCAGCTTGCGATGAGCCTGAGCCAGGCTGCATCGTTGCCGCGGCGTGCGATGGTGCCTCGCGTTGGCTTGCCTTGAGCGATGGTGCAGCGCGCTGGCTTCTTGCTGCTGCGGCGATGGTGCCTCGCGTTGGCGCCCCAGGCTGCGCGCGCTGGCTTGCTGCGCGCGATGGTGCCTGGCGTTGGCGCCCCGGCTCGCGCTGGCTGCTTGCTAGCGATGGTGCCTCGCGTTGGTGCCCCAGCTGCGCGCGCTGGCTTACTTGCTGCCTGTAGCGATGGTGCCAGCTGGCTAACTTGTTGCGCGCGATGGTGCCTCAGCGTTGGCACGTCGCTGTCAGCGATGGTGCGGCGCGCTGGCTTGCTTATGCGGCGATGGTGCAGCAGCTGGCTGTCAGCAGCTGTTGCGTAGCGATGGTGCTGCGCGCAATCTCGCTGTCCGCAGCGATGGTGCACGCGCAATCGCGTTGGATGGTGCTTGATGCGCGCGATGGTGCCTCGGCTTGCGCGCCCGCTGTCGTAGCGATGGTGCCCATGCAGCTGGCTTGCTTGGCGTAGCGATGGTGCGCGCGTAAATCTCGCTGTCCGCGCGCGATGGTGCAGCAGCTGGCTTGCTGGTGCGTAGCGATGGTGCCGGCGCGATAGCTTGCTTGCTGCGCGCGATGGTCCCAGCGCTGGCGTTGGCTTGCTTTTGCGCGATGGTTCTTGGCGCTTTGCTCTGCGCGCGATGGTGCTGCGCGCGCAATCTCGCTGTCTTGTGCGATGGTGCAGCGCGCTGGCTTACTTGCTGCGCGGGATGGTGCCGCGCGCTGGCTTGCTTTGCTGCGCGGGATGGTGCAGTTGGCTGGCTTCTTGCTGCGCGGGATGGTGGGGGCTGTCTATTATGTAGCGATGGTGATCGTGGTACGCGCGCTGGCTTGCTTGCTGCTCTTTAGCGATGGTACGGCAGCAAGCTATTTGCTGAGCGATGGTGCAGCGGCGGCGCTGTTTGAGCGTGGTGCCGTGTGGCTCTGGTGCGGCGATGGGGCGCCTTCAGGCGGGCTGGTCTTTGCTGCGATGGTGCATGGCGCTGGCGCGCTGGCTGCTGCGCTTCCACTGGTCATTTTCTACGAAGGAGGTTAGCTGTGCGGGAAATGGCCTTGCAATCTGCGTGCCGATGCGGCTAAAAATACCTCTTTTTGCACTCCAATTTTTTTCTCTTTCTCTTGAAAAATTCTTCATATTTTTTTCTTGACCATGATGCAAAAATCAGGCCAAAATTCAATATTTTTTTTTTTTTTTGGGGTGGGGGTCAGCTCAAGTATTGGGGTGTCTATTCTTTGCTAGATCAAAAAAGCTCTAAGACCTCTTTAGGGGGTAAGGGTTGAGAGGTGCCTAGGTCGGGTGGTGGGTGCCCCGCCCTTTGTTGGCCTTAGCCTTGCTGCTCGGCCTTGGTCGCCGGTTTTGGGGCGTCCGTCGGAATGTCGCCGTCGAGCTCGCTCGGCGTCATTCGGCGACTTTCAGCGACCTTGTTTTTGCGGAAAAAGTAAATGTGTGCTGTTTTTAGCGTCCGATGGTGCTGGCTTAGCCTTGCTTCCGTGGTGCTTCCGTAGCCAAGTGAGCGGCCTTGGGCGGCTGGCAATTGCCGGGCCTGCGGGGCGCTCGGCAAAGTCGTAGCCAAGTGAGCGGCAGGGCGTGTGAAGTGGTGATTGGGGCGTCGGTCGGCGGGCTCCGTGCTCGTGCACGAACTGCTCGAAAGGCCGTCCGCTTGATCTTTCCCCAAAGCGCGACTGTTGCCTTGAGTTCGTTCGGTATCTGTGTTGCTTACCAACAAAAGCGGAATTGCTGGTTCGGTTTTCCCCGTCCGCCTTGTGCCCTTCCGGGTGCGGGGTGGGCCAGCGGCAACTCCGTGTTCCCGGCGTGCCTCGCGCTCAGGCAGCAGCCGCCTCGGCCACGAAGTCTCTGCCCGTTCTCTCGGATGCGGAATGCTGCGCATGGACGTGAGGTCTCGGCCTCGATCGTCAAGCTACACACGCATCGTCTCTCTTGGCCTTGACGACCGCCGCACCCGTCTTGGCGACCGGCCGAGGGCCGAGCAGGGCCCAGGGAGGCAGGTCATGCGGGCGCGGCGTCGGGAAGGAATGCTACCTGGTTGATCCTGCCGGTAGTCATATGCTTGTCTCAAAGATTAAGCCATGCATGTGTAAGTATGAACTAATTGGGGAGCTGTGAAAGCTGCGAATGGCTCATTAAATCGATTATAGTTTGTTTGATGGTATTTGCTACTTTCGGATAACGTAGTAATTCTAGAGCTATCGTGCACCAAACCCGACTTTTGGAAGGGATGCATTTATTAGATAAAAGGTCGGCGGGCTCTGCCGTTGCTCGATGATTCATGATAACTTTCGGCGGATGCAAGGCCCCGTGCGGCGGCGCATCATTCAAATTTCTGCCTATCAACTTTCGATGGTAGGATAGAGGCCTACCATGGTGGTGACGGGTGACGGAGGTAGGGTTCGATTAGGAGAGGGCACGAGAAAGCGGCTACCACATCCAAGGAAGGCAGCGGCGCGCAAATTACCCAATCGACACGGGAGGTAGTGACAATAAATAACAATACCGGGCTCTGAGTGCAGTGGTGGAATAGTACAATCTAAATCCCTTAACGAGGATCCATTGGAGGGCAAATCGGTGCCGGTGACCGCGGTAATTCCAGCTCAATAGCGTATATTTAAGTTGTTAGGTTAAAAAGCTCGTAGTTGGACCTTGGGTTGGGTCGGCGGTCCGCCTCGCGGTGTGCACCGGGCGGCTCGTCCCTCTGCCCGCGATGCGCTCTGGCCTTAGCGGGCGAGGTCGTGCCACCAGCCTTTATTACTGAAGAAATTAGAGTGCTCAAAGCAAGCCTACGCTCTGTATACATTAGCATGGGATAACATCATAGGATTTCGGTCTAATGCAGTGGCCTTCGGGATCGGAGTAATGATTAACGAGGGGACGGTCGGGGCATTCGTATTTCATAGTCGAGAGGTGAAATTCTTGGATTTATGAAAGGCGAACAAGCTGCGAAAGCATTTGCCAAGGATGTTTTCATTAATCAAACGAAAGTTGGGGGCTCGAAGGCGATCGGATGCCGTCTAGTCTCGACCATAAGCGATGCCGACCGGGGATCGGCGGATGTTACTTTTAGGACTCGGCGGCACCTTATGAAATCAAAGTCTTTGGGTTAGGGGGAGTATGGTGCAAGGCTGAAACTTAAAAGGGTGACGGAAGGCACCACCGGGAGTGGAGCTGCGGCTTAATTTGACTCACACAGGGGAAACTTGCAGTCAGGACATAGTAAGGATTGTGGCGAGAGCTCTTTCTTGATTCTATGGGTGGTGGTGCATGGCCGTTCTTAGTTGGTGGAGGCGATTTATGCAGTTAATTCCGTTGCGAGCGAGACCTCGGCTGCTAACTAGCTATGCGGAGGTATCCCTCGTGGCCAGACTTCTTAGAGGGACTATGGCCGCTTAGGCCAAGGAAGTTTGAGGCAATAGCAGTCTGTGATGCCCTTAGATGTTCAGGGGCGCCGCGCGCTGCACGATGTATTCAACGAGTCTATAGCCTTGGCAGCGAGGCCGGGTAATCTTTGAAATTTCATCGTGATGGGGATAGATCATTGCAATTGTTGGTCTTGACGAGGAATTCCTAGTAAGCGCGAGTCATCGGCTCGCGTTGACTACGTCCACCGCCCCTTTGTACACACACCGCCCGTCGCTCCTGCCGATTGAATGGTCGGTGAAGTGTTCGGATCGCGGCGGCGGGCGGTTCGCTGCCTGCGGCGTCGCGAGAAGTCACGAACCTTATCATTTAGAGGAAGGAGAAGTCGTAACAAGGTTTCCGTAGGTGAACTGCGGAAGGATCATTATCGAAGCTGCCTTGTGAAGCGACATGAGCAGTTGATATCACCGGCGGCGGGGAGGGTGCGTGTCCGCAGGCGCTCCTCCCTTCCCGCCCCACGCCGCGGGGAGAGGACTCGTCCCGCTCCCGGCTGGTGGCTGCAGAACCCCGGCGCGGACTGCGCGGGAAATCGCCCGAGAGAGCACGCTCCGCGGCCCGGAGACGGTGCGCCGCGGGAGTGCGCCTTCTTCACATGTATCCCAGCGACTCTCGACAGCGGATATCTCGGCTCTCGCATCGATGAAAGCGTGGCGAAATGCGATACTTGGTGTGAATTGCGAGAATCCGTGAACCATCGAGTCTTTGAGCGCAAGTTGCGCCCCGAGCCATTGGGCGAGGCACGTCTGCACAGGTGTCACGCGTCGTTGCCCCACCCCACCCCCAAACCAAAGGCGGGGAGCCCGGGTGCGGGCGGAATTGGCCTCCGATGACCGCTCCTTGGTTGGCCATCCCTGAGTCCTCGCGGCCAAAGCGCGGCGTCGGTGGCGAAACAAAGCCTCTCGAGCTCCGGCGCCGGTCTCAGTGGGGACTCTGCGACCACTGAAGCTCAGCATATAGCCTTCTTCTCTCAGCGACCCAGGTCAGGCGGGATTACCCGGCGGTTTAAGCATATCAATAGCGGAGGAAAAGAAACTTACGGGGGATTCCCTTAGTGTGGCGGGCGAGGAGGAAGAGCCCGGCTTGAAAATCAGGCGCCCGGCGTCAGTGTGTCAGAGAAGCGTCCTCAGCGGCGGACCGGGCCCAAGTCCCACAAAGGCGCGGAGAGGTAAAGGCTCCCCGTCGCGCCGGACCACTGTCGCACCACGAGGCGCTGTCTAAGAGTCAGGTTGTTTGGGAATGCAGCCCAAATCTCAGGTAAATTCCGTCAAAGGCTAAATACGGGCGAGGCCGATAGCAAACAAGTACCGCGAGGAAAGATGAAAAGGACTTTGAAAAAGAGTCAAAGAGTGCTTGAAATTGTCGGGAGGGAAGCGGATGGGGGCGCGTGCGCCGGTCGGATGCAGGCGGCGAGGCAGGCCGTCCCGTCGCTCGGGCGCGGACCGTGCGGATGCGGCGGCCCAAGCCGGGCCTTTGATAAGCCTGTGGAGGCGTCGTCGCGCGATCGTAGCTTCTTGTGCAGCGCCTTTGGCGTGTGCAGCGCACCTGCGCGCTCGGCATCGGCCTGCGGGCTCCCATTCGGCCCGTCTTGAAACACGGACAAGAGTCGACATGTGTGCGAGTCAACGGGCAGTAAACCCGTAAGGCGCAAGGAAGCTGATTGGCGGGATCCCTCGCGGGTGCACCGCCGGCCGACCTTGATCTTCGAGAAAGGGTTCGAGTGTGAGCATGCTGTCGGGACCGAAAGATGGTGAACTATGCAAGGCGGGGGCGAAGCGAGCTCTGGTGGAGGCCGCAGCGATCTTGGCGTGCAAATCGTTCGTCGACTTGGGTATAGGGCGAAAGACTAATCGAACCGTCTAGTAGCTGGTTCCCTCGAAGTTTCCCTCGGGATAGCTGGGCCGGAAAGCGAGTTCTATCGGGTAAAGCCAATGATTAGAGGCATCGGGCGC
>JAUJEM010000461.1:35000-54855 GCA_030448935.1 Citrus cavaleriei
TGGCTCCCGGGAGGCTCGGGCCTCGGAGTGGACTTGTGCTTTCATGAGGCTAACTCTCGGCAAAATCTAAGTGGCTGGCACAAAGGCGAAATTTGGCCAAGAGCACTGTGGCTAACTCCCCTAGCGTCGACAATATCAGCCAAAAATCACGCCGCCCGAAAACTCGAAATTTGGCACAAGGATTTTGGCCCTTTTTGGCGAAAAATGGGTCAGGGTCTCGCATTATTTTCCCGTTTCGTCGAGAGGGTTGCGATACTTGCCCCGGGAGGCCCCCGCCGGTTACGCCTGTCGGACCAATTTCGGCCACGTTTGGCGTTCGGTAAATTGGCCATAAAAGCAGGATCGGACCTCGGAATCGACTTCCGTCTCCTCGAAGCAGTTAACGCCCGCACATATCTACAATGCCGGCCAAAAATCCCCTCCCGCCCAGCGAAATTTGGGCAAAATCCGTGTGCTATATAGCCCACGGTTTTTAGCCATTTTACCAAAATTTAGGACCGGAGCTCGGCATAATTTCCCCACTTTTTGGTCCCATGAGATAATCGGCACCTCTAAAATTTCAGCACATTCGGTGCCGTTTACTACTTCTTCGAGTTTTTGTGTCCCGGTTTCTCCATTTTGGATTATTTTAAAACTGTTTTTCTCCATTTTGGACGATTTTAAAACTGTTTTCAGCGGCAAAAAAATTGTTCCCTAACCCGCCATCCATGTTCTGCGTCGCGCAAAAAATCTAGGCCTTCAAAACAAGTGGACGCTTGTCCACTGCCCGTGGTAGTTTCTCGCATGGCGGAGGCTAGCTGCACCATCCGGCCCCCATGGAACAGCGGCGGCAGCGCCGAAAAAGGGCATGGCCACTTCCGCCCGCCACCTGCGAGGAAGTGCCCGGCGAACACCGAACAAGCCTGGGCGGCGAGGGTGCCGTCGCGCGGCTTGCTGCAAAGCGCGCAATGCCTGCCCAGCGATCGCGGGCAGCTTGCCCGCGACCCTGCGCCGCTTGCCCCGGGCGCGCGCTGCCACCTCCCCAGCGTGGGCAGCTTGCCGCGAGCCTGGGCTGCATCGTTGCGGCGTGCGATGGTGCCTCGCGTTAGCTTGCCTTGTATCTTGTGCGATGGTGCTTGTAGCTGGCTTGCTTTGCTGCGGCGATGGTGCCTCGCGTTGGCGCCCCAGCTGCGCGCTGGCTTGCTTGCGGGCGATGGTGCCTCGCGTTGGCGCCCCGGCTGCAGCGCGCTGGCTTGCTGCGCGCGATGGTGCCTGGCGTTGGTGCCCCAGCTGCGCGCGCTGGCTGGCTAGCGCGCGATGGTGGCCAGTGGCTAACTTATTTGCGTGTGATGGTGCCTCTTGCACGCCCAATATCGCTGTCAGCGCTAGCGATGGTGCAGCTGGCTGGCTTGCTGCTGCGGCGATGGTGCCGTGGCGCTGGCTAACTTGTTGCGTAGCGATGTGTGCTGCGCGCTTAATCTCGCTGTCAGCGATGGTGCATGGCGCTGGCTTGCAGTGCGTAGCGATGGTGCCTGCTGGCTTGCTTGTTGCGTGGCGCTGGTGTAACAGCCGATGCGTAGTGCGCTGGCGGCGATGGTTGCGGTCTGCGTAGCGATGGTGCAGCGCGCAATCTGCCCTGTCGGCAGCGATGGTGCCATGAGCGGCGGCTTGCTGCGATGGTGCGCGCGATGGTGCTGGCTGCGATAAGCCCAGCTTGCTGCGCACCCGATGGTGCCAGCGCGCTGGCTTGCAGCGATGGTGCGCAAATGGTTCCAGCGATGGTGCCGCCAGCGTTGGCATGTGCGGCGATGGTGCTGCGCGCAATCTCGGCTCGGCAGCGATGGTGCCTTGATGGTGCCTTGATGGTACGCTACTTGCTGCTGCGAGGATGGTGCAGCGCGTTGGCCTTCTTCTGTAGCTGCGGGATGGTATCTGTGGCGATGGTGCTGGCTGGCTTGCTGATTGGGGATGGTGCAGCGGCGCTGGCTTGTTGCGTAGCGATGGTGCGGCGATGGTGCTTGCTGCGCGATGGTACTTTCAGCGTTAGCGCTAAGCTGCGTAGCGATGGTGCAGCGGCGGCGTCGCGCTGTTTGCTGCGCGATGGTGCGCGCTTGCGGCGCTGTTTTTGCAGCGATGGTGGCGCTCTGGTGCGATGGTAGCGATGGAGCCGCGGCGCGAAGCGGCGCGGTGCTGCTGGCGATGGTGCGCGCGCTGCTGGCGCGCTGGCTGCGGCGCTTCCACTGGTCATTTCTACGAACGAAGGGGAGGTTAGCTGTGCGGGAAATGGGCCTTATCTGTCTGCGTGCGATGCGGCTAAAAATACCTCTTTTGCACTCCAATTTTTTTCTCTTTCTCTTGAAAAATTCTTCATATTTTCTTGACCATGATGCAAAAATCAGGCCAAAATTCAATATATTTTTTTTTTTTGGGGTGGGGGTCAGCTCAAGTATTGGGGGTGTCTATTCTTTGCTAGATCAAAAAAGCTCTAAGACCTCTTTAGGGGGTAAGGGTTGAGAGGTGCCTAGGTCGGGTGGTGGGTGCCCGCCCTTTGTTGGCCTTTAGCCTTGCTGCTCGGCCTTGGTCGCCGGTTTTGGGGCGTCCGTCGGAATGTCGCCCGTCGAGCTCGCTCGGCGTCATTCAGCGACTTTCAGCGACCTTGTTTTGCGGAAAAAGTAAATGTGTGCTGTTTTTCGCGTCGATGGTGCTAGCTTAGCCTTGCTTGGTACTTCCAGTGCAATTCTTGGGCCCGGCAATTGCAAGTGAGCGACCGGGCCTGCGGGGCCTTCGCTGGAGTCATAGGGCAAGTGAAGCGGGGCGTCATAGGCGTGTGAGTGGTGATTGGGCGTCGGTCGGCGAGGCTCCGTGCTCGTGCACCCGAACTGCTCGAAGGCCCGTCGCTTGAGTCTTTCCCCAAGCGCAGCTGTTGCCTTGAGGTTCGTTCGGTATCTGTGTTGCTTACTGACAAAGCGGAATTGCTGGTTTCGGTTTTCCCGTCCGCCTTGTGCCCTTCCGGAGTGCGGGGTGGGCGCGTGGAAGCGCTTCCGTGTTCCCGGCGTGCCTCGCTCAGGCAGCAGCGCCTCGGCCCTGAAGTCTCTGCCCGTTCTCTCGGATGCGGAATGCTGCGCATGGACATGAGGTCTCGGCCTCGATCGTCAAGCTACACGCATAAATCTCTTAGCCAAGCGACCGCCGCACCCGTCTTGGCCGCCGGCCGAGGCCCGAGCGGGGCCAAGAGAGAGGGGCAGGTCATCGGGCGCCCGGCGTCGGGAAGAATGCTACCTGGTTGATCTGCCCGGTAGTCATATGCTTGTCTCAAAATTAAGCCATGCATGTGTAAGTATGAACTAATTGTTGTGAAGCTGCGAATAGCTCATTAAATCGATTATAGTTTGTTTGATGGTATTTGCTACTCGGATAACGTAGTAATTCTAGAGCTATCGTGCACCAAACCCGACTTTTGGAAGGATGCATTTATTAGATAAAGGTCGGCGGGCTCTGCCCGTTGCTCGATGATTCATGATAACTTTCGGCGGATCGCAAGGCCGCCGTGCGTGACGCGCATCATTCAAATTTCTGCCCTATCAACTTTCGATGGTAGGATGAGGCCTACCATGGTGGTGACGGGTGACGGAGAAGTGGGGTTCGATTAGGAGGGGAGCGAGAAAGCGGCTACCACATCCAAGGAAGGCGGCGGGGCGCAAATTACCCAATCGACACGGGGAGGTAGTGACAATAAATAACAATACCGGGCTACATGAGTCAGTGGTGGAATAAGTACAATCTAAATCCCTTAACGAGGATCCATTGGAGGGCAAGTCTGGTACCCAGCTGACCAGCAGTAATTCCAGCTCAATAGCGTATATTTAAGTTGTTGCAGTTAAAAGCTCGTAGTTGGACCTTGGGTTGGGTCGGCCGGTCCGCCTCGCGGTGTGCACCGGCCGGCTCGTCCCCTGCCCGGCGATCGCTCTGGCCTTGCCCGGCGGGTCGTGCCACCGTAGCTGTTACACTGAAAAATTAGAGTGCTCAAGCAAGCCTACGCTCTGTATACATTAGCATAGGATAACATCATAGGATTTGGTCTGATCTGTTGGCCTTCGGGATCGGAGTAATGATTAACGAGGGCGGTCGGGGCATTCGTATTTCATAGTCGAGAGGTGAAATTCTTGGATTTATGAAGAGCGAACAAGCTGAAAAGCATTTGCCAAGGATGTTTTCATTAATCAGAAGCGAAAGTTGGGGGCTCGAGCGATCCAGATACCGTCCTAGTCTCAACCATAAGCGAAACCCGACCGGGGATCGGCGGATGTTACTGGGAGGACTCAGTGGCACCTTATGAAATCAAAGTCTTTGGGTTCGGGGGAGTATGGTCGCAAGGCTGAAACAAGGGGTGGGAAGGGCACCACCGGGGAGTGGAGCTGCGGCTTAATTTGACTTCAACACGGGAAACTTACGAGTCGGACATAGTAAGTTGTGAGGGGTGAAGCTCTTTCTTGATTCTATGGGTGGTGGTGCATGGCCGTTCTTAGTTGGTGGGCGATTTGTCTGGTTAATTCCGTTGAAGCGAGACCTCGGCTGCTAACTAGCTATGCGGAGGTATCCCTCGTGGCCAGACTTCTTAGAGGGACTATGGCGGCTTAGGCCAAGGAAGTTTGAGGCAATAACAGGGTTTGTGATGCCCTTAGATGTTACGGGCGCCGGCGCGCATCTGCGATGTATTCAACGAGTCTATAGCCTTGGCAAGCGGGCGGGTAATCTTTGAAATTTCATCGTGATGAGGATAGATCATTGCAATTGTTGGTCTTCACGAGGAATTCCTAGTAAGCGCGAGTCATCAGCTCGCGTTGACTCGTCCACGCCCTTTGTACACACACCGCCCGTCGCTCCTACCGATTGAATGGTCGGTGAAGTGTTCGGATCGCGGCGGCGGCGGTTCGCTGCCTGCGGCGTCGCGAAAATCCCATGAACCTTATCATTTAGAGGAAGGAGAAGTCGTAACAAGGTTTCCGTGGTGAACTGCGGAAGGATCATTGTCGAAAGCTGCCTTGACAGAAGACCCTTGAACAGTTGATATCATATCGGCGGCGAGGAGGGTGCGTGTCCTGTGGCGCTCCTCCTTCGCCCCCGCGCCGCGGGGAGAGGACTCGTCCCGCTCCGGCTGGCGGCTGCGAACCCCGCGCGGACTGCGCAAAGAAATCTGCGAGAGAGCACGCTCCGCGGCCCCGGAGGCGGTGCGCGCGAGTGCGGCGCCTTCTTTCACATGTATCAAAGCGACTCTCGGCAGCGGATATCTCGGCTCTCGCATCGATGAAGAGCGTGGCGAAATCACGATACTTGGTGTGGTGCAGAATCCGTGAACCGTCGAGTCTTTGAGCGCAAGTTGCGCCCCAAGCCATTAGGCGAGGCACGTCTGCTGGGTGTCACGCATCGTTGCCCCACCCCACCCCAAGCCAAGGCGGGGGCCGGGTGCGGGCGGAGGTGGCCTCCGTCGCTGACCGCTCGCGGTTAGCCCCAATCTGAGTCCTCGGCGGCCGAAGCGGCGCCCGATGGGTGGCGGGCTCAAAGCCTCTCGAGCTCCGCCCCGCGCGCCGGTCTCAGTGGGGACTCTGCGGCCACTGATGCTCAGCCAGCCTTCGCTGCTGCCTATCGCGACCCCAGGTCAGGCGGGATTACCGCTGAGTTTAAGCATATCAACAAAGCGGAGGAAAAAAACTTACAGGATTCCCTTAGTAGCCGAGCGAAGCAGGAAAGCCCGGCTTGAAAATCGGGCGCCCCCGGTGTCAGGTGTAGTCTGGAGAAGCGTCCTCAGCGGACCGGGCCCAAGTCCCCTGGAAAGGGGGCGCCGGAGAGTGAGTGAAACCCCGTCGCGCCCGGACCCTGTCGCACCACGAGGCGCTGTGCTGAGTCGGGTTGTTTGGGAATGCAGCCCAAATCGGGCGGTAAATTCCGTCCAAAGGCTAAATACGGGCGAGACCGATAGCAAACAAGTACCGCGAGGAAAGATGAAAAGGACTTTGAAAAGAGTCAAGAGTGCTTGAAATTGTCGGGAGGAGAGCGGATGGGGCGGCGTGCGCCCGGTCGGATGCGGGGCAGCGAGCCCGTCGCCCGATCGGCTTTCGGGCGCGGACCGTCTGATTGCGGTTGCGGCCAAGCCGGGCGCTGATAAGCCTGTGGAGGCGTCGTCGCGCATGATCGTGGCTGGCTGGCGCCTTTAGGCGTGCCAGCGCGCCCTGCGCGCGCCGGCATCGGCCTGCGGGCTCCCATTCGGCCCGTCTTGAAACACGGACAGAGTCTGACATGTGTGCGAGTCAGCAGGCGATAAACCCGTAAGGCGCAAGGAAGCTGATTGGCGGGATCCCTGGCGGTTGCAGTGCCGGCCGACCTTGATCTTCGAGAAGGGTTCGAGTGTGAGCATGCTGTCGGGACCGAAAGATGGTGAACTATGCACAGGCGGGGAAGGCGGGGAAACTCTGGTGGAGGCCCGCGGCGATCTGGCGTGCAAATCGTTCGTCGACTTGGGTATAGGGCGAAAGACTAATCGAACCGTCTAGTAGCTGGTTCCCTCAGAAGTTTCCCTCGGGATAGGCTGGAGCCGGAAGCGAGTTCTATCGGGTAAAGCCAATGATTAGAGGCATCGGGCGCAACGCCTCGACCTATTCTCAAACTTTAAATAGGTAGGGCAGGCGCGGCTGCTTCGTTGAGCCGCGCCACGGAATCAGTGCTCCAAGTGGGCCATTTTGTAAGCGAGAGCGCGTGCGGGATGAGCCGGAGGCAGGTTACGGTGCCCTGCGCGCTAACCTAGAACCCACAAAGGGTGTTGGTCGATTAAGGCAATGGGACGGTGGTCATGGAAGTCGAAATCCGCTAAAGTGTGTAACAACTCTCTGCCGAATCAACTAGCCCGAAAATGGATGGCGCTTAGCGCGCGACCTATACCCGGCCCCGTCGGGGCAAGTGCGACCCCGATGTGAGTAGGAGGCGCGGCGGTCGCCGCAAAACCCGAGCGTGAGCCGGGCGGGCGGCCGTCGGTGCAGATCTTGGTGGTAGTAGCAAATATTCAAATGAGAACTTTGAAGGCCGAAAGGGAAAGGTTCCATGTGAGCGGCACTTGCACATGGGTTGGTCGATCTAAGAGGCGGGGAAGCCCGTCCGACAGCGCCACAGCCGAGCTTGAGAATCGGGTTAAAATTCCTGAACCGGGCCGCGGCGGCTGGCAACGTTAGGGAGTCGGAGGCGTCGGCGGGGGCCTCGGGAAGAGTTATCTTTTCTGTTGCCTGGCCTGCCCCCACCACAAAGCAGCTCAGCCGGAGGTAGGGTCAGCGGCGGAAGAGCACCGCGCGTCGCGCGGTGTCGGTGCGCCCGGCGGCCCTTGAAAATCCGGAGGACCGAGTGCCGCCAGCGCCCGGTCGTACTACTCATGCTGCATCAGGTCTCAAGGTGAACAGCCTGCAGTCGATGGAACAATGTAGGCAAGGAAGTCGGCAAAATGGATCCGTAACCCGGGAAAAGGATTGGCTCGAGGCTGAGCACGGGGGTCGGTCCCGAACCCGTCGGCTGTCGGCGGACTGCTCGAGCTGCCACCGCGGCGAGGCGGAGTCGAGTCGCGTCTTGCAGGCGAGGCGAGGCCCCAGGAAGCGGCCCTTTCGGGGGGCCTTCCCGGGCGTCGAGCAGTCGACTTCGAAGCGAAGTGCGGACAAGGGAATCCATTTGTTTAATTAAAACAAAGCATTGCGATGGTCCCTGCGGATGCTCACGCAATGTGATTTCTGCCCCGGTGCTCACGAATGTCAAAGTGAAGAAATTCAACCAAGCGCGGGTAAGCGGCGGGAGTAACTATGACTCTCTTAAGGTAGCCAAATGCCTCGTCATCTAATTAGTAGCGCGCATGAATGGATTAACGAGATTCCCACTTTGTCCTGTCTACTATCAGCGAAACCTTTGACCAAGGAGGCAGGCTTGGCGAGAATCGTGAGGAAAAAAGACCTGTTGAGCTTGACTCTAGTCCGACTTTGTGAAATGACTTGGAGAGTGTAGTATAAGTGGGAGCAGGAAGCAGCGAAAGTGAAATACCACTACTTTTAACGTTATTTTACTTATTAGTGAATCGGAGGCGGGAGCCTTGCCCCTCTTTTTGGACAAGGCCCCCTCACGGGGGGCGATCAGCGGAAGACATTGTCGGGTGGGGAGTTTGGTGAGGCGGCACATCATTAAAGATAACGGGTGTCCTAAGATGAGCTCAACGAGCAGAAATCTCGTGTGGAACAAAGGGTGCTTCGTTTGATTACGATTTCAGTCTGAGTCTGACCGTAGCGTGGCCTATCGATCCTTTAGACCTTGAATTTGAAGCTAGAGGTGTCGGAAAAGTTACCACGAGGATAAGCGGCTTGTGGCAATAGCGTTCATAAGCGGCGTTCTTTTTGATCCTTCGATGTCGGCTCTTCCTATCATTGTGGCGAGAATTCACCAAGTGTTGGATTGTTCACCCACCGATAGGGAGCGTGGTGGGTTTAGGCAAGTAGTGAGGCAGGTTAGTTTTACCCCTAACGATATTTGCGTCGTAATAGTAATTCAACCTGAAATACGAGAGGAACCGTTGATTCGCACAATTGGTCATCGCGCTTGGTTAGCTTGATGTGTGGCTTCACCGTCTGTTGGATTATGGTGAAACGCCTCTAAGTGAGAATCCGGGCTAGGCGGCAGCGTGCGCCCGCCGCCCGTTTGCCGACCGCGGTATGAGGACCTCCCGGTCCCGAGGCACGTGTCGTAGGCCAAACCCCGCGGCGGAAGGGCCGCGGCGGCATACTGAATCGTAATTCCCATCGGCGGCGGGTAGAATCGCTGCGAGGCGACTTAAATACGCGGCGGGGTATTGTAAGTGGCGAGTGGCCTTGCTGCCACGATCCGCGAGATTCAGCCCTCGTCGCTCAGATTAAATCCCTCCCCCCTCACTCGCACCGTCTTCTCTTGTTCGGAACCCGCCGGAGAGTTGGCCCCTGTGGGCGCTGCGCCCGCCACGGACTGCCCCCAAGGCTCGGAGTGGACTTGTGTTTTTCACGAGGCGGCTGGCACAAAGGCAGCGCACTTGCTCCAATGCACGAGGCTAACTCGGCACAAAGACTTGTGTGATGGCTCAAAAAAGGAGGCTCGGGCCTCGGGTGGACTTGTGCTTTTCATGAGGCTAACTCTCGGCAAAATCTAAGTGGCTGGCACAAAGGCGAAATTTGGCCAAAGAGCACTGTGGCTAACTCCCTGACGTCGACAATATCAGCCAAAAATCCCCGCCCGAAAACTCGAAATTTGGCACAAGATTTTGGCCTTTTGGCGAAAAATGGGTCAGGGTCTCGCATTATTTTCCGTTTCGTCGAGAGGGTTGCGATACTTGCCCCACGGGAGGCCCCCGCCGGTTACGCCAATCGGACCAATTCTCGGCCACGTTTGGCGTTGTAAAGTGGCCATAAAAGCGAGATCGGACCTCGGAATCGACTTCCGTCTCCTCCGGCAGTTAACGCCCGCACATATCTACAATGCCCGGCCAAAAATCCCCTCCGCCCAGCGAAATTTGGGCAAAATCCGTGTGCTATATAGCCACGGTTTTTGCCATTTTACAAAATTTGGGACCGGAGCTCGGCATAATTTCCCCACTTTTTGGTCCCATGAGATGTCTGGCACCTCTAAAATTTCAGCACATTCGGTGCGTTTACTACTTCTTCGAGTTTTTGTGTCCCGGTTTCTCCATTTTGGATTATTTTTAAAACTTTTTTTTTCTCCATTTTGGACGATTTTAAAACTGTTTTCGGTAAAAAAATTGTTCCCTAACCCGCCATCCATGTTCTGCGTCGCGCAAAAAAATCTAGGCCTTCAAAACAAGTGGACGCTTGTCCACTGCCGTGGTAGTTTCTCGCATGACGGAGAGCTAGCTGCACCATCCGGCCCCCATGGAGCGGCGGCCCGGCCGAAAGGGCATGGCCACTTCCCGCCCGCCACCTGCCGAGGAAGTGCCGGCAGGCCTGCCAGACAAGCAGGCGGCGAGGTGCCGTGCGCGGCTTGCTGCAAGCGCGCAATGCCTGCCCCGCGATCGCAGGCAGCTTGCCGCGACCACTGCGCTTGCCTGCGGCCTTGACGCGCGCTACTTGCCTCGCCAGCGTGGGCAGCTTGCCTGTGAGCACAGGCTGCATCGTTGCCGTGGCGTGCGATGGTGCCTCGCAGCGTTAGCTTGCCTTGTGCGCGGCGATGGTGTAGCGCTGGCTTGCTTGCTGCGTAGCGATGGTGCCTCGCGTTGGCGCCCCAGCTGCAGCGGCGCTGGCTTGCTGCTGCGGCGATGGTGCCTGGCGTTGGCGCCCGCTGCAGGCTGGCTGGCTTGCTGTTGCTGCGGCGATGGTGCCTCGTTGGCGTTGGTGCCCCAGCTGCGCGCGCTGGCTTGCGCGTTTCTTTAGCGATGGTGGTGCCAGCGCTGGCTTAACTTGTTCGTGATGGTGCCTGCCTTGCAATTGCGCGCATGCTGCGCAGCGATGGTGCAGCGCGTTGGCACACTTGCTGCGTAGCGATGGTGGTGCACGCGCAATATCGCTGTCCGTAGCGATGGTGCCGCGCAATCTTGCTGTCGCGCGATGGTGCCGCGCGCTGGCTGAATGCTTGTGCGTCATGTGATGGTGCAGCGATGGTGTAATCGCGCTTGTCTGCGTGCCATGGTGCTGGCTAGCTTGCATGCTGCGGCGATGGTGCCGTTGGCATAATCTCGCTGTCAGCACCCGATGGTGCTGCAGCGCGGCTCGCTGTCAGCGATGGTGCTGCAGCGCAATCTGGCTGTCAGCGATGGTGCAGCGTTGGCGGCGCTAGTGCGTAGCGATGGTGCGTAGCGATAGCTTGTCTTGCTGCGGCGATGGTCAGCGGCTGGTTCAGCGGCTGGCTTGTTGCTGTAGCGATGGTGCTTGCGCCTTTCTGTGATCGTGCTGCGCGCTGGCAATCTGCTGCTCTTGTAGCGATAGTGCCGCGCGCTGGCTTCTTGCTGCGGGATGGTGCTGCGCGCTGGCTTGCTTGCTGCGGCAGGGATGGTGCGGCGCTGGCCTCCTGTGCCTTGGGGATGGTGCCGCGCAGCTGGCTTGCTTGCTGCGCGCGATGGTGCCCAGCGTCGCGGCGCTGTTTCTGCGGCGATGGTGCATGGCGTACTTCGCAGCGATAGTGCGCTTGTTGCGGCGCGTTGCAGCGATGTTAGCGCGCTCGGTGCCAGCGATGGAGGGCAGCGCGAAGCGCGCCGGTGCTGCAGCGATGGTACGCTGCTGGCGCTGGCTGCGGCGCTTTCCTCATTTCGCACGAAGGGAGGTTAGCTGTGCGGAAATGGCCTTACAATACTACGTGCGATGCGGCTAAAAATACCTCTTTTGCACTCCAATTTTTTTCTCTTTCTCTTGAAAAATTCTTCATATTTTCTTGACCATGATGCAAAAATCAGGCCAAAATTCAATATATTTTTTTTTTGGGGTGGGGGTCAGCTCAAGTATTGGGGGTGTCTATTCTTTGCTAGATCAAAAAAGCTCTAAGACCTCTTTAGGGGGTAAGGGTTGAAGGTGCCTAGGTCGGGTGGTGGGTGCCCGCCCTTTGTTGGCCTTGGCCTTGCTGCCGGCCTTGGTCGCCGGTTTTGGGGCGTCCGTCGGAATATCGCCCGTCGAGCTCGCTCGGCGTCATTCGGCGACTCAGCGACCTTGTTTTTGCGGAAAAAGTAAATGTGTGCTGTTTTTCGCGTCCGATGAATGCTGGCCCAGCCTTGCTTTGGGGCCTTCCGTCCAGCCAAGTGAACGGCCTTGTTTTTATGAGAAAAAAATAAATGTGCTACTTTTCGCTGCGTGGGCCTTGCTTTCAGCAAGCGGAAATGCGGGGCCTTAAGTGATGTAAAGTGAGCGGCGAGGCGTAGTGAGGTGGGGGCGTCGGTCGGCGGGGCTCCGTGCTCGTGCGAACTGCTTTCGAAAACGTCCGCTTGATCTTTCCAGCGCGGCTGTTGCCTTGAGTTACATTGATCTTTCTGTTGTTGCCTGTAAAGCGAAATTGCTGGTTTCGGTTTTCCCCGTCCATGTGCGCCAAGGTGCGGAGGTGGGCCCAGCGGCCCAGCTCCGTGTTCCGAGCGTGCCGGCGCTCGAGCGGCAACGCCTCGGCCCACGAAGTCTCTGCACATTGCCGGATGCGAGGAATGCGTACATGGACGTGGTCTTAGCCTCGATCGTCGAAGCTTCGCTCGTCTCTTGGCCATGAGCGACGCCCTTTCCGTCTTGGCGCCGACCCCGGGGCCCGAGCGGGGGCGAAGAGGGGTCATGTCATGGTAGGCGTCGGGAAGGAATGCTACTGGTTGATCTGCCGGTAGTCATATGCTTGTCTCAAAAGGAATTAAGCCATGCATGTGTAAGTATGAACTAATTCAGCCATGTGAAAGCTGCCGAATAGCTCATTAAATCGATTATAGTTTGTTTGATGGTATTTACTTTTCGGATAACCGTAGTAATTCTGAAGCTATCGTGCACCAAACCCCGAACTTTTGGAAGGATGCATTTATTAGATAAAGGTCGCGGCGGGCTACGCGTTACACGATGATTCATGATAACTTTCGGCGGATCGCAAGGCCGCCGTGCGGCGGCGCATCATTCAAATTTCTGCCCTATCAACTTTCGATGGTAGGATAGAGGCCTACCATGGTGGTGACGGGTGACGGAGGTAGGGTTCGATTCGGAGGAGCACGGCGGCTACCACATCCAGGAAGGCGTGGCGCGCATAAATTACCCAATCGACACGGGGAGGTAGTGACAATAAATAACAATACCGGGCTCTATGAGTCGGTAATTTGGAAAAGTACAATCTAAATCCTTAACGAGGATCCATTGGAGGGCAAGTCTGGTGCCGGTGACGGCGGTAATTCCCAGCTCGATCGCGTATATTTAAGTTGTTGGATTAAAAGCTCGTAGTTGGACCTTGGGGTTGGAGTCGGCCGGTCGCCTCGCGGTGTGCACCGGCCGGCTCGTCCCTTCTGCAGCGTGCATCAGCCTTAACTGGCGGAGTGTGCCACAGCCTTTTACCCAAAGAAGAAATTAGAGTGCTCAAAGCAAGCCTACGCTCTGTATACATTAGGCGGGATAACATCATAGGATTTGGTCTGATACTGTTGGCCTTAGGATGAGGGTAATGATTGCGAGGGGACAGTCGGGGCATTATATTTCATAGTCGGAGGTGAAATTCTTGGATTTATGAAGGCGAACAAGCTGAGAAGCATTTGCCAAGGATGTTTTCGTAATCAAGCGAAGTTGGGGGCTCGAAGGCGATCAGATCTGTCTAGTCTCAACCATAAGCGATGCCCGACCAGGGATCAGCGGATGTACACAGGACTCAGCTGGCACCTTATAATCAAAGTCTTTGGGTTCGGGGGAGTATGGTCGCAAGGCTGAAACTAAAAGGTGTGACGGAAGGGCACCACCGGAGTGGAACTGCAAGCTAATTTGACTCAACTGCAGAAGCTTACGAGGTCAGGACATAGTAAGAGTTGTGGACGGAGGCTCTTTCTTGATTCTATGGGTGGTGGTGCATGGCCGTTCTTAGTTGGTGAAGCGTTTATGCGGTTAATTAGTTGCGAACGAGACCTCGGCACGCTAACTAGCTATGCGGAGAGTATCCCTCGTGTGACTCTTAGGGACTATGGCGGCGAGGCCGAAGTTTGAGGCAATAGCAGTGCAGTGATGCCCTTAGATGTTCACGGGCATGCCGCGCGCTGGCACGATGTATTCGCGAGTCTATAGCCTTGGCCGACAGGCCGGGTAATCTTTGAAATTTCGCCGTGATGGGGATAGATCATTATGATTGTTGGTCTTGACGAGGAATTCCTAATGCGCGAGTCATCGGCTCGCGTTGACTGCGTCCGCGCTGTACACACCGCCACGTCGCTCCTACCGATTGAATGGTCCGGTGAAGTGTTCGGATCGCGGCGGCGGCGGGCGGTTCGCTGCCTGCGGCGATCGCGAGATCCACTGAACCTTATCATTTAGAGGAAGGAGAAGTCGTAACAAGGTTTCCGTAGGTGAACTGGAAGGATCATTGTCGAAACCTGCCCGCGAAGACCCCTTGAACAGTTGATATCACCCCGGTGGCAGGAGGTGCGTGTCCGCCGCAGGCGCTCCTCCTTCTCGCCCACGCCGCCGGGAGAGGACTCGTCGGCTCGGCCTGGTGGCTCAACGAACCCCGGCGCGGACTGCGCCAAAAATCTAATCAGGAAACCACGCTCCGCGGCCGAGGAAACGGTGCGCCGCCCCGGGAGTGCGGCCTTCTTTCACATGTATCCAAGCGACTACCGACAGCGGATATCTCGGCTCTCGCATCGATGAAGAACGTAGCGAAATGCGATACTTAGTGTGAATTGCAGAATCCCGTGAACCATCGAGTCTTTGAGCATGGTTGCGCCCAAGCCATTAGGCGAGAGCACGTCTGCCTGGGTGTCACGCGCCCGTTGCCCACCCCACCCCCAAACCAAGGCGGGAGCGGGGTGCGGGCGGAGATTGGCCTCCCGTCGCTGACCGCTCGCGGTTGGCCCAAATCTGAGTCTCGGCGACGGCAGCGACGATCGGTGGCCAGCAAAGCCCTCGAGCTCCCGCAGCGCGCCCGGTCTCGAAGTGGGGACTCTGCGACCACTGGCTGCGCGCTGGCGCCAGCTGCCTGCTCGCGACCCAGTCAGGCGGGATTACCAGTTTAAGCATATCAATAAGGAGGAAAAGAAACTTACAGGATTCATAGTAGCGACGAGCAAAGGGAACCCGGCAGAAAATCGGGCGCCCCAGGTCCGGAGTGGTCTGGAAGCGTCCTCAGCGGACGGGCCCAAAGTCACACAGGAAAGGGGCGCCGGAAGAGTGAGCCCGTCGCGCCGGACCCTGTCGCGCACCATTTGTCTGCAGTCGGGTTGTTTGGGAATGCAGCCCCAAATCGGGCGGTAAATTCCGTCCCGAGGCTAAATACGGGCGAGGCCGATAGCAAACAAGTACATGAGGAAAGATGAAAGGACTTTGAAAAAGAGAGTCAAGAGTGCTTGAAATTGTCGGGAGAGGCGGATGGGGGGAATACGCGCCCCCGGTCGAGATCTGCGGGCAGAGCAGTCCAGCCGTCCTTCAGGCGCGGACCCGTGCGGATTGCGGCGGCGGCCCAAGCCGGGCCTTGATAAGCCTGTGGAGGCGTCGTCGCGCGATCGTGGATGGCAGCGCGCGCCTTTAGGCGTGCCAGCTTTCTGCGCGCTCCGACATCGCTGCGGGCTCCCGAATTCGGCCGATCTTAAACGGACAGGAGTCTGACACTTAATGCGAGTCAACGGGCCCATGTAAACCGTAAGGCGCAAGGAAGCTGATTGGCGGGATCCCTGGCGGGTGCACACCGGCAGCGCTGATGCCGAGAAGGGTTCGAGTGTGAGCATACTGTCGGGACCGAAAGATGGTGAACTATGCAGGCGGGCGAGGCCGGACTCTGGTGGAGGCCATAGCGTGCCGCGTGCAAATCGTTACCGTGTCGACTTAGGTATAGGCGAAAGACTAATCGAACCGTCACAGTAGCTGGTTCCCTCAGGAAGTTTCCTCGAGATAGCTGGGCCAGAAGCTTGGTTCTCGGGTAAAGCCAATGATTAGAGGCATCGGGAGGCGCCGCGCCTCGACCCTATTCTCAAAGCTTTAAATAGAGTAGGCCAGGCGCGGCTGCTTCGTTGAGCAGCACCACGGAATCGAAGTACTCAAGTGGGCCATTTTTGTTGCAGCAGAGGCGCGTCACAGGATGAACCGGAAGCGGGTTGCGGTGCCCAACTGCGCGTAACCTAGGAACCCACAAAAGGTGTTGGTCAGATTCAAAGCAGCGGGGCGGTGGTCAGTAGAGTCGAAATCCCGCTAAGGAAGTGTGTAACAACTCACTGCGAATCAACTAGCCCGAAAATGGATGGCGCAAGCGCGACGCACCTATACCCGGCCGTGGAGGCAGTGTACCCAGGCTGAGGTGGTAGGAGGCGCGGCAGTCGCCGCAAAGCTTGACCTTGACCCGGGCGGGATGGCCGTCGGTGCGAGATCTTAGCAGTGGTAGTGGCAAATATTCAAATGAGAACTTTGAAAGGCGAGAAGAGGGAAAGGTTCCATGTGAGCTGACACTTGCACATGGGTTGAGTCGATCTAAAGAGGCAGGGAAGCCCGTCCCGGCAGAGCGCCCTGTTGTGAGCCGAAAAGGAATGGGTTGAAATTCCTGAACTTGGAGCCTTGCTTGTGGTGCCAGCAAGCGTTAGGGTCCCGGAGGCGTCGGGGCGGGAGACCTCGGAAAAGAGTTATCTTTTCTGTTTAGCAGCCTGCCCACCACGGAAAGCGGCTCAGCCGGAGGTAGAGATCGGGCGGAAAACCACCACCGCGTGGCGGTGTCAGTGCGCCCAGCGGCCCGAAAATCAGGAGGACCGAGTCGCCGCGCTTGCGGTCGTACCATGCGCATCAGATGCCTCCGAAGGTGAACAGCCTCTGGCCGATGGAACAATGTAACCCAGGGAGTCGGCAAAATGGATCAGTAACCGGAAAAGGATTGGCTGCGGTGCAGGCACGGGGTCCCGGTCCCGACCGTCGGCTGTCGGCGGACTGCCGAGCTGCCACCCGCTTGTGGCGAATCGCCCGTGCCGGCGAGAAGGCAGGGAGCGGCCCCCCGAGGGGCCTTCCGGCGTCGAGCGATCGACTTCGAAGCTGATGCGGACAAGGAATCAAGCTTGTTTAATTAAAACAAAGCATTGCGAGCTGGTCCCTGCGGATGCTTCCGCAATGTGATTTCTGCCAGTCTTTCACGAATGTCAAAGTGAAGAAATTGACCAAGTGCGGAGTAGCGGTAGAGAATGCTTATGACTCTGCCAGGTAGCCAAATGCCTCGTCATCTAATTAGTGACGCATGAATGGATTAACGAGATTCCCCATCATCTCACTATCCGTGAGCCAGCGTGAGCAGGCTTGGCGAGAATCGTGAGGAAAAGACTACTGTTGAGCTTGACTCTAGTCGGAGCTGTGAAATGACTTGGAAGGTGTAGTATAAGTGGGTAGGGAAGCAGCGAGTGAAATACCACTACTTTAACGTTATTTTACTTATTCCGCTGAATCGGAGCGGGGGCCTGCCCTGCTTTGGACAGAGGCCCACGGGGGGCAGAGTCGGCCGAGACATTGTCGGGTGGGGAGTTTGGGTAGAGGCGGCCTGTCTGGTAAAGATAACGCGAGGTGTCACAGATAGGCTCGCGAGCAGTCTCGTGTGGAACAAAGGGTAAAAGCTCGTTTGATTCTGATTTTCAGTGCGAATACGGGCCGTGGCGTGGCCTGCTCGATCCTGGACACCTTGTTTGAGCTAGAGGTGTGGGAAAAGTTATTTTGAGGATAAGCGGCTTGTGGCGGCTAGCGTTCATAAGCGGCGTTGCTTTTTGATCCTTCGATCGCTGGCTCTTCCTATCGTTGTAGGCGGAGAATTCACCAAGTGTTGGATTGTTCACCCGCAGTAGGGAGCGTGGTGGGGTTTAGGCGTCGTGGGACGAGGTTAGTTTTACCTCGATATTTGCGTCGTAATAGTAATTCAACCTAATACGAGAGGCAGATTGATTCGCACAATTGGTCATCGCGCTTGGTTGAAAAGCCCAGTGGCGCCAAGCTTCACCGTGCGGCCAGATTATGACTGACGCCTCACAAGTCAGAATCCGGGCTAAAGCGGCAACGTGCGCCCGCCGCCCGTTGCCGACCCGCGGTAAGACCTCCCGTCCCCGAGGCACGTGTCGTCGGCCGCCCCGGCGGAAGGGCAGCGGCACTGAATCATGTAATTCCCATCGGCGGGTAGAATCGCTGCGGAGCGACTTGTCTACGCGGCGGAGGTATTGTAAGTGGCCAGTGGCCTTCTTACGATCCCGAGATTCAGCCTACGTCGCTCAGGTGAATCCCTCCCCTCACTCGCACCGTCTTCTCTTGTTCCGGAACCCTTGGAGTTAGCCTGACGAGGCCTTTGCCTACGAGACTGCCCATGAGCTCGGAGTGGACTTGTGTTTTTCACGGCGCTGGCACAAGGCAGCCACTTGCTCCCAATGCAGGCTAACTCTGGCACAAAGACTTGTGTGATGGCTCCAAAGGAGGCTCGGGCCTCGGGTGGACTTGTGCTTTTTCATGAGGCTAACTCTCGGCAAAATCTAAGTGGCACTGCCACAAAGCGAGAGGTGGCCAAAGAGCACATGGCTACTCCCTTAACGTGAGTATATCAGCCAAAATCCGCCGCTTGAGAAAAACTGAAAGGAGGCACAAAGTTTTGGAAGTTTTAAGTGAAAAATAGGTCGGGGTCTCCCGCATTATTTTCCGTTTGTGAGAGGGGTTAGAATGCTTGCCTTTACAGGAGGCCGCGGTTCTGCCTGTCGGACCAATTCTAAACCCGCGTTCAGCGTGGTAAATTGGCGTAAAAGCGGAGATCGGACCTGGAATCGACTTGTCTCCTCAAGCAGTTAACGCCATACCTTATCTACAATGCGGCCAAAATCCCCTCCCGGGCAAAATTTGGGCAAAATCATTTGTGCTATTTCTCTGTACGGTTTTTAGCCATTACAAAAAATTTTGACCGGGCTCAAACATAATTTCCCCACTTTTTGGTCCCATGAGATAATACGGCACCTCACAGAATTTCAGCACATTCGGTGCGTTTTCACTTCTTCCGGGTTTTTGTGTCAGTTTCTCCATTTTGGATTATTTTAAAACTGTTTTCTCCATTTTGGAAGATTTTAAAACTGTTTTCAGTATAAAAAATTGTTCCTGTCCCGCCATCCCATGTTCTGCGTCATAAAAAATCACAAACCTTGAAAACAAGTGGACGCTTGTCCACTTGCCGTGGTAGTTTTCGCATGACGGAGAGCTAGCTGCTTATCGACCCCCATGGAACAGCGGCAGCAGCGCGAAAGGGCATGGCCACTTCACTTCCCACTGCGAGGAAGTGCCAGCAGGCGCAAGCAAGCCTGGGCGGCGGAGGTGCCGTCGCAGCACTTTCGCATGGCGCAATGCCTGCCCAGCGACCGCGGGCCCGCGACCCTGCGCCGCTGCCGCGGCGCGCGCTGCTTACCCTGCGCCCGGCGTGGGCAGCTTGCCGCGACAGCCTGGGCTGCATCCTTGCCGCTTGGCGTGCGCTGCGCTGCTTGTGGCCTTGACGAGCTGTGCCTGTTCCTCGAGTGGGTGAAGCATGGCCTGCTCGGGCATCCGGCCTCGCGCGCGAGTTCGATACCTTGGCGCGGAAGCGTGGGCAGCCTTGCCAAGCGGCGAGCCCAGCCGCCAGCGCGCGCCGGTGGCAGTGCCTTGTCGTGCCATTTCCTGCGCTGTGCTGCGCGCGATGGTGCCTATGCGTTGTAGCGATGGTAAGCTTGCTTGCTGCTCGCGATGGTGCTGCGCGCAATCTCGCTATCAGTAGCGATGGTGCGCGGGCTGGCTTGCTGCTGCGCCGCGCTTTGCGCGCTGCTGGCGCGATGGTGCGCGTGCGGCTGGCTTGCTGCTGCGCGATGGTGCTGCGCGCAATCTCGCTGTCGGCGTAGCGATGGTGCCGCGCGCTGGCTGCTTTGCGCGCGCGATGGTGGTGCGCGCGCTGGCTTGCTTGTTGCTGCGCGCGATGGTGCCTCGCGCTGCGCGCGCTGCTGCGCGATGGTGCCTCGCGTTGGCGCTGCTGCGCGCGCTGGCTTGGCTTGCGCGCTGCGATGGTGCTGCGGCGCAATCTCGCTGTGCGCAGCGATGGTGCGCCGCGCTGGCTTGGCTTGCTTGCGGCGATGGTGCCGCGCGCTGGCTTGCTGCGCGCGATGGTGCGCGCGGCTTGCTTGCTGGCGCGATGCGCCTGCGCGCTGCGCTGGCTGCGCGCGATGGTG
>JAUJEM010000462.1:0-48745 GCA_030448935.1 Citrus cavaleriei
AAAATAAGCCCCGAAGGCTCATGCGTCCCGCAACCCCCAGCGGAAAATGGCCAAAAACGGGTGGCCTATAGCCTTGGTGGGGGCGGGGGCGGTTCGTCCGCCCGACACCGAATGGGGCGAGACTTGGCGAGCGACCTCCGTGGTGCCAAAAATAGGCCAGGCGGGCAAGGCCGCGCCCAAAAATAAGCCCCGAAGGCCTGCGTCCCGCAACCCCCAGCGGAAAATGGCCAAAAACGGGTGGCCTATAGCCTTGGGGGGCGGGGGCGGTTGGTCCGCCCGACTCCGAATGGGGCGAGACTTCGCGAGCGGCCTCTGGGTGGTGCCAAAATAGGCCGCGGGCAAGGCCGCGCCCAAAAATAAGCCCCCGAAGGCTCATGTCCCGCAACCCCCAGCGGAAAATGGCCAAAAACGGGTGGCCTATAGCCTTGGTGGGGGGCGGGGCGAAGTTCGTCCACCCGACTCCGAATGGGGCGAGACTTAGCGAGCGGCCTCCGTGGGGCAAATGTAGGCCGCGGGCAAGGCCGCGCCCAAAAATAAGCCCCGAAGGCTCAAGGCCCCGCAACCCCAGCGGAAAATGGCCAAAAACGGTGGCCTATAGCCTTGGTGGGGGAGGGGCGAAGTTCGTCCGCCCGACCGAATGGGGCGAGACTTTGCGAGCGGCCTCAGTGTGCAAAAAATAGGACGCGGGCAAGGCCGCCCAAAAATAAGCCCCCGAAGGCTCTGCGTCCCGCAACCCCCAGCGGAAAATGGCCAAAAACGGGTGGCCTATAGCCTTGGTGGGGGAGGGGGCGAAGTTCGTCCGCCCGACTCCGAATGGGGCGAGACATTGCGAGCGGCCTCCGTGTGCCAAAAATAGGGCCGCGGGCAAGGCCGCGCCCAAAAATAAGCCCCGAAGGCTCATAGGCCCCGCAACCCCAGCGGAAAAATGGCCAAAAAACGGGTGGCCTATAGCCTTGGAGGGGGGCGGGGGCGAAGTTCGTCCGCCCGACTCCGAATGGGGCGAGACTTTGCGAGCGGCCTCCGTGTGCCAAAAATAGGCCGCGGGCAGGGGCCGCGCCCAAAAATAAGCCACCGAAGGCCTGCGTCCCGCAACCCCCTAGCGGAAAAATGGCCAAAAACGGGGGGCCTATAGCCTTGGTGGGGGGCCGGGGCGAAGTTCGTCCGCCCGACTCCGAATGGGGAGAGACTTTGCGAGCGGTCTCCGTGTGCCAAAAATAGGCCGCGGGCAAGGCCGCGCCCAAAAATAAGCCCCGGAGGCTCAGGCCCCGCAACCCCCAGCGGAAAATGGCCAAAAACGGGTGGCCTATAGCCTTGGTGGGGGCGGGGGCGAATTTCGTCCGCCAGAAGCCGACTGGGGCGAGACTTTGCTAGCGGGCTCCTGGTGCCAAAACGAGGCAGCGGGCAAGGCCGCGCCCAAAAATAAGCCCCCGAAGGCTCAAGGGCCCCGCAACCCCCAGCGGAAAATGGCCAAAAACGGGTGGCCTATAGCCTTGGTGGGGGCGGGGGCCAAGTTCGTCCGCCCGACTCCGAAGGGCGCGAGACTTTTCGAGCGGCCTCGGTGTGCTAAAAAAATAGGCCGCGGGCAAGGCCGCGCCCAAAAATAAGCCCCGAAGGCTCATGGGCCCCGCAACCCCCAGCGTAAAATGGCCAAAAAACGGGTGGCCTATAGCCTTGGTGGGGGGCGGGGGCGAAGTTCGTCCGCCCGACTCCGAATGGGGCGAGACTTTGCGAGCGGCCTCCGTGTGCCAAAAATAGGCCGCGGGCAAGGCCGCGCCCAAAAATAAGCCCCCGAAGGCCAGCGTCCCGCAACCCCCCAGCGGAAAAATGGCCAAAAAACGGGTGGCCTATAGCCGTGGTGGGGGGCGGGGGCGAAGTTCGTCCGCCCGACTCCGAATGGGGCGAGACTTTGCGAGCGGCCTCCGTGTGCCAAAAATAGGCCGCGGGCAAGGCCGCGCCCAAAAATAAGCCCCCGAAGGCCTGCGTCCCGCAACCCCCCTGGGGAAATTTGGCCAATAAACGGGTGGCCTATAGCGTTTGTTGGTGGGGGGGGCGAAGTTCGTCCGCCCGACTCCGAATGGGGCGAGACTTTGCGAGCGGCCTCCGTGTGCCAAAAATAGGCCGCGGGCAAGGCCGCGCCCATAAATAAGCCCCGAAGGCTCAAGGGCCCCGCAACCCCCAGCGGAAAATGGCCAAAAACGGGTGGCCTATAGCCTTGGTGGGGGGGGCGAAGTTCGTCCGCCCGACTCCGAATGTGGCGAGACTTTGCGAGCGGCCTCCGTGTGCCAAAAATAGGCCGCGGGCAAGGCCGCGCCCAAAAATAGGCCCCGAAGGCTGCGCCCCGCAACCCCCAGCGGAAAATGGCCAAAAACGGGTGGCCTATAGCCTTGGTGGGGGGGGGCGAAGTTCGTCCGCCCGACTCCGAATGTGGTGACACTTTGCGAGCGGCCTCCGTGTGCCAAAAATAGGCCCCGGGCAGGGCCGCGCCAAAAATAAGCCCCCGAAGGCTCATGGCCCCGCAACCCCCAGCGGAAAAATGCCCAACAAACGGGTGGCCTATAGCCTTGGTGTGGGGAGGGGGCGAAGTTCGTCCGCCCGACTCCGAATTGGGCGATTCTTTGCGAGCGGCCTCCGTGTGCTAAAAATAGGCCGCGGGCAAGGCCGCGCCCAAAAATAAGCCCCCGAAGGCTCATGTCCCGCAACCCCCAGCGGAAAATGGCCAAAAACGGGTGGCCTATAGCCTTGGTGGGGGCGGGGCGAAGTTGGTACGCCCGACTCCGAATGTGGCGAGACTTTGCGAGCGGCCTCCGTGTGTTAAAAATAGGCCGCGGGCAAGGCCGCGCCCAAAAATAAGCCCCGAAGGCTCATGGCCCCGCAACCCCCAGCGGTAAAAGGCCAAAAAAACGGGTGGGCTATAGCCTTGGGGGGTGGGGCGAAGTTCGTCCGCCCGACTCCGAATGGGGCGAGACTTTGCGAGCGGCCTCCGTGTGCCAAAAATAGGCCGCGGGCAAGGCCGCGCCCAAAAATAAGCCCCCGAAGGCATGCGTCCCGCAACCCCCCAGCGGAAAAATGGCCAAAAAACGGGTGGCCTATAGCCTTGGTGGGGGCGGGGGCGAAGTTCGTCCGCCCGAATCCGAATGGGGCGAGACTTTGCGAGCGGCCTCCGTGTGCCAAAAATAGGCCGCGGGTAAGGCCGCGCCCAAAAATAAGCCCCCGAAGGCCAGCGTCCCGCGACCCCCAGCGGAAAATTGGAAAAAAACGGGTGGCCTATCGCCTTGGTGGGGGCGGGGGCGAAGTTCGTCCGCCCGACTCCGAATGGGGCGAGACTTTGCGAGCGGCCTCCGTATGCCAAAAATAGGCCGCGGGCAAGGCCGCGCCCAAAAATAAGCCCCCGAAGGCTCAGGGCCCCGCAACCCCCCCAGCGGAAAATGGCCAAAAACGGGTGGCCTATAGCCTGGGGGGGGGGCGGGGCAGAAGTTCGTCCGCCCGACTCCGAATGGAGCGAGACTTTGCGAGCGGCCTCCGTGGTGCCAAAAAATAGGCCGCGGGCAAGGCCGCGCCCAAAAATAAGCCCCCGAAGGCTCTGCGTCCCGCAACCCCCAGCGGAAAATGGCCAAAAACGGGTGGCCTATAGCCTTGGTGGGGTGAGCGGGAGAAGTTCGTCCGCCCGACTCCGAATGGGGCGAGACTTTGCGAGCGGCCTCCGTGTGCCAAAAATAGGCCGCGGGCAAGGCCGCGCCAAAAATAAGCCCCGAAGGCTCTGCGTCCCGCAACCCTCCAGCGGAAAAATGGCCAAAAACGGGTGGCCTATAGCCTTGGTGGGGGGAGGGGGCGAAGTTCGTCCGCCCGACTCCGAATGGGGCGAGACTTTGCGAGCGGCCTCCGTGTGCCAAAAATAGGCCGCGGGCAAGGCCGCGCCCAAAAATAAGCCCCCGAAGGCCTGCGCCCCGCAACCCCCCAGCGGAAAAATGGCCAAAAAACGGGTGGCCTATAGCCTTGGTGGGGGGCGGGGGCGAAGTTCGTCCGCCCGACTCCGAATGGGGCGAGACTTTGCGAGCGGCCTCCGTGTTCTAAAAATAGGCCGCGGGCAAGGCCGCGCCCAAAAATAAGCCCCCGAAGGCTCAAGGCCCCGCAACCCCCAGCGGAAAATGGCCAAAAACGGGTGGCCTATAGCCTTGGGGGGGGGGGGCGAAGTTCGTCCGCCCGACTCCGAATGGGGCGAGACTTTGCGAGCGGCCTCCGTGTGGAAAAAATAGGCCGCGGGCAAGGCCGCGCCCAAAAATAAGCCCCGAAGGCTCATGGGCCCCGCAACCCCCAGCGGAAAATGGCCAAAAACGGGTGGGCTATAGCCTTGGTGGGGGGCGGGGGCGAAGTTCGTCCGCCCGACTCCGAATGGGGCGAGACTTTGCGAGCGGCCACCGTGTGCCAAAAATAGGCCGCGGGCAAGGCGGCGCCCAAAAATAAGCCCCCGAATTCCTGCGTCCCGCATCCCCCCAGCAGAAAAATGGCCAAAAAACGGGTGGTCTATAGCCTTGGTGGGGGGCGGGCGCGAAGTTCGTCCGCCCGACTCCGAATGGGGCGAGACTTTGCGAGCGGCCTCCGTGTGCCAAAAATAGGCTGCGGGCAACGCCGCGCCCAAAATTAAGCCCCGAAGGCTCAAGCGCCCCGCAACCCCCAGCGGAAAATGGCCAAAAACGGGTGGCCTATAGCCTTGGTGGGGGCGGGGGCGAAGTTCGTCCGCCCGACTCCGAATGGGGCGAGACTTTGCGAGCGGCCGCCGTGTGCCAAAAATAGGCCGCGGGCAAGGCCGCGCCAAAAATAAGCCCCGAAGGCTCATGGCCCCGCAACCCCCAGCGGAAAATGGCCAAAAACGGGTGGCCTATAGCCTTGGGGGGCCGGGGCGAAGTTCGTCCGCCCGACTCCGAATGGGGCGAGACTTTGCGAGCGGCCTCCGTGTGCCAAAAATAGGCCGCGGGCAAGGCCGCGCCCAAAAATAAGCCCCCGAAGGCTTGCGTCCCGCAACCCCCCAGCGGAAAAATGGCCAAAAAACGGGTGGCCTATAGCCTTGGTGGGGGCGGGGGCGAAGTTCGTCCGCCCGACTCCGAATGGGGCGAGACTTTGCGAGCGGCCTCCGTGTGCCAAAAATAGGCCGCGGGCAAGGCCGCGCCCAAAAATAAGCCCCCAAGGCCTGCGTCCCGCAACCCCCCAGCGGAAAAATGGCCAAAAAACGGGTGGCCTATAGCCTTGGTGGGGGGAGGGGGCGAAGTTCGTCCGCCCGACTCCGAATGGGGCGGGAGTTTGCGTGCGCCATCCGGGGGCCAAAAATGGGCCGCGGGCAAGGCCGCGCCAAAAATAAGCCCCCGAAGGCTCATGCCCCGCAACCCCCAGCGGAACATGGCCAAAAAACGGGGGGCCTATAGCCTTGGTGGGGGCGGGGGCGAAGTTCGTCCGCCCGACTCCGAATGGGGCGAGACTTTGCGAGCGGCCTCCGTGTGCCAAAAATAGGCCGCGGGCAAGGCCGCGCCCAAAAATAAGCCCCCGAAGGCCTGCGTCCCGCAACCCCTCTGAAGCGAAATAAAACGGTGGCCTATAGCCTGCGGGCGGGGCGGTTCACCCGCCCGACTCCGAATGTGGGGCGAGATCTTGCGAGCGGTCTGCAGGTGTTGTACATGTGGCCGCGGCAAGGCCGCGCTCTGTGCAATAAGCCCCGAAGGCTCATGGGCCCCGCAACCCCCGCAGGAAAATGTTCAAAAACGGGTGGCCTATAATTTTTGGTGGGGGCGAAGAAGTTCGCCCGCCTCCGACCACCGGGGCGAGATCGCAGCGGCTCTGTGGTGTTAAAAAATAGGCCGGGCGGGCAAGGCCGCGCCAAAATAAGCCTCGAAGGCCTCTGCGTCCCGCAACCCCCAGCGGAAAATGGCCAAAAACGGGTGGCCTATAGCCTTAGGTGGGGCGGGGCGAGTTCGTCCGCCCACTCGAATGGGGCGAGACTCATGAGCAGCCTCCCAGGCCAAATAGGCAGCGCAAGGCGCGCCCAAAATAAGCCCCCAGCCTGCGTCCGCAACCCCCATGGAAAAATGGCCAAAAACGGGTGGCCTATAGCCTTGAGGTGGGGCGGGCGGTTTCGATCTTGGAGACTCCGAATGGGCGAGACTGCGAAAGCAGCCTCCGTGTGCCAAAAATGAATCAAAGGGCAAGGCCGCGCTTAAAAATAAGCCCCGAGGCCTGCGTCCATACCCCCAGCTGAAAAATGGCCAAAAACGGTGGCCTATAGCCTTGGTGGGGCGGGGGCAAGTTCGTCCGCCCGACTCCGAATGGGCGAGACTGCAGCGGCCTCCGTGTGCAAAAAAATAGACGCGGGCCAGGCGCGCCAAATAAGCCCCGAAGGCCTGCGTCCCGCAACCCCCAGCGGAAAATGGCCAAAAACGGTGGCTTCATAGCCTTGGTGGGGGACGGGCGGCTCCGTCCGCCCGACTCCGAATGGGCGAGACTTTGCAGCGGCGGCCTGCAGTAAAAAAAATAGGCCGCGGGCAAGGCCGCGCCCAAAAATAAGCCCCGAAGGCTCATGGCCCCGCAACCCCCAGCGGAAAATGGCCAAAAAACGGGTGGCCTATAGCCTTGGTGGGGGGAGGGGGCGAAGTTATACCGCCCGACTCCGAATGGGGCGAGACTTTGCGAGCGGCCTCCGTGTGCCAAAAATAGGCCGCGGGCAAGGCCGCGCGCAAAAAAATAAGCCCCGAAGGCTCATGCGCCCCGCAACCCCCAGCGGAAAATGGCCAAAAACGGGTGGGCTATAGCCTTGGTGGGGGGGGGCGAACTTCGTCCGCCGGACTCGGAATGGGGCGAGACTTTGCGAGCGCCCTCCGTGTGCAAAAAAATAGGCCGCGGGCAAGGCCGCGCCCAAAAATAAGCCCCCGAAGGCTCAGGCCCCGCAACCCCCAGCGGAAAATGGCCAAAAACGGGTCGCCTATAGCCTTGGTGGGGGGGGGGGCGAAGTTCGTCCGCCCGACTCCGAATGGGGCGAGACTTTGCGAGCGGCCTCCGTGGTGCCAAAAAATAGGGCGGGCAAGGCCGCGCCCAAAAATAAGCCCCGAAGGCTCAGGGCCCCGCAACCCCCCAGCCGAAAAATGGCCAAAAAACGGGTGGCCTATAGCCTTGGTGGGGGGCGGGGGCGAAGTTCGTCCGCCCGACTCCGAATGGGGCGAGACTTTGCGAGCGGCCTCCGTGTGCCAAAAATAGGCCGCGGGCAAGGCCGCGCCCAAAAATAAGACCCCGAAGGCTCATGGGCCCCGCAACCCCCAGCGGAAAATGGCCAAAAACGGGTGGGCTATATAGCCTGGTGGGGAGGGGGCGAAGTTCGTCCGCCCGACTCCGAATGGGGCGAGACTTTGCGAGCGGCCTCCGTGTGCCAAAAATAGGCCGCGGGCAAGGCCGCGCCCAAAAATAAGCCCCCGAAGGCCTGCGTCCCGCAACCCCCAGCGGAAAAATGGCCAAAAAACGGGTGGCCTATAGCCTTGGTGGGGGGCGGGGGCGAAGTTCGTCCGCCCGACTCCGAATGGGGCGAGACTTTGCGAGCGGCCTCCGTGTGCCAAAAATAGGCCGCGCCCAAAAATAAGCCCCCGAAGGCCTGCGTCCCGCAACCCCCCAGCGGAAAAATGGCCAAAAAACGGGTGGCCTATAGCCTTGGTGGGGGGCGGGGGCGAAGTTCGTCCGCCCGACTCCGAATGGGGCGAGACTTTGCGAGCGGCCTCCGTGTGCCAAAAATAGGCCGCGGGCAAGGCCGCGCCCAAAAATAAGCCCCCGAAGGCCTGCGTCCCGCAACCCCCCAGCGGAAAAATGGCCAAAAAACGGGTGGCCTATAGCCTTGGTGGGGGGAGGGGGCGAAGTTCGTCCGCCCGACTCCGAATGGGGCGAGACTTTGCGAGCGGCCTCCGTGTGCCAAAAATAGGCCGCGGGCAAGGCCGCGCCCAAAAATAAGCCCCCGAAGGCCTGGGGCCCGTAAACCCCCCCGCGTAAAATGGCCAAAAAACGGGTGGCCTATAGCCTTGGTGGGGGGAGGGGGCGAAGTTCGTCCGCCCGACTCCGAATGGGGCGAGACTTTGCGAGCGGCCTCCGTGTGCCAAAAATAGGCCGCGGGCAAGGCCGCGCCCAAAAATAAGCCCGAAGGCTCATGCGCCCCGCAACCCCCAGCGGAAAATGGCCAAAAACGGGTGGCCTATAGCCTTGGTGGGGGGGGGGCGAAGTCCGACCGCCCGCCTCCGAATGGGGCGAGACTTTGCGAGCGGCCTCCGTTTGCCAAGAATAGGCCGGGGGCAAGGCCGCGCCAAAAATAAGCCCCGAAGGCTCTGGGCCCCGCAACCCCCAGCGGAAAATGGCCAAAAACGGGTGGCCTATAGCCTTGGTGGGGGGGGGCGAAGTTCGTCTGCCCGACTCCGAATGGGGCGAGACTTTGCGAGCGGCCTCCGTGTGCCAAAATAGGCCGCGGGCAAGGCCGCGCCAAAAATAAGCCCCGAAGGCTCTGGCCCCGCAACCCCCAGCGGAAAATGGCCAAAAACGGGAGGCCTATAGCCTTGGTGGGGGGAGGGGGCGAAGTTCGTCCGCCCGACTCCGAATGGGGCGAGACTGTGCGAGCGGCCTCCGTGGTGCCAAAAATAGGCCGCGGGCAAGGCCGCGCCCAAAAATAAGCCCCGAAGGCTCTGGGCCCCGCAACCCCCAGCGGAAAAATGGCCAAAAAACGGGTGGCCTATAGCCTTGGTGGGGGGCGGGGGCGAAGTTCGTCCGCCCGACTCCGAATGGGGCGAGACTTTGCGAGCGGCCTCCGTGTGCCAAAAATAAAAATAGGCCGCGGGCAAGGCCGCGCCAAAAAAATAAGCCCCGAAGGCCTCAGGCCCCGCAACCCCCAGCGGAAAATTGGCCAAAACCGGGGTGGCCTTTTGCGTTGGTGGGGGGGGGGGGGCGAAGTTCGTCCGCCCGACTCCGAATGGGGCGAGACTTTGCGAGCGGCCTCCGTGTGCCAAAAATAGGCCGCGGGCAAGGCCGCGCCCAAAAATAAGCCCCGAAGGCTCTGCGCCCCGCAACCCCCAGCGGAAAATGGCCAAAAACGGGTGGCCTATAGCCTTGTGGGGGGGGGGGCGAAGTTCGTCCGCCCGACTCCGAATGGGGCGAGACTTTGCGAGCGGCCTCCGTGGTGCCAAAAATAGGCCGCGGGCAAGGCCGCGCCCAAAAATAAGCCCCGAAGGCTCATGGCCCCGCAACCCCCAGCGGAAAATGGCCAAAAACGGGTGGCCTATAGCCTTGGTGGGGGGGGGGCGAAGTTCGTCCGCCCGACTCCGAATGGGGCGAGACTTTGCGAGCGGCCTCCGTGGTGCCAAAAAAATAGGCCGCGGGCAAGGCCGCCCAAAAATAAGCCCCCGAAGGCTCATGGGCCCCGCAACCCCCAGCGGAAAAATGGCCAAAAACGGGTGGCCTATAGCCTTGGTGGGGGGGGGGCGAAGTTCGTCCGCCCGACTCCGACTGTGGCGAGACTTTGCGAGCGGCCTCCGTTTGAGACTTATACGCCGCGGGCAAGGCCGCGCCCAAAAATAAGCCCCCGAAGGCCTGCGTCCCGCAACCCCCAGCGGAAAATGGCCAAAAACGGGTGGCCTATAGCCTTGGTGGGGGGGGGGCGAAGTTCGTCCGCCCGACTCCGAATGGGGCGAGACTTTGCGAGCGGCCTCCGTGGTGCCAAAAATAGGCCGCGGGCAAGGGCCGCGCCCAAAAATAAGCCCCCGAAGGCTCATGCGCCCCGCAACCCCCAGCGGAAAAATGGCCAAAAACGGGTGGCCTATAGCCTTGGTGGGGGGGGGGGCGAAGTTCGTCCGCCCGACCCGAATGGGGCGAGACTTTGCGAGCGGCCTCCGTGGTGTAAAAAAATAGGCCGCGGGCAAGGCCGCGCCCAAAAATAAGCCCCCCGAAGGCTGGGGCCCCGCAACCCCCAGCGGAAAATGGCCAAAAACGGGTGGCCTATAGCCTTGGTGGGGGGCGGGGCGAAGTTCATCCGCCCGACTCCGAATGGGGCGAGACTTTGCCAGCGGCCTCCCGTGTGCCAAAATAGGCCGCGGGCAAGGCCGCGCCCCAAAAATAAGCCCCCGAAGGCTCTGCGTCCCGCAACCCCCAGCGGAAAATGGCCAAAAACGGGTGGCCTATAGCCTTGGTGGGGGGGGGCGGAAGTTCGTCCGCCCGACTCCGAATGGGGGAGACTTTGCGAGCGGCCTCCGTGGTGTTGAAAAAAATAGGCCGCGGGCAAGGCCGCGCCCAAAAATAAGCCCCGAAGGCTCAAGGCCCCGCAACCCCCAGCGGAAAATGGCCAAAAACGGGTGGCCTATAGCCTTGGTGGGGGGGGGGGCGAAGTTCGTCCGCCCGACTCCGATTTGGTCGAGACTTTGCGAGCGGCCTCCCGTGGGGCAAAATAGGCCGGGCAAGGCCGCGCCCAAAAATAAGCCCCGAAGGCTCAGCCCCGCAACCCCCAGCGGAAAAATGGCCAAAAACGGGTGGCCTATAGCCTTGGTGGGGGCGGGGCGAAGTTCGTCCCGCCCTCCCGAATGGGGCGAGACTTTGCGAGCGGCCCGTGTGTGCCAAAAAATAGGCCGCGGGCAAGGCCGCGCCCAAAAATAAGCCCCGAAGGCTCTGGCGTCCCGCAACCCCCAGCGGAAAATGGCCAAAACCGGGTGGCCGATAGCCTGGGTGGGGGGCGGGGGTGAAGTTCGTCCGCCCGACTCCGAATGGGGCGAGACTTTGCGAGCGGACTCCGTGTGTGCAAAAAAATAGGCCGCGGGCAAGGCCGCGCCCAAAAATAAGCCCCCGAAGGCTCTCATGGGCCCCGCAAACCCCCAGCGGAAAATGGCCAAAAACGGGTGGCCTATAGCCTTGTGGGGGGGGGTTGCGAAGTTCGTCCGCCCGACTCCGAATGGGGCGAGACTTTGCGAGCGCCCTCCGTGAAAAAAAAAATAGGCCGCGGGCAAGGCCGCGCCCAAAAATAAGCCCCGAAGGGCATGCCCCCAAACCCCCAGCGGAAAATGGCCAAAAACGGGTGGCCTATAGCCTTGGTGGGGGGGGGGCGAAGTTCGTCCGCCCGCCCGACTCCGAATGGGGCGAGACTTTGCGAGCGGCCTCCGTGTGCCAAAAATAGGCCGCGGGCAAGGCCGCGTCCAAAAATAAGCCCCAGAAGGCTCTGCGCCCCGCAACAACCCCAGCGGAAAATGGCCAAAAACGGGTGGCCTATAGCCTTGGTGGGGGGGGGCGGTTCGTCCGCCCGACCGAATGGGGCGAGTCTTTGGGTGCGGCCTGTGTGTGTTAAAATAGGCCGCGGGCAGGCCGCGCCCAAAAATAAGCCCCGAAAGCCCAGGCCCCGCAACCCCAGCGGAAAATGGCCAAAAACGGGTGGCCTATAGCCTTGGGGGGGGGGGGCGAAGTTCGTCCGCCCGACTCCGAATGGGGCGAGACTTTGCGAGCGGCCTCCGTGTGCCAAAAATAGGCCGCGGGCAAGGCCTCGCCCAAAAATAAGCCCCCGAAGGCTCATGGGCCCCGCAAAACCCCCAGGAAAAAATGGCCAAAAACGGGTGGCCTATAGCCTTGGTGGGGGGGGGGCGAAGTTCGTCCGCCCGACTCCGAATGGGGCGAGACTTTGCGAGCGGCCTCCGTGGTGCAAAAATAGGCCGCGGGCAAGGCCGCGCCAAAAATAAGCCCCCGAAGGCTCAAGGCCCCGCAACCCCCAGCGGAAAATGGCCAAAAACGGGTGGCCTATAGCCTTGGTGGGGGGGGGGGAAGTTCGTCCGCCCGACTCCGAATGGGGCGAGACTTTGCGAGCGGCCTCCGTGTGTAAAAAAAAATAGGCCGCGGGCAAGGCCGCCCAAAAATAAGCCCCGAAGGCTCATGCGCCCCCAAACCCCCCCAGGAAAAATGGCCAAAAACGGGTGGCCTATAGCCTTGGTGGGGGGGGGGCGAAGTTCGTCCGCCCGACTCCGAATGGGGCGAGACTTTGCGAGCGGCCCCGTGGTGCCAAAAATAGGCCGGGCGGGCAAGGCCGCGCCAAAAATAAGCCCCGAAGGCTGCGCCCCGCAACCCCCAGCGGAAAATGGCCAAATACGGGAGGCCGATAGCCTTGGTGGGGTGCGGGGGCGAAGTTCGTCCGCCCGACTCCGAATGGGGCGAGACTTTGCGAGCGGCCTCCGTGGTGCAAAAAAATAGGCCGCGGGCAAGGCGCGCCCAAAAATAAGCCCCGAAGGCTCTGCCCCCCGCAACCCCAGCGGAAAATGGCCAAAAACGGGTGGCCTATAGCCTTGGTGGGGGGGGCGAAGTTCGTCCGCCCGACTCCGAATGGGGCGAGACTTTGCGAGCGGCCCCCAAAAAAAATAGGGCGGGCAAGGCCGCGCCCAAAAATAAGCCCGAAAGGCCTGCGCCCCGCAACCCCCAGCGGAAAATGGCCAAAAACGGGTGGGCTATAGCCTTGGGGGGTGGGGGCGGGGGCGAAGTTCGTCCGCCCGACTCCGAATGGGGCGAGACTTTGCGAGCGGCCTCCGTGTGCAAAAATAGGCCGCGGGCAAGGCCGCGCCCAAAAATAAGCCCCGAAGGCTCAAGGCCCCGCAAACCCCCAGCGGAAAATGGCCAAAAACGGGTGGCCTATCGCCTTGGCGGGGGGCGGGGGCGAAGTTCGTCAGCCCGACTCCGAATGGGGCGAGACTTTGCGAGCGGCCTCCGTGTGCAAAAAATTAGGCCGCGGGTAAGCCCGCGCCCAAAAATACGCCCCCGAAGGCTCCGCAACCCCCGCAACCCCCAGCGGAAAATGGCCAAAAACGGGTGGCCTATAGCCTTGGGGGGGGGGGCGAATTTCGTCCGCCCGACTCCGAATGGGGCGAGACTTTGCGAGCGGCCTCCGTGTGCCAAAAATAGGCCGCGGGCAAGGCCGCGCCCAAAAATAAGCCCCGAAGGCTCAAAAGGGCCCCGCAACCCCCAGCAGCGAAAAAATGGCCAAAAACGGGTGGCCTATAGCCTTGGGGGGGGGGCGCGAAGTTCGTCCACCCGACTCCGAATGGGGCGAGACTTTGCGAGCGGCCTCCGTGTGCAGAAAAAACGCCTCGTGCACTGACGCTCCAAAAAATAAGCCCCCCAAGGCCAGCGTACCGCAACCCCCCAGCGGAATAATGGCCAAAAAATCGGGTGGCCGATAGCCTTGGGGGGGGGGGGCGGTTCGTCCGCCCGACTCCGAATGGGGCGAGACTTTGCGAGCGCCTCTCCGTGTGCGGGCAAGGGCGCCCAAAAATAGGCCGCGGGCAAGGCCGCCAAAAATAAGCCCCCGAAGGCTCATGGGGGCCCCGCAACCCCCAGCGGAAAATGGCCAAAAACGGGTGGCCTATAGCCTTGGGGGGGGGGGGGAAGTTCGTCCGCCAGACTCGGAATGGGGCGAGACTTTGCGAGCGGCCTCCGTGCCAAAAAAAATAGGCCGCGGGCAAGGCCGCGCCCAAAAATAAGCCCCCGAAGGCTCATGGCCCCCGCAACCCCCAGCGAAAAATGGCCAAAAACGGGTGGCCTATAGCCTTGGTGGGGGGGGGCGAAGTTCGTCCGCCCGACTCCGAATGGGGCGAGACTTTGCGAGCGGCCTCCCGTGTGGGCAAAAAATAGGCCGCGGGCAAGGCCGCGCCAAAAATAAGCCCCAAGAAGGCTCAAGGCCCCGCAACCCCCCAGCGGAAAATGGCCAAAAACGGGTGGCCTATAGCCTGGGGGGGGGGGGGGCGAAGTCCGTCCGCCCGACCGAATGGGGCGAGACTTTGCGAGCGGCCTCCTCCAAAAAAAATAGGCCGCGGGCAAGGCCGCGCCCAAAAATAAGCCCCCGAAGGCCATGGGCCCCGCAACCCCCAGCGAAAAATGGCCAAAAAACGGGTGGCCTATAGCCTTCGTAGGGGGCGGGGGCGAAGTTCGTCCACCCGACTCCGAATGGGGCGAGACTTTGCGAGCGGCCTCCGTGAGCCAAAAAAAGGCCGCGGGCAAGGCCGCGCCCAAAATTAGCCCCCCGAGGCCTCATGGCCCCGCAACCCCCCAGCGGAAAAATGGCCAAAAACGGGTGGCCTATAGCCTTGGTGGGGGGCGGGGGCGAAGTTCGTCCGCCCGACTCCGAATGGGGCGAGACTTTGCGAGCGGCCTCCGTGTGCCAAAAATAGGCCGCGGGCAAGGCCGCGCCCAAAAATAAGCCCCCGAAGGCCTGCGTCCCGCAACCCCCCAGCGGAAAAATGGCCAAAAAAACGGGTGGCCTATAGCCTTGGTGGGGGGCGGGGGCGAAGTTCGTCCGCCCGACTCCGAATGGGGCGAGACTTTGCGAGCGGCCTCCGTCCCGCAACCCCCCAGCGGAAAAATGGCCAAAAAAAATAGGGGGCGGGGCAAGGCCGCGCCCAAAAATAAGCCCCGAAAAAATGGCCCCGCAAACCCCCAGCGGAAAATGGCCAAAAACCGGGTGGCCTATCGCCTTGGGGGGGGGGGGGGGGGCGAAGTTCGTCCGCCCGACTCCGAATGGGGCGAGACTTTGCGAGCGGTCTCCGTGTTAAAAAATAGGCCGCGGGCAAGGCCGGGCCAAAAATAAGCCCCCGAAGGCTCATGGGCCCCGCAACCCCCCAGCGGAAAATGGCCAAAAACGGGTGGCCTATAGCCTTGTTGGGTGTTGGGGGGTAAGTTCGTCCGCCCGACTCCGAATGGGGCGAGACTTTGCGAGCGGCCTCCAAAAATAAAAATAGGCGGGCAAGGCAAGGCCCAAAAAAATAAGCCCAAAGGCCTGGCCCCGCAACCCCCCAGCAACCCCCAGCGAAAAATGGCCAAAAACGGGTGGCCTATAGCCTTGGTGGGGGGGGGGAAGTTCGTCCCGCCCGACTCCGAATGGGGCGAGACTTTGCGAGCGGCCTCCGTGTGCAAAAAATAGGCCGGGCGGGCAAGGCCGCGCCCAAAAATAAGCCCCGAAGGCTCATGGGCCCCGCAACCCCCAGCGAAAAAATGGCCAAAAAACGGGTGGGCTATAGCCTTGGTGGGGGGGGGGGGCGGAGTTCGTCCGCCCGACTCCGCATGGGGCGAGACGTTGCGCGCGGCCCGTGGTGGTGCAAAAAATAGGGGGCGGGCAAGGCGCGCCCAAAAATAAGCCCCCGAAGGCAAAATGCCCCGCAACCCCCCAGCGGAAAAATGGCCAAAAAACGGGTGGCCTATAGCCTTGGTGGGGGGAGGGGGCGAAGTTCGTCCGCCCGACTCCGAATGGGGCGAGACTTTGCGAGCGGCCTCGTGTGTGCAAAAATAGGCCGCGGGGCAAGGCGCGCCCAAAAATAAGCCCCCGAAGGGCAGGGTCCCGCAACCCCCCAGCGTAAAATTGGCCAAAAAACGGGTGGCCTATAGCCTTGGGGGGGGGGGGGGGCGAAGTTCGTCCGCCCGACTCCGAATGGGGCGAGACTTTGCGAGCGGCCCGTGTAAAAAAGGCCAGGCCGCGGGCAAGGCCGCGCCAAAAATAAGCCCCGAAGGCTCTGGCCCCAACCCCCAGCGAAAAATGGCCAAAAACGGGTGGCCTATAGCCTTGGGGGGGGGGGGGGGCGAAGTCCGCCCGACTCCGAATGGGGCGAGACTTTGCGAGCGGCCTCCCGTGTGTAAAAATAGGCCAGGGGGCAAGGCCGCGCCCAAAAAAATAAGCCCCGAAGGCTCATGGCCCCGCAACCCCCCAGCGGAAAATGGCCAAAAACGGGTGGCCTATAGCCTTGGGGGGGGGGGGGCGAAGTTCGAATGGGTCCGCCCGACTCCGAATGGGGCGAGACTTTGCGAGCGGCTCCGTGTGGTGCAAAAATAGGCCGCGGGCAAGGGCGCGCCCAAAAATAAGCCCCCGAAGGCTCCTGGCCCCGCAACCCCCAGCGGAAAATGGCCAAAAACGGGTGGCCTATAGCCTTGGGGGGGGGGGGCGAAGTTCGTCCGCCCGACTCCGAATGGGGCGAGACTTTGCGAGCGGCCTCCGTGTGCAAAAAAAAATAGGGGGCAAGGGGGCAAGGCGCGCAAAAAAATAAGCCCCGAAGGCCTGCGTCCCGCAACCCCCAGCGGAAAATGGCCAAAAACGGGTGGCCTATAGCCTGGTGGGGGGGGGGGGAGTCGTCCGCCCGACTCCGAATTGGGCGAGACTTTGCGAGAGCGGCCCGTGCCAAAAAATAAAATAGGCCGCGGGCAAGGCCGCGCCCAAAAATAAGCCCCCGAAAAAGGCAAAAACGGGCCCCGCAACCCCCAGCGGAAAATGGCCAAAAACGGGTGGCCTATAGCCTTGTGGGGGGGGGGGGGCGAAGTTCGTCCGCCCGACTCCGAATGGGGCGAGACTTTGCGACCCTCCGTGGTGCCAAAAAATAGGCCGCGGGATAGGCCGCAACCAAAAATAAGCCCCCGAAGGCCTGGGTCCCGCAACCCCCAGCGGAAAAATGGCCAAAAAACGGGTGGCCTATAGCCTTGGTGGGGGGCGGGGGCGAAGTTCGTCCGCCGGACTCCGAATGGGGCGAGACTTTGCGAGCGGCCTCCGAGGGGCCAAAATAGGCCGCGGGCAAGGCCGCGCCCAAAAATAAGCCCCCGAAGGCTCTGGGCCCCGCAACCCCCAGCGGAAAATGGCCAAAAACGGTTGGCCTATTGCCTTGGTGGGGGGGGGGGGCGTTGTTCGTCCGCCCGACTCCGAATGGGGCGAGACTTTGCGAGCGGCCTCCTCCAAAAATAAAAAAAAATAGGCGCGGGCAAGCCGCGCCAAAAATAAGCCCCCGAAGGCTCAAGCCTTGGTGGGGCCCCGCAACCCCCCATGAAAAAAAAATGGCCAAAAACGGGTGGCCTATAGCCTTGGGGGGGGGGGGGGCGAAGTTCGTCCGCCGGACTCGGAATGGGGCGAGACTTTGCGAGAGCGGCTCCGTGGTGCCAAAAATAGGCGCGGGCAAGGCCGCGCCCAAAAATAAGCCCCCGAAGGCTCATGGCCCCGCAACCCCCAGCGGAAAATGGCCAAAAACGGGTGGCCTATAGCCTTGGGGGGGGGGGGGGCGAAGTTCGTCCGCCCGACTCCGAATGGGGCGAGACTTTGCGAGCGCCTCCGTGTGCCAAAAAAAATAGGCAAGGGCAAGGCCGCCCAAAAATAAGCCCCCGAAGGCTCTGGGCCCCGCAACCCCCAGCGGAAAATGGCCAAAAACGGGTGGCCTATAGCCTTGGTGGGGGGGGGGCGAAGTTCGTCCGCCCGACCGAATGGGGCGAGACTGCGAGCGAGGCCTCCGTGTGTGTGCCAAAAATAGGCGCGGGCAAGGCCAAAAATAAAAAATAAGCCCCGAAGGCTCTGGGCCCCGCAACCCCCAGCGGAAAATGGCCAAAAACGGGTGGCCTATAGCCTTGGTGGGGGGGGGCGGTTCGTCCGCCCGACTCCGAATGGGGCGAGACTTTGCGAGCGGCCTCCGTGTGCCAAAAATAGGCAGGCGGGCAAGGCCGCAAAAAAAATAAGCCCCGAAGGCTGCACAAAAAGGGCCCCGCAACCCCCCAGCGGAAAAATGGCCAAAAAACGGGTGGCCTATAGCCTTGGGGGGGGGCGGGGGCGAAGTTCGTCCGCCCGACTCCGAATGGGGCGAGACTTTGCGAGCGGCCTCGTGCAAAAATAGGCCGCGGGCAAGGCCGCGCCAAAAATAAGCCCCGAAGGCTCAAGGCCCCGCAACCCCAGCGGAGAAATGGCCAAAAAACGGGTGGCCTATAGCCTTGGTGGGGGGGGGGGCGCGGTCCGCCCGACTCCGAATGGGGCCGACTCCGAATGGGGCGAGACTTTGCGAGCGGCCCGTGGTGCCAAAAAATAGGCGGGGGGCAAGGGCAAGGCCGCGCCCAAAAATAAGCCCCCAAAAAAGGCCAAGGGCCCCGCAAACCCCCAGCGGAAAATGGCCAAAAAAACGGGTGGCCTATAGCCCTGGTGAGGGGCGGGGGCGAAGTTCGTCCGCCCGACTCCGAATGGGGCGAGACTTTGCGAGCGGCCCGTGGTGCCAAAAATAAAATAGGCCGCGGGCAAGGCGCGCGCCCAAAAATAAGCCCCGAAGGCCAGGCCCGCAACCCCCCAGCCGAAAAATGGCCAAAAAAACGGGTGGCCTATAGCCTTGGTGGGGGGCGGGGGCGAAGTTCGTCCGCCCGACTCCGAATGGGGCGAGACTTTGCGAGCGGCCTCCGTGTGCCAAAAATAGGCCGCGGGCAAGGCCGCTCCCAAAAATAAGCCCCCGAAGGCCTGCGTCCCGCAACCCCCCAGCGGAAAAATGGCCAAAAAATGGCCAAAAAACGGGTGGCCTATAGCCTTGGTGGGGGGCGGGGGCGAAGTTCGTCCGCCCGACTCCGAATGGGGCGAGACTTTGCGAGCGGCCTCCGTGTGCCAAAAATAGGCCGCGGGCAAGGCCGCGCCCAAAAATAAGCCCCCGAAGGCCTGCGTCCCGCAACCCCCCAGCGGAAAATGGCCAAAAAACGGGTGGCCTATAGCCTTGGTGGGGGGGGGGGCGGTTCGTCCGCCCCGTCCGCCCGACTCCGAATGGGGCGAGACTTTGCGAGCGGCCTCCAAAAATAAAAAATAGGCCGCGGGCAAAAAAAATAAAAAAAAAGCCCCGAAGGCTCAAGGCCCCGCAAACCCCCAGAAAAAAAAAAATGGCCAAAAACGGGTGGCCTATATAGCCTTGGGGGGGGGGGGGTAGTTTGTCCGCCCGACTCCGAATGGGGCGAGACTTTGCGAGCGGCCTCCGTGGTGCCAAAAATAGGCCGCGGGCAAGGCCGCGCCAAAAAAAATAAGCCCCGAAGGCTGGGGCCCCGCAACCCCCAGCGAAAAATGGCCAAAAACGGGTGGCCTATAGCCTTGGGGGGGCGGGGGTGAAGTTCGTCCGCCCGACTCCGAATGGGGCGAGACTTTGCTCGGGGCATCCTTGTGAAAAAAAATGGCGGCGGGCAAGGCCGCGCCCAAAAATAAGCCCCCGAAGGCATGCGACCCGCAAACCCCAGTCCGAAATAGCCACAAAAAACGGGTGGACTAGAGCCTGGGGGCGGGGCGGGGGCGACGGTCGGCCGCCCGACTCCGACTGGGGCGAGACATTGCGAGAGGCCTCAGAGTGCAAAAAATAGGCCGCGGGCAAGGCCGCGCCCAAAAATAAGCCCCCGAAGGCTCATGGGCCCCGCAACCCCCAGCGAAAAATGGCCAAAAACGGGTGGCCTATAGCCTTGGGGGGGGGGGGGCGAAGTTCGTCCGCCCGACTCCGAATGGGGCGAGACTTTGCGAGCGGCCTCCCGTGCAAAAAATAGGCCGGCAAGGCCGCGCCCAAAAATAAGCCCCCGAAGGCTCAAGGCCCGCAACCCCCAGCGGAAAATGGCCAAAAACGGGTGGCCTATAGCCCTGGTGGGGGGGGGCGAAGTTCGTCCGCCCGACTCCGAATGGGGCGAGACTTTGCGAGCGGCCTCCGTGCAAAAAAAAAAATAGGGGCGGGCAAGGCCGCGCCCAAAAATAAGCCCCGAAGGCTCAAGGCCCCGCAAACCCCCAGCGGAAAAATGGCCAAAAACGGGTGGGTGGCCTATAGGGGGGTGGGGGGGGGGCGAAGTTCCGTCCGCCCGACTCCGAATGGGGCGAGACTTTGCGAGCGGCCTCCGTGCCAAAAAAAAATAGGCGGCGGGCAAGAAAGAAAACAAAAATAAGCCCCCGAAGGCCGGCGTCCCGCAACCCCCAGCGGAAAATGGCCAAAAACGGGTGGCCTAAAGCCTTGGTGGGGGCGGGGGGCGAAGTTCGTCCGCCCGACTCCGAATGGGGCGAGACTTTGCGAGCGGCTGCGAGCGCGCGGTCCGTGCAAAAAAATAGGCCGCGGGCAAGGCCGCGCCCAAAAATAAGCCCCCGAAGGCTCAGGGCCCCGCAACCCCCAGCGGAAAATGCCAAAAACGGGTGGTGGGGTGGCCTATAGCCTTGGGGGGGGGGCGAAGTTCGTCCGCCCGACTCCGAATGGGGCGAGACTTTGCGAGCGCCTCCCGTGCCAAAAATAGGCCGCGGGCAAGGCCGCGCCCAAAAATAAGCCCCCGAAGGCCAGCGACCCGCAACCCCCCAGCGGAAAAATGGCCAAAAAACGGGTGGCCTATAGCCTTGGTGGGGGGCGGGGGCGAAGTTCGTCCGCCCGACTCCGAATGGGGCGAGACTTTGCGAGCGGCCTCCGTGTGCCAAAAATAGGCCGCGGGCAAGGCCGCGCAAAAAAATAAGCCCCCGAAGGCCTGCGTCCCGCAACCCCCCAGCGGAAAAATGGCCAAAAAACGGGTGGCCTATAGCCTTGGGGGGGGGGGGGGCGAAGTTCGTCCGCCCGACTCCGAATGGGGCGAGACTTTGCGAGCGGCCTCCTTGTGCCAAAAAAATAGGCGGGCGGGCAAGGCCGCGCCCAAAAATAAGCCCCCGAAGGCCTGCAGGCCCCGCAACCCCCAGCGGAAAATGGCCAAAAACGGGTGGCCTATAGCCTTGGGGGGGGGGGGGGGCTATGTTCGTCCGCCCGACTCCTATTGGGGCGAGACTTTGCGAACGGCCCGTGGTGTAAAAAAATAGGCAAGGGCAAGGCCGCGCCCAAAAATAAGCCCCGAAGGCTGCAGCCCCCCGCAACCCCCAGCGGAAAATGGCCAAAAACGGGTGGCCTATAGCCTGGTGGGGGGGGGGCGAAGTTCCGTCCGCCCGACTCCGAATGGGGCGAGACTTTGCGAGCGGCCTCCGTGTGCCAAAAATAGGCCGCGGGCAAGGCCGCGCCCAAAAATAAGCCCCGAAGGCTCTGGGCCCCGCAACCCCCCAGCGGAAAATGGCCAAAAACGGGTGGCCTATAGCCTTGGGGGGGGGGGCGAAGTTCGTCCGCCCGACTCCGATGGGGGGAGAGACTTTGCGAGCGGCCTCCCGTGCAAAAAAAATAGGCCAGGGCGGGCAAGGCCGCAAAAAAAAATAAGCCCCGAAGGCTCTGCGCCCCGCAACCCCCAGCGGAAAATGGCCAAAAACGGGTGGCCTATAGCCTTGTGGGGGCGGGGGCGAAGTTCGTCCGCCCGACTCCGAATGGGGGCGAGACTTTGCGAGCGGCCTCCAAAAAAAAAAATAGGCAAGGCGGGCAAGGCCGCAAAAAAAATAAGCCCCCGAAGGCCTGGCCCGCAACAACCCCCAGCGGAAAATGGCCAAATACGGGTGGCCTATAGCCTTGGTGGGGGGGGGGGCGAACTTCGTCCGCCCGACTCCGAATGGGGCGAGACTTTGAGAGGCCTCCTCCGTGCCAAAAAAAATAGGCCGCGGGCAAGGCCGCGCCCAAAAATAAGCCCCCGAAGGCTCATGCCCCGCAACCCCCAGCGAAAAATGGCCAAAAACGGGTGGCCTATAGCCTTGGTGGGGGCGGGGGAAAGTTCGTCCGCCCGACTCCGAATGGGGAGAGACTTTGCGAGCGGCCTCCGTGCCAAAAAAAATAGGCCGCGGGCAAGGCAAAAAAAAAAAAAATAAGCCCCGAAGGCCTGCCCCCCGCAACCCCCAGCGGAAAATGGCCAAAAACGGGTGGCCTATATAGCCTGGGGGGGGGGGGGAAGTTCGTCCGCCCGACTCCGAATGGGGCGAGACTTTGCGAGCGGCCTCCGTGGTGCCAAAATAAAAAATAGGCAAGGCGGGCAAGGCCGCGCCAAAAATAAGCCCCCGAAGGCTCTGGCCCCGCAACCCCCAGCGGAAAATGGCCAAAAACGGGTGGTGGCCTATAGCCTTGGGGGGGGGGCGAAGTTCGTCCGCCCGACTCCGAATGGGGCGAGACTTTGCGAGCGGCCTCCGTGTGCCAAAAAATAGGCCGCGGGCAAGGCCGCGCCAAAAATAAGCCCCCGAAGGCCTGGGCCCCGCAAACCCCCAGCGGAAAATGGCCAAAAACGGGTGGGTGGCCTATAGCCTTGGTGGGGGGGGGGCGAAGTTCGTCCGCCCGACTCCGAATGGGGCGAGACTTTGCGAGCGGCCTCCGTGGTGGTGCCAAAAATAGGCCGCGGGCAAGGGCAAGGCCGCCAAAAATAAGCCCCGAAGGCTCAAGGCCCCGCAAACCCCCAGCGGAAAAAATGGCCAAAAACGGGTGGCCTATAGCCTTGGTGGGGGGGGGGCGAAGTTCGTCCGCCCGACTCCGAATGGGGCGAGACTTTGCGAGCGGCCTCCGTGCCAAAAAAATAGGCAAGGCGGGCAAGGCCGCGCCCAAAAATAAGCCCCGAAGGCTCTGCGCCCCGCAACCCCCAGCGGAAAATGGCCAAAACCGGGGGGCCTATAGCCTGGGGGGGGGGGGGCGAAGTTCGTCCGCCCGACTCCGAATGGGGCGAGACTTTGCGAGCGGCCTCCGTGGTGCCAAAATAGGCCGCGGGCAAGACCGCGCCCAAAAATAAGCCCCCCGAAGGCTCATGGGCCCCGCAACCCCCAGCGGAAAATGGCCAAAAACGGGTGGCCTATATAGCCTTGGGGGGGGGGGCGAAGTTCGTCCGCCCGACTCCGAATGGGGCGAGACTTTGCGAGCGGCCTCGTGTGCCAAAAATAGGCCGCGGGCAAGGCCGCGCCCAAAAATAAGCCCCCGAAGGCTCAAGGCCCCGCAACCCCCAGCGGAAAATGGCCAAAAAAGGGGGGGCCTTTCGCCTTGGGGGGGGGGGGGGCGAAGTTCGTCCGCCCGACTCCGAATGGGGCGAGACTTTTGAGCGGCCTCGTGGTGTGCCAAAAATAGGCCGCGGGCAAGGCCGCGCAAAAATAAGCCCCCGAAGGCTCTGGGCCCCGCAACCCCCAGCGGAAAATGGCCAAAAACGGGTGGCCTATAGCCTTGGGGGGGGGGGGGCGAAGTTCGTCCGCCCGACTCCGAATGGGGCGAGACTTTTGAGAGCGGCCTCCGTGGTGCCAAAAATAGCCGCGGGCAAGGCCGCGCCCAAAAATAAGCCCCCGAAGGCTCTGGCCCCGCAACCCCCAGCGGAAAATGGCCAAAAACGGGTGGCCTATAGCCTTGGGGGGGGGGGGGCGAAGTTCGTCCGCCCGACTCCGAATGGGGCGAGACTTTGCGAGCGAGCGGCCTCCGGGCAAGGTGTAAAAAAATAGGCCGCGGGCAAGGCCGCGCCCAAAAATAAGCCCCCGAAGGCTCATGGCCCCGCAACCCCCAGCGGAAAATGGCCAAAAACGGGTGGCCTATAGCCTTGGGGGGGGGGGGCGAAGTTCGTCCGCCCGACTCCGAATGGGGCGAGAGACTTTGCGAGCGGCCTCCGTGGTGCCAAAAATAGGCCGCGGGCAAGGCCGCGCAAAAAAATAAGCCCCCGAAGGCTCATCAAGGCCCCGCAACCCCCAGCGGAAAATGGCCAAAAACGGGTGGCCTATAGCCTTGGTGGGGGGAGGGGGCGAAGTTCGTCCGCCCGACTCCGAATGGGGCGAGACTTTGCGAGCGGCCTCCGTGTTGCAAAAAAAGGCCGCGGGGCAGGCCGCGCCCAAAAATAAGCAAGGCTCAAGGGGCCCCGCAACCCCCAGCGGAAAATGGCCAAAAACGGGTGGCCTATATAGCTTGGGGGGGGGGGGGGGGCCAATTTCGTCCGCCCGACTCCGAATGGGGCGAGACTTTTTGCGAGCGGCCTCCGTGGTAAAAAAAATAGGCCGCGGGCAAGGCCGCGCCCAAAAATAAGCCCCCGAAGGCTCATGGCCCCGCAACCCCCAGCGGAACAATGGCCAAAAAAACGGGGGGCCTATAGCTTTGGTGGGGGGGGGGGCGAAGTTCCGCCCGCCCGCATCCGAATGGGGCGAGACTTTGCGAGCGGCCTCCCGTGGTAAAAATAAAATAGGCCGGGCAAGCAAGGCGCCCAAAAATAAGCCCCGAAGGCTCTGGGCCCCGCAACCCCCAGCGAAAAAATGGCCAAAAACGGGTGGCCTATAGCCTTGGTGGGGGGCAGGGGCGAAGTTCGTCCGCCCGACTCCGAATGGGGCGAGACTTTGCGAGCGGCTCCGTGGCAAAAAAAAAAAGGCCGGGCAAGGCCGCGCCCAAAAATAAGCCCCCGAAGGCCTGGGCCCCCGCAACCCCCAGCGGAAAATGGCCAAAAACGGGTGGGCTATAGCCTTGGGGGGTGGGGCTGGCCCACTTCGTCCGCCCGACTCCGAATGGGGCGAGACTTTGAGAGCGGCCTCCGTGTGCCAAAAATAGGCCGCGGGCAAGGCCGCGCCCAAAAATAAGCCCCGAAGGCTCTGCGCCCCCCGCAACCCCCAGCGGAAAAAAATGGCCAAAAACGGGTGGCCTATAGCCTTGGGGGGGGGGGGGCGAAGTTCGTCCGCCCGACTCCGAATGGGGCGAGACTTTGCAGCGGCCCCGTGCAAAAATAAAAATAGGCCGCGGGCAAGGCCGCGCCCAAAAATAAGCCCCGAAGGCTCATGGCCCCGCAACCCCCCAGCGGAAAAATGGCCTAAAAACGGGTGGCCTATAGCCTTGGGGGGGGGGGCGAAGTTTCGTCCGCCCGACTCCGAATGGGGGAGACTTTGCGAGCGGCCTCCGTGTGTAAAATAAAAATAGGCCGCGGGCAAGGCCGCGCCCAAAAATAAGCCCCGAAGGGCCCGCGCCCCGCAACCCCCAGCGGAAAATGGCCAAAAACGGGTGGCCTATAGCCTTGGGGGGGGCGGGGGGCGAAGTTCGTCCGCCCGACTCCGAATGGGGAGACTTTGAGAGCGGCCTCCGTGGTGCCAAAAAATAGGCGGGCGGGCAAGGCCGCGCCCAAAAATAAGCCCCCGAAGGCTCAGGTCCCGCAACCCCCAGCGGAAAAATGGCCAAAAACGGGTGGCCTATAGCCTTGGGGGGGGGGCGTGGGTGAAGTTCGTCCGCCCGACTCCGAATGGGGCGAGACTTTGCGAGTGGCCTCCGTGTGAAAAAAATAGGCCAGGGCAAGGGCAAGGCCGCGCCCAAAAATAAGCCCCGAAGGCTCCAAGGGGCCCCGCAACCCCCAGCGGAAAATGGCCAAAAACGGGTGGCCTATAGCCTTGGTGGGGGGGGGGGAAAGAAGTTCGCCCCCGCCCGACTCCGAATGGGGCGTGACTTTGCGCGCCGCCTCCGTGCTAAAAAAATAGGCCGCGGGCAAGGCCGCGCCCAAAAATAAGCCCCGAAGGCTCACGGGTGGCCCCGCAACCCCCAGCGGAAAATGGCCAAAAACGGGTGGCCTATAGCCTTGGTGGGGGGGGGGCGAAGTTCGTCCGCCCGACTCCGAATGGGGCGAGACTTTGCGAGCGGCCTCCGTAAAAATAAAATAGGCCGCGGGCAAGGCCGCGCCCAAAAATAAGCCCCCGAAGGCTCATCAGGGCCCCGCAACCCCCAGCGGAAAAAGGCCAAAAAAACGGGTGGCCTATAGCCTTGGTGGGGGGCGGGGGCGAAGTTCGTCCGCCCGACTCCGAATGGGGCGAGACTTTGCGAGAGCGGCCTCCGCAAAAAAAAAAATAGGCGCGCGGGCAAGGCCGCGCCAAAAATAAGCCCCCGAAGGCCTGGGCCCCGCAACCCCCAGCGGAAAATGGCCAAAAACGGGTGGCCTATAGCCTTGGGGGGGGGGGGGGCGAAGTCCGCCCGTCCGCCCGACTCCGCATGGGGCGAGACTTTGCGAGCGGCCTCCGTGTAAAAAAATAGGCGCGGGCAAGGCCGCAAAAAAAATAAGCCCCGAAGGCTCATGGCCCCGCAAACCCCCAGCGGAAAATGGCCAAAAACGGGTGGCCTATAGCCTTGGGGGGGGGGGGAAGTTCGTCCGCCCGACTCCGAATGGGGCGAGACTTTGCGAGCGGCCTCCGTGTGTGCCAAAAATAGGGCGGGCAAGGCAAGGCCGCGCCCAAAAATAAGCCCCCGAAGGCCAAGGGCCCCGCAACCCCCAGCGGAAAATGGCCAAAAACGGGTGGCCTATAGCCTTGGTGGGGGGGGGGAAGTTCGTCCGCCCGACTCCGAATGGGGCGAGACTTTGCGAGCGGCTCCGTGTGTGCAAAAATAGGCCGCGGGCAAGGCCGCGCCCAAAAATAAGCCCCCGAAGGCCTGGCCCCGCAACCCCCAGCGAAAAATGGCCAAAAACGGGTGGCCTATAGCCTTGGTGGGGGGGGGGGCGAAGTTCGTCCGCCCGACTCCGAATGGGGCGAGACATTGCCAGCGGCCTCCGTGTGTAAAAAATAGGCGCGGGCAAGGCCAAAAAAAAAATAAGCCCCGAAGGCTCAAGGCCCCCCGCCCCCCCAAAAAAAATGGCCAAAAACGGGTGGCCTATAGCCTTGGGGGGGGGGGGGAAGTTCGTCCGCCCGACTCCGAATGGGGCGAGACTTTGCGAGCGGCCTCCGTGGTGCAAAAAAATAGGCCGCGGGCAAGGCCGCGCCCAAAAAAATAAGCCCCGAAGGCTCATGGGCCCCGCAACCCCCAGCGGAAAATGGCCAAAAACGGGTGGCCTATAGCCTTGGGGGGGGGGGGGAAGTTCGTCCGCCCGACTCCGTATGGGGCGAGACTTTGCGAGCGGCCTCCGTGTGCCAAAGATAGGCCGCGGGCACGGCCGCGCCCAAAAATAAGCCCCGAAGGCCTGGCCCCGCAACCCCCAGCGGAAAATGGCCAAAAACGGGTGGCCTATAGCCTTGGTGGGGGGGGGGGCGAAGTTCGTCCGCCCGACTCCGAATGGGGCGAGACTTTGCGAGCGGCCTCCGTGCTAAAATAAAAATAGGCCGCGGGCAAGGCCGCCCAAAAATAAGCCCCCGAAGGCCTGCGCCCCGCAACCCCCAGCGGAAAATGGCCAAAAACGGGTGGCCTATCGCCTTGGTGGGGGGGGGGGCGAAGTTCGTCCGCCCGACTCCGAATGGGGCGAGACTTTGAGAGCGGCCTCCGTGTGTTAAAATAGGCCGCGGGCAAGGCCGCGCCCAAAAATAAGCCCCGAAGGCTCATGGCCCCGCAACCCCCAGCGGAAAATGGCCAAAAACGGGTGGCCTATAGCCTTGGGGGGGGGGGGAAGTTCGTCCGCCCGACTCCGTATGGGGCGAGACTTTGCGAGCGGCCTCCGTGGTGCCAAAAAATAGGCCGCGGGCAAGGCCGCGCCAAAAAAAATAAGCCCCGAAGGCCAGGGCCCCGCAACCCCCAGCGGAAAATGGCCAAAAACGGGTGGCCTATAGCCTTGGGGGGGGGGGGCTAAGTTCGTCCGCCCGACTCCGAATGGGGCGAGACTTTGCGAGCGGCCTCCGTGGTGCAAAAAAAATAGGCGGGCAAGGGCGCCCAAAAAAGGCGCGCCAAAAATAAGCCCCCGAAGGCCTCAGGCCCCGCAACCCCCAGCGGAAAATGGCCAAAAACGGGTGGCCTATAGCCTTGGTGGGGGGGGGGCGAAGTTCGTCCGCCCGACTCCGAATGGGGCGAGACTTTGCGAGCCTCCGTGTGCCAAAAATAGGCCAAGGCGGGCAAGGCCGCCCAAAAATAAGCCCCGAAGGCTCAAGGGCCCCGCAACCCCCAGCGGAAAATGGCCAAAAACGGGTGGCCTATAGCCTTGGGGGGGGGGGGCGAAGTCCGTCCGCCCGACTCCGAATGGGGCGAGACTTTGCGAGCGGCCCGTGGTGTTAAATAGGCCGCGGGCACGGCCGCGCCCAAAAATAAGCCCCAGAAGGCTCTCCGCCCCGCAACCCCCAGCGGAAAATGGCCAAAAACGGGTGGCCTATAGCCTTGGTGGGGGGGGGGGGAAGTTCGTCCGCCCGACTCCGAATGGGGCGAGACTTTGCGAGCGGCCTCCGTGGTGCAAAAAAATAGGCCGCGGGCAAGGCCGCGCCCAAAAATAAGACCCCGAAGGCCTGCGACCCGCAACCCCCCACCGTAAAAATGGCCAAAAAACGGGTGGCCTATAGCCTTGGGGGGGGGTGGGGGGGAAGTTCGTCCGCCCGACTCCGAGTGGGGCGAGACTTTGCGAGCGCCGTGGTGTGCCAAAAATAAAATAGGCCAAGGGCAAGGCCGCGCCCAAAAATAAGCCCCCGAAGGCCGAAGGCATGGCCCCGCAACCCCCAGCGAAAAAAATGGCCAAAAACGGGTGGCCTATAGCCTTGGTGGGGGGGGGGCGAAGTTCGTCCGCCCGACTCCGAATGGGGCGAGACTTTGCGAGCGGCCCGTGTGTAAAAAATAAAATAGGCCGCGGGCAAGGCCGCCCAAAAATAAGCCCCCCGAAGGCTCATGGCCCCGCAACCCCCAGCGGAAAAATGGCCAAAAACGGGGGGGCTATCGCCTGGGGGGGGGGGGGCGAAGTTCGTCCGCCCGACTCCGAATGGGGCGAGACTTTGCGAGAGGGCCTCCCAAAAAAAAATAGGGCGGGCAAGGCCGCAAAAAAAATAAGCCCCGAAGGCTCTGGGCCCCGCAACCCCCAGCGGAAAAAATGGCCAAAAACGGGTGGTGGCTATATAGCCTTGGGGGGGGGGGGCGAAGTTCGTCCCGCCCGACTCCGAATGGGGCGAGACTTTGAGAGCGCCCTGTGTAGGCCAAAAAAAGGGCGCGGGCAAGGCCGCGCCCAAAAATAAGCCCCGAAGGCCTGCGCCCCGCAACCCCCAGCGGAAAAAAATGGCCAAAAACGGGTGGCCTATAGCCTTGGGGGGGGGGGGCGAAGTTCGTCCGCCCGACTCCGAATGGGGCGAGACTTTGCGAGCGGCTCCGTGTGGTGCCAAAAATAGGCCGCGGGCAAGGCCGCGCCCAAAAATAAGCCCCGAAGGCTCTGCGTGCCCCCCAAACCCCCAGCGGAAAAATGGCCAAACAACGGGTGGCCTCTAGCCTTGGTGGGGTGCTGGGTCGTCTTTCGTCCGCGGTTCTCCGAATGGGGCGAGACTTTGCGAGCGGCCTCCGTGTGCCAAAAATAGGCCGCGCGCAAGGCCGCGCCCAAAAATAAGCCCCCGAAGGCTCATGCGCCCCGCAACCCCCAGCAGAAAAAAAATGGCCAAAAACGGGTGGCCTATAGCCTTGGGGGGGGGGGGCGAAGTTCGTCCGCCCGACTCCGAATGGGGGCGAGACTTTGCGAGCGGCCTCCGTGGTGTGCCAAAATAGGTAGGCGGGCAAGGCGCCCAAAAATAAGCCCCCGAAGGCTCCTGGCCCCGCAACCCCCAGCGGAAAATGGCCAAAAACGGGTGGCCTATAGCCTTGGGGGGGGGGGGGCGAAGTTCGTCCGCCCGACTCCGAATGGGGCGAGACTTTCCGAGCGGCCCCGTGTGCCAAAAAAATAGGCCGCGGGCAAGGCCGCCCAAAAATAAGCCCCGAAGGCCTGCGGCCCCGCAACCCCCAGCGGAAAATGGCCAAAAACGGGTGGCCTATAGCCTTGGTGGGGGGGGGGAAGTTCGTCCGCCCGATCCGAATGGGGCGAGACTTTGCGAGCGGCCCGTGGTGCCAAAAATAGGCCGCGGGCAAGGCCGCGCCCAAAAATAAGCCCCCGAAGGCTCATGGCCCCGCAACCCCCAGCGGGCCAAAAAAAACGGGTGGCCTATAGCCTGGGGGGGGGCGGGGGCGAAGTCTCGTCCGCCCGACTCCGAATGGGGCGAGACTTTGCGAGCGGCCGTGTGCCAAAAAATAGGGCGGGCAAGGCAAGGCGCCCAAAAATAAGCCCCCGAAGGCTCAGGCCCCGCAACCCCCCAGGAAAAAAAATGGCAAAAAAACGGGTGGCCTATAGCCTTGGTGGGGGTGGGGGCGAAGTTCGTCCGCCCGACTCCGAATGGGGCGAGACTTTGCGAGCGGCCTCCAAAAAAAAAAAATAGGCCGCGGGCAAGGCCGCGCCCAAAAATAAGCCCCCGAAGGCTCTGCGGCCCCGCAACCCCCAGCGGAAAATGGCCAAAAACGGGTGGCCTATAGCCTTGGTGGGGGGGGGCGAAGTTCGTCCGCCCGACTCCGAATGGGGCGAGACTTTGCGAGCGGCCTCCCGTGTAAAAAAAATAGGCCGCGGGCAAGGCCGCGCCCAAAAATAAGCCCCAAGGAAGGCCATGGCCCCGCAACCCCCAGCGGAAAAATGGCCAAAAACGGGTGGCCTATAGCCTTGGGGGGGGGGGCGATGTTCGTCCGCCCGACTCCGAATGGGGCGAGACTTTGCGAGCGGCCTCCAAAAAAAAAAAATAGGCCGCGGGCAAGGCCGCGCCCAAAAATAAGCCCCGAAGGCTCTGCCCCGCCCCGCAACCCCCAGCGGAAAATGGCCAAAAACGGGTGGCCTATAGCCTTGGTGGGGGGGGGGGCGAAGTTCGTCCGCCCGACTCCGAATGGGGCGAGACTTTGCGAGCGGCCTCCGTGGTGCCAAAAATAGGGCCGGGCAAAGGCCAAAAATAAGCCCCCGAAGGCTCAAGGCCCCGCAACCCCCAGCGGGAAAAATGGCCAAAAACGGGTGGCCTATAGCCTTGGGGGGGGGGGGGCGAAGTTCGTCCGCCCGACTCCGAATGGGGCGAGACTTTGCGAGCGGCCTCCGTGTGTGCAAAAATAGGCCGCGGGCAAGGCCGCGCCCAAAAATAAGCCCCCGAAGGCTCAAGCGCCCCCCGCAACCCCCAGCGGAAAAATGGCCAACAACCGGGTCGCCTATAGCCTTGGTGGGGGGGGGTGGCGACGTGCGCACGCCCGACTCCGTATGGGTTGAGTATTTGCGAGCTGCCTCCGTGTGCCAAAAATAGGCCGCGGGCAAGGCCGCGCCCAAAAATGAGCCCGCGAAGGCCTGGCCCCGCAACCCCCAGCGGAAAATGGCCAAAAACGGGTGGCCTATAGCCTTGGGGGGGCGGTGGGGAAGTTCGTCCGCCCGACACCGAATGGGGCCAGACTTTCCGAGCGGCTCCCGTGGTGCCAAAATAAAAATAGGCCGCGGGAAGGCCGCGCCCAAAAATAAGCCCCCGAAGGCTCCAGCCCCGCAACCCCCAGCGGAAAATGGCCAAAAACGGGTGGCCTATAGCCTTGGGGGGGGGTGCGAAGTTCGTCCGCCCGACTCCGAATGGGGCGAGACTTTGAGAGCGGCCTCCGTGTGCAAAAAAAAATAGGCCGCGGGCAAGGCCGCGCCAAAAAAAATAAGCCCCGAAGGCTCATGCGCCCCGCAACCCCCAGCGGAAAAATGGCCAAAAAACGGGTGGCCTATAGCCTTAGTGGGGGGAGGTGGCGAAGTTCTTACGCCCGACTCCGAATGGGGCGAGACTTTGCGAGCGGGCTCCGTGTGCCTTAAATAGGCCGCGGGCAAGGCCGCGCCCAAAAATAAGCCCCCGAAAGGCTCATGGGCCCCGCAACCCCCCCCCGGTAAAATGGCCAAAAAACGGGGGGGCTTTTTGCCTGGGGGGGGGCGGGGGCGAAGTTCGTCCGCCCGACTCCGAATGGGGCGAGACTTTGCGAGCGGCCTCCGTGTGCCAAAAATAGGCCGCGGGCAAGGCCGCGCCCAAAAATAAGCCCCCGAAAGCAGCGTCCCGCAACCCCACAGCGGAAAAATGGCCAAAAAACGGGTGGCCTATAGCCTTGGTGGGGGGCGGGGGCGAAGTTCGTCCGCCCGACTCCGAATGGGGCGAGACTTTGCGAGCGGCCTCCGTGGTGTAAAAAAAAAATAGGCCGCGGGCAAGGCCGCGCCCAAAAATAAGCCCCCGAAGGCTCTGCGCCCCGCAACCCCCAGCGGAAAATGGCCAAAAACGGGTGGCCTATAGCCTTGGTGGGGGGGGGGCGAAGTTCGTCCGCCCGACTCCGAATGGGGCGAGACTTTGCGAGCGGCCTCCGTGGTGTTAAAAATAGACCGCGGGCAAGGCCGCGCCCAAAAATAAGCCCCGAAGGCTCTGCCCCGCAACCCCCAGCGGAAAATGGCCAAAAACGGGTGGCCTATAGCCTTGGTGGGGGGGGGGGAAGTTCGTCCGCCCGACTCCGAATGGGGCGAGACTTTGCGAGCGGCCTCCGTGAAAAAAAAAATAGGCCGCGGCGGGCAAGGCCGCGCCCAAAAATAAGCCCCCGAAGGCTCAGGCCCCGCAACCCCCAGCGAAAAATGGCGAAAAAGCGGGTGGCCTATAGCGTTGGGGGGGGGGGGGGAAGTTCGTCCGCCCGACTCCGAATGGGGCGAGACTTTGCGAGCGGCCTCCGTGCCAAAAAAATAGGCCGCGGGCAAGGCCGCGCCCAAAAATAAGCCCCCGAAGGGCTGCGTCCCGCAAGCCCCCAGCGGAAAATTGGCAAATATACGGGTGGCCTATAGCCTTGGTGGGGGGGGGGGGGGCGAAGTTCGTCCGCCCGACTCCGAATGGGGCGAGACTTTGCGAGCGGCCTCCGTGTGCCAAAAATAGGCCGCGGGCAAGGCCGCGCCCAAAAATAAGCCCCCGAAGGCCTGCGTCCCGCAACCCCCAGCGGAAAAATGGCCAAAAAACGGGTGGCCTATAGCCTTGGTGGGGGGCGGGGGCGAAGTTCGTCCGCCCGACTCCGAATGGGGCGAGACTTTGCGAGCGGCCTCCGTGTGCCAAAAATAGGCCGCGGGCAAGGCCGCGCCCAAAAATAAGCCCCCGAAGGACTCAAGGCCCCCGCAACCCCCAGCGGAAAAAATGGCCAAAAAAACGGGGGGCCTATAGCCTTGGGGGGGGGGGGGCGAAGTTCGTCCGCCCGACTCCGAATGGGGCGAGACTTTGCGAGCGGCCCGTGTGAAAAAAAAAAAAATAGGCCGCGGGCAAGGCCGCGCCAAAAAAATAAGCCCCGAAGGCTCATGGCCCCGCAACCCCCCCGCGTAAAAAGGGCCAAAAACGGGGGGGCCTTTTGCCTGGGTGGGGGCGGGGGCGAAGTTCGTCCGCCCGACTCCGAATGGGGCGAGACTTTGCGAGCGGCCTCCGTGTGCCAAAAATAGGCCGCGGGCAAGGCCGCGCCCAAAAATAAGCCCCCGAAGGCCTGCGTCCCGCAACCCCCAGCGGAAAAATGGCCAAAAAACGGGTGGCCTATAGCCTTGGGGGGGGGCGGGGGCGAAGTTCGTCCGCCCGACTCCGAATGGGGCGAGACTTTGCGAGCGGCCTCCGTGTGCCAAAAATAGGCCGCGGGCAAGGCCGCGCCCAAAAATAAGCCCCCGAAGGCTCTGGGCCCCGCAACCCCCAGCGGAAAATGGCCAAAAACGGGTGGCCTATAGCATTGTGGGGGGGAGGGGGCGTAGTTCGTCCTCCCGACTCCGAATGGGGCGAGACTTTGCGAGCGGCCCCGTGTGCAAAAAAAATAGGCCGCGGGCAAGGCCGCGCCCAAAAATAAGCCCCGAAGGCTCTGCGCCCCCGCAACCCCCCATGCGGAAAATGGCCAAAAAAACGGGTGGCCTATACCCTTGGTGGGGGGGGGGGGAAAGTCGTCCGTCCGCCCGACTCCGAATGGGGCGAGACTTTGCGAGCGGCCTCCAAAAAAAAAAATAGGGGCGGGCAAGGCCGCGCCCAAAAATAAGCCCCGAAGGCTCAGGGCCCCGCAACCCCCAGCGGAAAATGGCCAAAAACGGGTGGCCTATAGCTTGGTGGGGGGCGGGGGCGAAGTTCGTCCGCCCGACTCCGAATGGGGCGAGACTTTGCGAGCGGCCTCCGTGTGTGCCAAAATAGGCCGCGGGCAAGGCCAAAAAAAAAAAATAAGCCCCCGAAGGCTCAAGGCCCCGCAACCCCCAGCGGAAAATGGCCAAAAACGGGTGGCCTATAGCGTTGGGGGGGGGGCGGGCGAAGTTCCTCCGCCGGACTCCGAATGGGGCGAGACTTTGCGAGCGGCCTCCGTGTGCAAAAATAGGCCGCGGGCAAGGCCGCGCCAAAAATAAGCCCCCGAAGGCTCTGCCCCCCGCAACCCCCAGCGGAAAAATGGCCAAAAACGGGTGGCCTATAGCCTTGGGGGGGGGGGGGGGTTCGTCCGCCCGACTCCGAATGGGGCGAGACTTTGCGAGCGGCCTCCGTGGTGCAAAAAAATAGGCCGCGGGCAAGGCCGCGCCCAAAAATAAGCCCCCGAAGGCTCATGGGCCCCGCAACCCCCAGCGGAAAATGGCCAAAAACGGGTGGCCTATAGCCTTGTGGGTGGGGGGGGCGAAGTTCGTCCGCCCGACTCCGAATGGGGCGAGACTTTGCGAGCGGCCCGTGTGTGTAAAAATAGGCCGCGGGCAAGGCCGCGCCCAAAAATAAGCCCCCGAAGGCTCAGGCCCCCGCAACCCCCAGCAGAAAAATGGCCAAAAACGGGGGGGCTATTGGCCTGGGGGGGGGAGGGGGCGAAGTTCGTCCGCCCGACACCGAATGGGGCGAGACTTTGCGAGCGGCCTCCGTGTGCAAAAAAAATAGGCCGCGGGCAAGGCGCGCCCAAAAATAAGCCCCCGAAGAAGGCTCATGGCCCCGCAACCCCCAGCGGAAAATGGCCAAAAACGGGTGGCCTATAGCCTTGGGGGGGGGGGGCGAAGTTCGTCCGCCCGACTCCGAATGGGGCGAGACTTTGCGAGCGCCTCCGTGGTCCAAATATAGGCCGCGGGCAAGGCCGCGCCCAAAAATAAGCCCCCGAAGGCTCAAGGGCAACCCCCGGAAAACCCCCAGCGGAAAAATGGCCAAAAACGGGTGGCCTATAGCCTTGGGGGGGGGGGCGAAGTTCGTCCGCCCGACTCCGAATGGGGCGAGACTTTGCGAGCGGCCTCCGTGTGTGTGCCAAAATAGGCCGCGGGCAAGGCCGCGCCCAAAAATAAGCCCCGAAAGGCTCAGGGCCCCGCAACCCCCAGCGGAAAATGGCCAAAAACGGGTGGCCTATAGCCTTGGGGGGGGGGGGGGGAAGTTCGTCCGCCCGACTCCGAATGGGGCGAGACTTTGCGAGCGGCCTCCGTGGTGGTAAAATAGGCCGCGGGCGGGGCAAGGCGCCCAAAAATAAGCCCCCGAAGGCTCATGGGGGCCCCGCAAACCCCCAGCGGAAAATGGCCAAAAACGGGTGGCCTATAGCCTTGGTGGGGGGGGGGGCGAAGTTCGTCCCCGACTCCGAATGGGGCGAGACTTTGCGAGCGGCCTCCGTGTGTGTAAAAAAAATAGGCCGCGGGCAAGGCCGCGCCCAAAAATAAGCCCGAAAAGGCTGGGCCCCGCAACCCCCAGCGGAAAATGGCCAAAAACGGGTGGCCTATAGCCTTGTGGGGGGGGGGGGCGAAGTTCGTCCGCCCGACTCCGAATGGGATCGAGAATTTGCGAGCGGCAACCGTGTGCAAAAAAAATAGGCCGCGGGCAAGGCCGCGCCCAAAAATAAGCCCCGAAGGCTCAGGGCCCCGCAACCCCCAGCGGAAAATGGCCAAAAACGGGTGGCCTATAGCCTTGGTGGGGGGAGGGGGCGAAGTTCGTCCGCCCGACTCCGAATGGGGCGAGACTTTGCGAGCGGCCTCCGTGTGCCAAAAATAGGCCGCGGGCAAGGCCGCGCCCAAAAATAAGCCCCGAAGGCTCATGGGCCCCGCAACCCCCAGCGGAAAATGGCCAAAAACTGGTGGCCTATAGCCATGTAGTGGGTAGGGGGGTAGTTCGTCCGCCCGACTCCGAATGGGGCGAGACTTTGCGAGCGGCCTCCGTGTGCAAAAATAGGCCGCGGGCAAGGCCGCGCCCAAAAATAAGCCCCCGAAGAAGGCTGGGGGCCCCGCAACCCCCAGCGGAAAATGGCCAAAAACGGGTGGCCTATAGCCTTGGTGGGGGGGGGGGCGAAGTTCGTCCGCCCGACTCCGAATGGGGCGAGACTTTGCGAGCGGCCTCCGTGGTGCCAAAAAATAGGCCGCGGTCAAGGTCGCGCCCAAAAATAAGCCCCCGAAGGCTCTGGGGCCCCGCAACCCCCAGCGGAAAATGGCCAAAAACGGGTGGCCTATAGCCTGGTGGGGGGGGGGGCGAAGTTCGTCCGCCCGACTCCGAATGGGGCGAGACTTTGCGAGCGGCCTCCGTGTGCAAAAATAGGCCGCGGGCAAGGCCGCGCCAAAAAAATAAGCCCCCGAAGGCTGCGCCCCGCAACCCCCAGCGGAAAATGGCCAAAAACGGGTGGCCTATAGCCTTGGTGGGGGGGGGGCGAAGTTCGTCCGCCCGACTCCGAATGGGGCGAGACTTTGCGAGCGGCCTCCGTGGTGCAAAAAATAGGCCGCGGGCAAGGCCGCGCCCAAAAATAAGCCCCCGAAGGCTCATGGGCCCCGCAAACCCCCAGCGAAAAATGCCAAAAAACCGGGTGGCCTTTTGCATTGGGGGGGGGGGGCGAAGTTCGTCCGCCCGACTCTGAATGGGGCGAGACTTTGCGAGCGGCCTCCGTGGTGCAAAAAAAATAGGCCGCGGGCAAGGCCGCGCCCAAAAATAAGCCCCCGAAGGCTCAAGGCCCCGCAACCCCCAGCGGAAAATGGCAAACGGGGTGGCCTATAGCCTTGGGGGGGGGGGCGAAGTTCGTCCGCCCGACTCCGAATGGGGCGAGACTTTGCGAGCGGCCTCCGTGGTGTGCAAAAATAGGCGCGGGCAAGGGCGCGCGCAAAAATAAGCCCCCGAAGGCTCAAGGCCCCGCAACCCCCAGCGGAAAATGGCCAAAAACGGGTGGCCTATAGCCTTGGTGGGGGGGGGGCGAAGTTTGTCCGCCCGACTCCGAATGTGGCGAGACTTTGAGAGCGGACTACGTGTGCAAAAAATAGGCCGCGGGCAGGGACGCGCCCAAAAATAATCCCCCGAAGGCTCCTGGGCCCCGCAACCCCCAGCGGAAAAAGGCCAAAAAACGGGGTGGCCTATAGCCTTGGGGGGGGGTGGGGGCGAAGTTCGTCCGCCCGACTCCGAATGGGGCGAGACTTTGCGAGCGGCCTCCGTGTGCCAAAATAGGCCGCGGGCAAGGCCGCGCCCAAAAATAAGCCCCCGAAGCCCAGCGAACAGCACCCCACCCGCGTGAAAATGGCCAATAAACGGGTGGCCTATAGCCTTGGTGGGGGGCGGGGGCGAAGTTCGTCCGCCCGACGCCGACTGGGGCGAGACTTTGCGCGCGGCCTCCGTGGTGTAAAATAAAATAGGCCGCGGGCAAGGCCGCGCCCAAAAATAAGCCCCGAAGGCTCTGCGCCCCGCAACCCCCAGCGAAAAATGGCAAAAAACGGGTGGCCTATAGCCTTGGGGGGGGGGGGGCGAAGTTCTTGCGCGCGACGCCGAATGGTGCGAGACTTTGCGAGCGGCCTCCGTGTGCCAAAATAGGCCGGGCAAGGGCAAGGCCGCGCCCAAAAATAAGCCCCAAGGCTCCTGGGCCCCGCAACCCCCAGCGGAAAATGGCCAAAAACGGGTGGCCTATAGCCTTGGTGGGGGGATGGGGCGAAGTTCGTCCGCCCGACTCCGAATGGGGCGAGACTTTGCGAGCGGCCTCCGTGTGTGCCAAATATAGGTCGCGGGCAAGGCCGCGCCCAAAAATAAGCCCCCGAAAGGCTCAGGGCCCCGCAACCCCCAGCGGAAAATGGCCAAAAACGGGTGGCCTATAGCCTTGGTGGGGGGGGGGGCGAAGTTCGTCCGCACGACTCCGAATGGGGCGAGACTTTGCGAGCGGCCTCCGTGCCAAAATAGGCCGCGGGCAAGGCAGGCGGGCAAGGCCGCGCCCAAAAATAAGCCCCGAAGGCTCATGGGCCCCGCAAACCCCCAGCGAAAAATGGCCAACACACGGGTGGCCTATAGCCTTGGTGGGGGGCGGGGGCGAAGTTCGTCCGCCCGTCTCCGAATGGGGCGAGACTTTGCGAGCGGCCTCCGTGCCAAAAAAAAAATAGGCCGCGGGCAAGGCCGCGCCCAAAAATAAGACCCCGAAAGAAGGCTCAAGGCCCCGCAACCCCCAGCGGAAAATGGCCAAAAACGGGTGGCCTATAGCCTTGGTGGGGGGGGCGGGCGAAGTTCGTCCGCCCGACTCCGAATGGGGCGAGACTTTGGGAGCGTCCTCCGTGGTGCGTGTGCCAAAATAGGCCGCGGGCAAGGCCGCGCCCAAAAATAAGCCCCGAAGGCTCTGGGCCCCCCGCAACCCCCAGCGGAAAAATGGCCAAAAAACGGGTGGCCTATAGCCTTGGGGGGGGGAGGGTCGAAGTTCGTCCGCCAGACACCGGATGGGGCGAGACTTTACGAGCGGCCTCCGTGTGCCAAAAATACGCCGCGGGCAAGGCCGCGCCCAAAACTAACCCCCCGAAGGCGTGCTGCCGGCATCCCCCAGCGGAAAAATGGCCAAAAAACGGGTGGCCTATAGCCTTGGGGGGGGGGGCGGGCGAAGTTCGTCCGCCGGACTCGGAATGGGGCGAGACTTTGCGAGCGGCCCGTGGTGCCAAAAATAGGCCGCGGGCAAGGCCGCAAAAATAAAAAATAAGCCCCGAAGGCTCATGGCCCCGCAACCCCCAGCGGAAAATGGCCAAAAACGGGTGGCCTATAGCCATGGTGGGGGGGGGGCGAAAGTTCGTCCGCCCGACTCCGAATGGGGCGAGAGACTTTGAGAGCGGCCTCCGTGTTAAAATAGGCCAGGGCGGGCAAGGCCGCGCCCAAAAATAAGCCCCCGAAGGCTCATGGGCCCCGCAACCCCCAGCGGAAAATGGCCAAAAACGGGTGGCCTATATCCTTGGCGGGGGGTGGGGGCGAAGTTCTTCCGCCCGCCTCCGAATGGGGCGAGACTTTGCGAGCGGCCTCCGTGCCAAAAATAGCCGCGGGCAAGGCGCCCAAAAATAAGCCCCCGAAGGCTCAAGGCCTGGGCCCCCGCAACCCCCAGCGGAAAATGGCCAAAAACGGGTGGCCTATAGCCTTGGTGGGGGGGGGGCGAAGTTCGTCCGCCCGACTCCGAATGGGGCGAGACTTTGCGAGCGGCCTCCGTGTGCAAAAAAATAGGCCGCGGGCAAGGCCGCGCCAAAATAAAAAAATAAGCCCCCCGAAGGCTCAGGGGCCCCGCAACCCCCAGCGGAAAATGGCCAAAAACGGGTGGACTAAAGCCTTGGAGGGGGGCGTGGGCGAAGGTCGTCCGCCCGACTCCGAATGGGGCTATACTTTGCGAGCGTCCTCCGTGTTAAAAAAATAGGCCGCGGGCAAGGCCGCGCCCAAAAATAAGCCCCCGAAGGCTCATGGCCCCGCAACCCCCCAGCGGAAAAATGGCCAAAAAACGGGTGGCCTATAGCCTTGGTGGGGGGCGGGGGCGAAGTTCGTCCGCCCAACTCCGAATGGGGCGAGACTTTGCGAGCGGCCTACGTGTGCCAAAAATAGCGCCGCGCCCAAGGCCGCTCCCAAAAATAAGGCCCCGAAGGCCTCTGTCCCGCAACCCCCCAGCGGAAAAATGGCCAAAAAACGGGTGGCCTATAGCCTTGGCGGGGGGCGGGGGCGAAGTTCGTCCGCCCGACTCCGAATGGGGCGAGACTTTGCGAGCGCGCCCGACTAGTGCCAAAAATAGTCCGCGGGCAAGGACGCGACCAAAAATAAGCCCCCTAAGGCTCAGGCCCCGCAACCCCCAGCGGAAAATGGCCAAAACGGGTGGCCTATAGCCTTGGGGGGGGGGGGGGCGAAGTTCGTCCCGCCCGACTCCGAATGGGGCGAGACTTTGCGAGCGGCCTCCGTGTGTGCAAAAATAGGCCGCGGGCAAGGCCGCGCCCAAAAATAAGCCCCCGAAGGCTCTGGCCCCGCAACCCCCAGCGGAAAATGCCCAAAAACGGGGGGCCCTATAGCCTGGTGGGGGGGGGGGGCGAAGTTCGTCCGCCCGACTCCGAATGGGGCGAGACTTTGCGAGCGGCCTCCGTGGCAAAAAAAAATAGGCCGCGGGCAAGGCCGCTCCCAAAAATAAGCCCCCGAAGGCTCATGGGCCCCGCAACCCCCAGCGGAAAAAATGGCCAAAAACGGGTGGCCTATAGCCTTGGTGGGGGGGGGGGAAGTTCGTCCGCCCGACTCCGAATGGGGCGAGACTTTGCGAGCGGCCTCCGTGTGTTGTAAAAAATAGGCAGCGGGCAAGGCGGGGCGCACAAAAAAGACCCCGAAGGCCATGGCCCCGCAACCCCCAGCGGAAAATGGCCAAAAACGGGTGGCCTATAGCCTTGGGGGGGGGGGACGAAGTTCGTCCGCCCGACTCCGAATGGGGCGGGACTTTGCGAGCGGCCTCCGTGGTGTGCAAAAAATAGGCCGCGGGCAAGGCCGCGCCCAAAAATAAGCCCCCGAAGGCTCTGCGGCCCCGCAACCCCAGCGGAAAAATGGCCAAAAACGGGTGGCCTATAGCCTTGGTGGGGGGGGGGCGAAGTTCGTCCGCCCGACTCCGAATGGGGCGAGACTTTGCGAGCGGCGTCCGTGGTGCCAAAAATAGGCCGCGGGCAAGGCGCCCAAAAATAAGCCCCCGAAGGCTCTGGGCCCCGCAACCCCCAGCGGAAAATGGCCAAAAACGGGTGGCCTATAGCCTTGGTGGGGGCGGGGGCGAAGTTCGTCCGCCCGACTCAGAATGGGGCGAGACTTTGCGAGCGGCCTCCGTGCCAAAAAAAATAGGCCGCGGGCAAGGCCGCGCCCAAAAATAAGCCCCGAAGCAGGCCCCGCAACCCCCAGCGGAAAAAATGGCCAAAAACGGGTGGCCTATAGCCTTGGTGGGGGGGGGGGGAAGTTCGTCCGCCCGACTCCGAATGGGGCGAGACTTTGCGAGCGGCGTCCGTGGTGCCAAAAATAGGCCGCGGGCAAGGCCGCGCCAAAAATAAGCCCCGAAGGCTCATGGCCCCGCAACCCCCAGCGGAAAATGGCCAAAAACGGGTGGCCTATAGCCTTGGTGGGGGGGGGGGCGAAGTTCGTCCGCCCGACTCCGAATGGGGCGAGACTTTTCGAGCGGCCCGTGCCAAAAAAAATAGGCCGCGGGCAAGGCCGCGCCCAAAAATAAGCCCCCGAAGGCTCATGTCCCGCAACCCCCCAGCGGAAAAATGGCCAAAAAACGGGTGGCCTATAGCCTTGGGGGGGGGAGGGGGCGAAGTTCGTCCGCCAGACTCCTACTGGGGGGAGACTTTGTGAGCGGCCTCCGTGTGCCAAAAATAGGCCGCGGGCAAGGCCGCCCAAAAAAATAAGCCCCGAAGGCTCTGGCCCCGCAACCCCCAGCCCAAAAAAGGAAAAAAAAAGGGTGGCCTATAGCCTTGGTGGGGGGCTGGGGCAAAGTTAGTCCGCCCGACTCCGAATGGGGCGAGACTTTGAGAGCGGCCTCCGGGTGCCAAAAATAGGCCGCGGGCAAGGCCGCGCCCAAAAATAAGCCCCGAAGAAGGCTCAGGCCCCGCAACCCCCAGCCGAAAAATGGCCAAAAAACGGGTGGCCTATAGCCTTGGTGGGGGGCGGGGGCGAAGTTCGTCCGCCCGACTCCGAATGGGGCGAGACTTTGCGAGCGGCCTCCGTGTGCCAAAAATAGGCCGCGGGCAAGGCCGCGCCCAAAAATAAGCCCCCGAAGGCCTGCGTCCCGCAACCCCCCAGCGGAAAAATGGCCAAAAAACGGGTGGCCTATAGCCTTGGTGGGGGGAGGGGGCGAAGTTCGTCCGCCCGACTCCGAATGGGGCGAGACTTTGCGAGCGGCCTCCGTGTGCCAAAAATAGGCCGCGGGCAAGGCCGCGCCCAAAAATAGGCCGCGGGCAAGGCCGCGCCCAAAAATAAGCCCCCGAAGGCCTGCGTCCCGCAACCCCCCAGCGGAAAAATGGCCAAAAAACGGGTGGCCTATAGCCTTGGTGGGGGGGGGGGCGAAGTTCGTCCGCCCGACTCCGAATGGGGCGAGACTTTGCGAGCGGCCTCCGTGTGCCAAAAATAGGCCGCGGGCAAGGCCGCGCCCAAAAATAAGCCCCCGAAGGCAAGGGCGCCCCGCAACCCCCAGCGGAAAATCGCCAAAACACGGGTGGCCTATACACTTGGTGGGGGGTGGGTGCGTAGTTCGTCCGCCCGACTCCGTTTTGGGCGAGACTTTGCGAGCGGCCTCCGTGTTCAAAAAATAGGCCGCGGGCAAGGCCGCGCCCAAAAATAAGCCCCGAAGGCTCATGGGCCCCGCAACCCCCAGCGGAAAAATGGCCAAAAAACGGGTGGCCTATAGCCTTGGTGGGGGAAGGGGGCGAAGTTCGTCCGCCCGACTCCGAATGGGGCGAGACTTTGCGAGCGGCCTCCGTGTGATAAAATAGGCCGCGGGCAAGGCCGCGCCCAAAAATAAGCCCCCGAAGGCCTGCGTCCCGCAACCCCCCAGCGGAAAAATGGCCAAAAAACGGGTGGCCTATAGCCTTGGTGGGGGCGGGGACGAAGTTCGTCCCCCCGACTCCGAATGGGGCGAGACTTTGCGAGCGGCCTCCGTGTGCCAAAAATAGGCCGCGGGCAAGGCCGCGCCCAAAAATAAGCCCCCGAAGGCCATGGGCCCCGCAACCCCCAGCGGAAAATGGCCAAAAAAACGGGGGGCCTATAGCCTTGGTGGGGGGCGGGGTCGAAGTTCGTCCGCCCGACTCCGAATGGGGCGAGACTTTGCGAGCGGCCTCCGTGGTGTAAAAAAAATAGGCCGCGGGCAAGGCCGCGCCCAAAAATAAGCCCCGAAGGCTCATGGGCCCCGCAACCCCCAGCGGAAATTGGCCAAATAACGGGTGGCCTATAGCCTTGGTGGGGGGCGGGGCGAAGTTCGTCCGCCCGACTCCGAATGGTGCGAGACTTTGCGAGCGGCCTCCGTGTGCCAAAAATAGGCCGCGGGCAAGGCCGCGCCCAAAAATAAGCCCCCGAAGGCTCATGGGCCCCGCAACCCCCAGCGGAAAATGGCCAAAAACGGGTGGCCTATAGCCTTGGTGGGGGGGGGGCGAAGTTCGTCCGCCCGACTCCGAATGGGGCGAGACTTTGCGAGCGGCCTCCGGTGTTAAAAATAGGCCGCGGGCAAGGCCGCGCCCAAAAATAAGCCCCGAAGGCTCAAGGCCCCGCAACCCCCAGCGGAAAATGGCCAAAAACGGGTGGGCTATAGCCTTGGTGGGTGGGTCTGGCGAAGTTCGTCCGCCCGACTCCGAATGGGGCGAGACTTTGCGAGCGGACGCCCGCCGCACAAAAATAGGCCGCGGGCAAGGCCGCGCCCAAAAATAAGCCCCCGAAGGCCTGCGTCCCGCAACCGCCCAGCGGAAAAATGGCCAAAAAACGGGTGGCCTATAGCCTTGGTGGGGGGCGGGGGCGAAGTTCGTCCGCCCGACTCCGAATGGGGCGAGACTTTGCGAGCGGCCTCCGTGTGCCTAAAATAGGCCGCGGGCAAGGCCGCGCCCAAAAATAAGCCCCCGAAGGCTCAGGCCCCGCAACCCCCCAGCGGAAAATGGCCAAAAACGGGTGGCCTATAGCCTTGGGGGGGGGGGGGCGAAGTTCGTCCGCCCGACTCCGAATGGGGCGAGACTTTGCGAACGGCCTCCGTGTTCCAAAATAGGCCGCGGGCAAGGCCGCGCCCAAAAATAAGCCCCCGAAGGCTCAGCGCCCCGCAACCCCCAGCGGAAAATGGCCAAAAACGGGTGGCCTATAGCCTTGGTGGGGGGGGGGGCGAAGTTCGTCCGCCCGACTCCGAATGGGGCGTGACTTTGCGAGCAGCCTCCGTGGTGTTAAAAAATAGGCCGGGCGGGCAAGGCCGCCCAAAAATAAGCCCCCGAAGGCTCTGCGTCCCCGCAACCCCCAGCGGAAAATGGCCAAAAACGGGTGGCCTATAGCCTTGGGGGGGGGGGGCCAAGTTCGTCCGCACGACTCCGAATGGGGCGAGACTTTGCGAGCGGCCTCCGTGTGGCAAAAATAGGCGGCGGGCAGGGCGGCGCCCAAAAATAAGCCCCCGAAGGCTCTGGGCCCCGCAACCCCCAGCGGAAAATGGCCAAAAACGGGTGGCCTATAGCCTTGGTGGGGGGAGGGGGCGAAGTTCTTCCCCCCAAATCACACTTCTGCGAGACTTTCAGAGCTGCCGACGTGTGAAAAAAATAGGCCGCGGGCAAGGCCGCGCCCAAAAATAAGCCCCCGAAGGCTCTGGTCCCGCAAACCCCCAGCCCAAAAAGGCCAAAAACCCGGGTGGCCTATAGCCTTGGTGGGGGGCGGGGGCGAAGTTCGTCCGCCCGACTCCGAATGGGGCGAGACTTTGCGAGCGGCCTCCGTGTGCCAAAAATAGGCCGCGGGCAAGGCAAGGCCGCGCCAAAAAATAAGCCCCCGAAGGCCTGCGTCCCGCAACCCCCCAGCGGAAAAATGGCCAAAAAACGGGTGGCCTATAGCCTTGGTGGGGGGGGGGGGCGAAGTTCGTCCGCCCGACTCCGAATGGGGCGAGACTTTGCGAGCGGCCTCCGTGTGTCAAAAATTTGCCGCGGGCAAGGCCGCGGCCAAAAATAAGCCCCGAAGGCTCAAGGCCCCCAAACCCCAGCGGAAAATGGCCAAAAACGGGTGGCCTATAGCCTTGGTGGGGGGGGGGCGAAGTTCGTCCGCCCGACTCCGAATGGGGCGAGACTTTGCGAGCGGCCTCCGTGTGCCAAAAATAGGCGGCGGGCAAGGCCGCGCCCAAAAATAAGCCCCGAAGGCTCTGCGCCCCGCAACCCCCAGCGGAAAATGGCAAAAAAAGGGTGGCCAATAGCCTTGGTGGGGGCGGGGGCGAAGTTCGTCCGCCCGACTCCGAATGGGGCGAGACTTTGCGAGCGGCCTCCGTGGTGCCAAAATAGGCCGCGGGCAAGGCCGCGCCCAAAAATAAGCCCCCGAAGGCTCTGGGCCCCGCAACCCCCAGCGGAAAATGGCCAAAAACGGGTGGCCTATAGCCTTGGTGGGGGGGGGGGAAGTTCGTCCGCCCGACTCCGAATGGGGCGAGACTTTGCGAGCGGCCTCCGTGGTGCCAAAATAGGCCGCGGGCAAGGCCGCGCCCAAAAATAAGCCCCGAAGGCTCAAGGCCCCGCAACCCCCAGCGGAAAATGGCCAAAAACGGGTGGCCTATAGCCTTGGTGGGGGGGGGGGCGAAGTTCGTCCGCCCGACTCCGAATGGGGCGAGACTTTGCGAGCGGCCCTCCGTGTGTGTTAAAAATAGGCCGCGGGCAAGGCCACGCCCAAAAATAAGCCCCCGAAGGCTCATGCGCCCCGCAACCCCCAGCGGAAAATGGCCAAAAACGGGTGGCCTATAGCCTTGGGGGGGGGGGGGGCGAAGTTCGTCCGCCCGACCGAATGAATGGGGCGAGACTTTGCGAGCGGCCTCCGTGGTGTTAAAAATAGGCCGCGGGCCAGGCCTCGCCCAAAAATAAGCCCCCGAAGGCCTGCGGCCCGCCACCCGCCAGCGGACAAGTGGCCACAAAACGGGTGGCCTATAGCCTTGGGGGGGGGGGGCGGCGAAGTTCGTCCGCCGGACTCAGAATGGCGCGAGACTGTGCGAGGCGCCTCCGTGTGTAAAAAAATAGGCCGCGGGCAAGGCCGCGCCCAAAAATAAGCCCCGAAGGCTGCGTGGCCCCGCAACCCCCAGCGGAAAATGGCCAAAAACGGGTGGCCTATAGCCTTGGTGGGGGGGGGGCGAAGTTCGTCCGCCCGACTCCGAATGGGGGGCGAGACTTTGAGAGGCCTCCGTGTGCCAAAAATAGGCCGCGGGCAAGGCCGCGCCCAAAAATAAGCCCCCGAAGGCCTGCGTCCCGCAACCCCCCAGCGGAAAAATGGCCAAAAAATGGGTGGCCTATAGCCTTGGTGTGGGGCGGGCGAAGTTCGTCCGCCCGACTCCGAATGGGGCGAGACTTGGCGAGCGGCCTCCGTGTGCCAAAAATAGGCCGCGGGCATGGCCGCGCCCAAAAATAAGCCCCCGAAGGCTCATGGCCCCGCAACCCCCAGCGGAAAATGGCCAAAAAACGGGTGGCCTATAGCCTTGGTGGGGGGGGGGGGGCGAAGTTCGTCCGCCCGACTCCGAATGGGGCGAGACTTTGCGAGCGGCCTCCGTGTGCCAAAAATAGGCCGCGGGCAAGGCCGCGCCCAAAAATAAGCCCCCGAAGGCCAGCGTCCCGCAACCCCCCAGCGGAAAAATGGCCAAAAAACGGGTGGCCTATAGCCTTGGTGGGGGGAGGGGGCGAAGTTCGTCCGCCCGACTCCGAATGGGGCGAGACTTTGCGAGCGGCCTCCGTGTGCCAAAAATAGGCCGCGGGCAAGGCCGCGCCCAAAAATAAGCCCCTAAAGGCTCATGGGCCCCGCAACCCCCAGCGGAAAATGGCCAAAAACCGGGTGGCCTATTGCGTTGGTGGGGGGGGGGGGCTATGTTCGTCCGCCCGACTCCGATTGGGGCGAGACTTTGCGAGCGGCCTCCGTGTGCCAAAAATAGGCCGCGGGCAAGGCCGCGCCCAAAAATAAGCCCCCGAAGGCTCAAGGCCCCGCAACCCCCAGCGGAAAATGGCCAAAAACGGGTGGCCTATAGCCTTGGTGGGGGCGGGGGGAAGTTCGTCCGCCCGACTCAGAATGGGGGGAGACTTTGCGAGCGGCCTCCGTGGCAAAAAAAATAGGCCGCGGGCAAGGCCGCGCCCAAAAATAAGCCCCGAAGGCTCAAGGCCCCGCAACCCCCCAGCGGAAAAATGGCCAAAAAACGGGTGGCCTATAGCCTTGGTGGGGGGCGGGGGCGAAGTTCGTCCGCCCGACTCCGAATGGGGCGAGACTTTGCGAGCGGCCTCCGTGTGCCAAAATAGGCCGCGGGCAAGGCCGCGCCCAAAAATAAGCCCCCGAAGGCCTGCGTCCCGCAACCCCCCAGCGGAAAAATGGCCAAAAAACGGGTGGCCTATAGCCTTGGTGGGGGGAGGGGGCGAAGTTCGTCCGCCCGACTCCGAATGGGGCGAGACTTTGCGAGCGGCCTCCGTGGGCCAAAAATAGGCCGCGGGCAAGGCCGCGCCCAAAAATAAGCCCCCGAAGGCCTGCGTCCCGCACCCCCCCCGCGGAAAAATGGCCAAAAACCGGGGGGCCTTTTGCCTTGGGGGGGGGGGGGGGGCGAAGTTCGTCCGCCCGACTCCGAATGGGGCGAGACTTTGCGAGCGGCCTCCGTGTGCCAAAAATAGGCCGCGGGCAAGGCCGCGCCCAAAAATAAGCCCCCGAAGGCCTGGGTCCCGCAACCCCCCAGCGGAAAAATGGCCAAAAAACGGGTGGCCTATAGCCTTGGTGGGGGGCGGGGGCGAAGTTCGTCCGCCCGACTCCGAATGGGGCGAGACTTTGCGAGCGGCCTCCGTGCGCCAAAAATAGGCCGCGGGCAAGGCCGCGCCCAAAAATAAGCCCCAAAGGCTCTGGCCCCGCAACCCCCAGCGGAAAATGGCCAAAAATCTGGGGGGCCTATTGCCTTGGGGGGGGGGGGGGGGAAGTTCGTCCGCCCGACTCCGAATGGGGCGAGACTTTGCGAGCGGCCTCCGTGTGCCAAAAATAGGCCGCGGGCAAGGCCGCGCCAAAAATAAGCCCCCGAAGGCTCATGGGCCCCGCAACCCCCAGCGGAAAATGGCCAAAAAGGGGTGGACTATAGCCTTGTTGGGGGGAGGGGGCGAAGTTCGTCCGCCCGACTCCGAATGGGGCGAGACTTTGCGAGCGGCCTCCGTGTGCAAATTATAGGCCGCGGGCAAGGCCGCGCCCAAAAATAAGCCCCGAAGGCTCATGGCCCCGCAACCCCCAGCGGAAAATGGCCAAAAACGGGTGGCCTATAGCCTTGGGGGGGGGGGGCGAAGTTCGTCCCGCCCGACTCCGAATGGGGCGAGACTTTGCGAGCGGCCTCCGTGTGCAAAAATAGGCCGCGGCGGGCAAGGCCGCGCCCAAAAATAAGCCCCGAAGGCCTGGGCCCCGCAACCCCCAGCGGAAAATGGCCAAAAACGGGTGGCCTATAGCCTTGGTGGGCGGCGGGGGCGAAGTTCGTCCGCCCGACTCCGAATGGGGCGAGACTTTGCGAGCGGCCTCCGTGGTGCCAAAAATAGGCCGCGGGCAAGGCCGCGCCCAAAAATAAGCCCCGAAGGCCTGGGCCCCGCAACCCCCAGCGGAAAATGGCCAAAAACGGGTGGCCTATAGCCTGGTGGGGGGGGGGGGTTCGTCCGCCCGACTCCGAATGGGGCGAGACTTTGCGAGCGGCCTCCGTGGTGCCAAAAATAGGCCGCGGGCAAGGCCGCGCCCAAAAATAAGCCCCGAAGGCTCATGGGCCCCGCAACCCCCCAGCGAAAAATCGGCCAAAAAAACGAGTGGCCTATGCCTTGGTGGGGGGCGGGGGCGAAGTTCGTCCGCCCGACTCCGAATGGGGCGAGACTTTGCGAGCGGCCTCCGTGTGCCAAAAATAGGCCGCGGGCAAGGCCGCGCCCAAAAATAAGCCCCCGAAGGCTCAAGGCCCCGCAACCCCCAGCGGAAAATGGCCAAAAACGGGTGGCCTATAGCCTGGTGGGGGGGGGGGGCGAAGTTCGTCCGCCCGACTCCGAATGGCGCGAGACTTGAAGCGCGGCCCTCCGGGGGTGCCAAAATAGGTGGGCACAGCTGCGCCCAAAAATAAGCCCCAAAGGCCGGGCGCCAAGTTCCCCCAACGGAAAAAGGCCACAAAACGGGTGGGCTATAGCCCTTTGGGGGTGGGGTTGGCCAACTCGTCCGGGCTGGACTCGAATGGCGCGAGACTTTGCGAGCGGCTCCGTGGTGCCAAACATAGGCCGCGGGCACCGCCGCGCCCAAAAATACCCCCCCGAAGGCCGGCGCCCCCCCTCCGCCCAGCGGAAAAAGGCCCAAAAAACGGGTGGCCTATAGCCTTGGTGGGGGGCGGGGGCGAAGTTCGTCCGCCCGACTCCGAATGGGGCGAGACTTTGCGAGCGGCCTCCGTGTGCCAAAAATAGGCCGCGGGCAAGGCCGCGCCGAAAAATAAGCCCCCGAAGGCCTGCGTCCCGCAACCCCCAGCGAAAAATGGCCAAAAACGGGTGGCCTATAGCC